>QRDG01001015.1:0-216818 GCA_012064385.1 Puccinellia tenuiflora
CCATACGATCCTTTCAAAAGGGGATTTCATTAACCAAGGTGCATAGCAATATCGCTGGCAACCAAATCAGATACAAACGGAGGGGCAACATCGATTTTATAAGCTGCAAAAAAAAATAGAACGAGATGGTGCATGCTGGCTTGTTGGGCTTATTGGCATGTGACTAGATAGTTGGGCTATATTTGTTTTTCTTATTTCGCTTTGTTCTCGTGGGCTGGCTAATATGAACTATCCACATCCCTAAACCTTTTCACTCTAATCTCTCACGGTCAGAACATATCCGTTTCCATCCATTATATATGCTCCACCACCACCTTAGAACTCGTGGATGTTTCTCGCGGCACCCTGTGTTAGACTCAGTTCAGGCACCCTCATCGACACCTCCACCATAGACTTCGACAACTGATACTTGGATTTTTGTGAAGGAGACATCCGTCTTTAGGAAAGCGGAGGCTAGGACATCTACCGCCGGGAAAGCGATGATAGCAACTTGGGCGCCTGCTTCCTGACGCGCTTCACGGAATCTGCTCTTGGTGTCGTCGCCTATTTCTTCCCGTCCTTCCGCACCCACCCCCGGGGACGCTCAGCGCTACTCTAAATAAATATAAAGGTCTACGTGCATTTCTCCGTGCAGTGGTAGCTAAATTATGTGAAAATATAGGCTGCCACATATGATTTAATTGGACAACTCGCTCGAATTCCATTTCAGTGAACTTCCTCGCGAGTCTCCAGTCAAAACCATAGTAAGAGCAATAGGTATAGAAGAGTCGGCTATTGCGGAAATTCAATCCTGCTCCCGAGCTCACCAGTTCCTGCTTTTTTCCACGAAAATAAAAATATAGTAAAACGTTATGAAAAAATCTGAAAAAAAATTGGAGACACACGCATACAAGTTGTTCACACTCGTGAATTTTTTGGGAATGAAAAGACATCTCCTACAATCTGTGTAAAAAAGACAAAATCTGCTTTTTCAAAAAATGTGTTTTTGATCTATTTTGACACACTCACTTTGTCTTTTTTTGTACAGAGCACAGGCGATGTCTTTTCATTCCGAAAAAATTCACGAGTGTGAACAACTTGTATGTGTGTGTCTCCATTTTTTCCAGATTTTTTCATAAAATTTACTATTTTTTTATTTTCACCAAACTAAGCAGGAGCTGGTGAGCCCGGAGCAGAAACGCCGCTCCCCGGCTATTGGCTGTACCCTCACGCCATGTAAGCTAAAGCTTTTCTAGATAAGTACTCTGGTATAGTAGGTAAGCTCTTAAGTTGGCTATAGGGAACGACGAACCATTTAATACTTGCATGTGCATGTGCTGCTTTATCATTCACACCCGACTACAAGCGAGCTACAGTTTTTAGATTTCTGTGTACAGTCGGGCGCTAGGTTGAGCGCCGACTCTCTTCTCTCTTCCACCCAAGATTTTGATGATGTGGAGTAGGTTAGGGTAACTTCAACGCGCCGATCTAAACGGATCTGGTTTTGGTTTATTTTTATCTGTTTGGATCAGCAAACGGACAGTGATCCTTCTATGTTTAGCCATTTTTTGCCACTACACCCAACAGACCGACCCATTTGGTCCCTCGTGTCTTTTTATAGATTTCATCCAAATTAAATAAATAACATAGTTATACAATCAAATTGAATGAATTATTCATCAAATAGTTTTACAACCAAACTGAATAAAATAAATAATTTAATACAACCAAATTGATCAAGAATGTAGCAACTAGGACTCTTGGTTATGAAAATAAGACCATATATGCTGAACCAAATCTTTTTGAAGTTGTCTCTGAGCTTTCTTATCACGCATCTCTCGGTGAAACTCGATCCATCGTGCAAGTGTTCTCGATCCAAACTATGGTACAACCGTCTTCCCGCAAAACTGCCAATCTTTATCATATATGCTATCATCACGCTCGTACTTCACAATCATGTTGTGCATGATCACACAACAACTCGTCACCTCCCACAAAGTTGTCGACGCTCCGTATTCTAGCAGGTGCCGAACAATAGCCCAACGAGATCGATTGGAGCACAACAAAAGCACGCTCCACATCATTTCTACAACCCTCTTGTTCCTTTGCAAATCGAATCTCCATGTTCTTCTTGTTTGGAGTTTCATTGTCGTCAGAAGGATTGGATATTGTCTTCACAAAAGTAGACCACTCCGGATAGATACCATCGGCTAAATAGTATCCCTTAGTGTATGTATGGCCATTGATTTCATACCTCACCTCTGGAGCATTGACCTCCAAAAGCCTAGAGAACATTGGAAAGCGCTGAAGCATATTGATATTATTGTGAGAACCGGCCATGCCAAAAAAGGAGTGCCAAATCCAAAGATCGTGTGAAGCCACAACTTCAAGTACGACCGTGCACTCGCCAACATGTCCCTTATATTGCCCCTGCCAAGCAAATGGACAGTTCTTCCACTCCCAATGCATGCAATCTATGCTGCCGAGCATACCAGGAAACCCTCTTCCTTCGTTGATCGCCAAAATCCGGGCAGTATCTTCAACATTTGGCTCTCTCAGGTACTCCCGGCCAAACACCGCAATCACGGTTTTGCAAAACTTGTACATGGCCTCTATGCATGTCGACTCACCCATGCGCATGTACTCGTCGATAAAATCGCCGGCAACTCCATATGCAAGTATCCAAATAGCGGCGGTGCATTTTTTATAAGAGGAGAATCCAAGCTTACCAAGGGCGTCCCGCTTACATTTAAAGTAATCATCATGGGCCATCACTCCGATCCGAATGTGGTTGAACACTTGTCTCGCCATATGGAACCGGCGACGAAAAAGTTCGACTGGATATGTTTGGATGTATGCGATCAAAGTAATCTTTGAACAATTGGACATGGCCTCCTTCTCTGTTACGATCCAATGCCGGTGCACGGCCGGGTACCGAGCCACTGAACATTGGTTCTTGCCTTGCAAGATGGTCATTGACGAGAAGTGTTGCGACCAAAACGTCGGACTCATCGTCAGATGATTCCGAGGAGGACGACGAACACAACACGTTGTTGTAGAAATATTCGGCCGCGCAATCCATGGGAGGTGATCCGTACCTTGGGCAAACGGCCGAACACCTTGTGGGCGACTTCGGTCCTTGTGGTGGAGACGCTCTCCGGCCGTCCAAGTCCGTCCTGGAGGGGGGTCCTGCGGTCTGTGGTGGCAGGAGATGCCGGCGGGGGGTCCTACAGTCTAGGTGTGGCGGCGGGAGGTGTGGATGGCCCGAGGGTGGGGGACGGGCGAGATGGATTAGCGATAGGGAAGAGAAAGAGGGTTGAGTCACTGGTGGCCGGGCCAGGGGGTGAAAAAGGGAGGACTCCGCGCGGTGTCCACACGCGTCCGTGCCAACGCAAATCCAGCTCAAATTTAGGCCGGATTTGGGTCGTCGAAAAAACGGACGTCGGTCCGTTTGCGTCAGCGCATTAGACCATGATTTTACCCAAACGGACAAAAACGGAGCAAATTAGATCAAATGGGTCGGCGGCTTTGGAGTTGCCCTTATAGGGGACTGACTAAGACTTATTGTACCTGCTAGGCGTTACTCATTTCCCAATTGACCGTCAAAACCACAAGTTATTCTTTACCTTATCCTCTTCGCCCAAATCCAGAATAGACAATATACCAAAGGTGTCAATTGCAATGACGCCCTTCACAATTCACGTTCACCAAACTGCCCATTCTTGGATTGGATCCCCTCTCCGGCCTCTCCGTTTGCAAGAACGCCTTTCCCTTTCAGGAAATCAGAAGCTCCCACCTCTTCCCGCTGCTCCACGCCGTCGCCGCCATGGCCGACCGCCTCCTCCTGCTCGTTCTCGTCGTCGCCGCCGCGTCCGTCCTCCTAGCCTTCCCAGTCTCCGCCGCGCGTCCGTGCCACACCTTCCTCATCTCCTCCTCCTCGGCCAACGCCAACCCGAGCAACGACCCCGACCACCGCGCCCCCCTCACCACGACGGTCATCGCCGTCTTCCGCGTTCGCCGCTTTGGCTCCCACCTCCTCCGCGCTCACGACCACGCGCAACCCCACCTCAACGACCACCACCAGCACCACCACCTGCACTCCATCCCCGCAAACATCCAGATCCGCCACCCCGAGCTCCCGGAGCTCCCCCAGTCCGGGGCCGGCGCCGCCGCCAGTATCCAGGACCGTTTAAATGTCATCCTCATGGTAGTCGTCGGGATCCTCCTCGCCACCGCCTCTGTGTACCTCATCTGGTCCGAAATCAGCGGCACCTCCCACTACGACGAGCTCTACGGCGACGAGGCGTCCAACTCCGAGAGCCCCAAGAAGGTCGGCTATGTCTTCATCTCCGGTGAGGCCCACGGCTGCGGTAAGAACTAGGGTGTAGGGTTTAGTAGCTCTCCTAGCAGGGCCAAGTGTTGTTGTTTATGTGCTGCATAATAATTCGTAAAATGTCTCTGTGATGTGTAGTTGGGGAGTAGTAGTAGTGAACTGGTGATGTGCCTTCCATGTGAGTACGCACTTGATGCGCAATTACGCTGTGAAGTGTGCTTTGTTTGTAATGAACTTATTGGTCGTATGCCTGCCGATGTTGTGAAATGTTATCGTAGTCTTCTGAAATCCTCTTCTGAAATCCGCTTGTTGTTCCATTAAAATGTCAACAACACTCTGGTATTCTGTTACAACTTTGGTGGTCTTAATAGGATGGTGCTGATACCCTGGTGTAAGCACTTCCAGTTTCCAACTGCTCAGTTACTTGCTTTGTCATGTTAATTTGCATGACTCATTGACATATCCAAACTGTTGATGGCTATGAGTGCATAGTGTTTGCTTTTTAACCAGACAGAGTTATGCTGATGTATGTATGGTTTTAGACGCGACATACTATTGCTTACTAGTAGTCTTGTACTCCTACTTGGTTAGGTCACTAGCTTATATATTTGACAGGAAGGTCAAGGTCAAAGCCAAAAGAGGAGAAGGTGAAAGTGATCTTCAACTATGCTGCTTGGCTGCCTGATTATCCTACAGTTTGTAGAGTAGTATCAACTATGTAATGGTCTTCTCTTTTCTGTTTGTGTTGTTGACAACTAGTATCTGATTATTTTGCTTCTATGAATCTAGTGCCCATTGCACTGCTCTCGTGGTCGAGGCTGCAAGATGCCTACATGTTAGTACTTATCCTCTTCTAATCAGCATGGCTGACAGAAGATGCATGATAACATTGATTACAAATTTCCAACTCTTTATTTATTTATTTATTTTATTGTCGCTTCTCATTTTTTCTGAGAATTGAAGGTTTGAGAAGCCTTTCACGTCTCATTTTACTGCTATAGAAGCCAAATGCTGATCCGAGTTATAGTTTGTCTTAGATCTGCTTATGTAACAGCCCAGTTTTGGTACCCTAAAATTTGAGCCAAATTTTCACTTTTTCTTGGCAACTTTGCATCATGGCATCCATTTAAATTGCTAAATTTAATTAAAGCAAAATGAAAAACATTAAAAAGGAAGCAAACACTTCCTAAAATTCCAAACCAAATGCAATTGCTCAAATTGGCAAAACAAAATATTCTTGAGTTTCCATATTTGTCCAGGAAGTTCCAAGAATGCAATTCATAGTTTTTTGGCAAAGTCAAATTCTTGCCAGACAATTAAATAAATTGGGACTTCAAAGTTGGAGTTAAACCAATTCTTGTTTTGAAACCAAGTTAAACATTTCAAAATTTCCCAAATTAAAATATGAGAAGCTTCATTACTATATTGGGAGCCTCCATGAATAATTTCATTATTTTTGGAAATACTTAAGTGCTTCAAATAAATGCATTTTGCAATTTATCAAAAATGATCATATTACAACACTTTGAACAAATCTGAATCTAAACATTTTATTTGGCAGCACCAATTTTTGTGGAGTTGTTAAATGATATGGAGAGGTCACCTGAATAATTTCAAAATTTTCAAAAATGTTAAAGTGGCCCAAATAAATCCCTAAAGTCTGCTGCTCCAAAAAGGGGAAAAACAGAAAAATGGAAAAGTTTAAAACTCTTACAGGTGGGGCCCCATGTCAGTCTCTCTCCCTTCCCTCCTTCCTCCTGGCGCCACAGTGAGGGCACTGGCGCCATGACCGCCCCGTCGCCGTGGCTCCCTCTGCCGTTCCCCCGCACCCTGGCCCCCCAGGGAGGATAAAGAGCACCTCGGCGACGCCCTCCTCTCCTCTCCCCGCTGGAACCCTAACCCTAGCCCTCGCTCCATGTCCACCATGGCCGCCGCCGTCTCCTTCAAATCGCCGGCGACCGAGGCCGCCCCGGAGCAAACGGACGACGCCATCTTCACCGCCTCGCCGTGCTGCACCTCCACGCCGAAGGAATTCAGGCGGGAGGCCGGGATTCGACGTCACCATCCATTCTTCTCCCGCGCCGGCCGCCACCTTTCGAGCACCGATTCGTCGTCGTCGTCCCTCCCCCTGCCTCGCCTTCCACGCCATCGCGCTCCTGGTGAGCCGGCCGTCCTCCGGGACCCCTTCGCCCTCCCCCTCTCCCTCTCTTTGCTGCTGCCGATGTGCTTCGCCGCCCGCCGCCGGTCCGGTGGTCACCGGAGCTCGTGCCGATGACCATTTGGGTCATGCCGCCGCCCCCCGTACTCCTCTCCACCTCCTCTAGCCCCTAAGGCCAGTGCCCGCGTCCAATTTCGATCAGAGGCGACAAATTCTTGATCGACATGCCACAGCTCCCCTCAGTGACGTCATGATGACGTCATTGTTCATCTGTTTTGATTTTTCAGAAATTAATAGAAAATTGGAATTGCAATATCTAATAAATGGTAGATCAGAAAAATTCAAATAAGGTATCCACATGTTTAGAATTTCACAACCTATTCAAATATGTCACTCACACATGCAAATGAAATTTTGAATTTGAATCTAAATTGTGAAATGCAAAACATATGTGAGTTATTCAAACTTTTGGAAATTCATATCTAGAGTTTTACAAATCATAAAAATGCAAATAATATGTTAAAATGCTCAGCTAAATAAACTCTACATGTTACTGCCCTTAGTTGAATTATTTGGTTAGATTAATTTGCCTGTTTTGATTAAATATAAAAAGGGCAGATTTCAATTAATAATTGGGAAATTCATAACAATTTGAATATTGATCCAAAAATTGCAAATAAGATCTCTATTTGTTCAGAGAATTAATATCTACATGTTAGTTATATTTACATGTTAAAATGAATTTCCTAAATTGCTGTTAAATTGAAATAACTAAAATGGCAGATTTTGAAATGAATTTGTAAATTCCATATCTTTTGTTTTATAACTCAGAAAATTACAAATGATATGTCAAAATGTTCATACAAATCATATCTATCTTTTAGTATCATTTCTATGATCAACTAAATAGTTTATACTGCTGTTTATTTAAATTTACTAAAATGGCAGAATTAATAACAATTTTGGGAAAATCATAACTTGAGTTTTGTTTACTCAAAAATTATGTTTAATAACTCAAAATGTTCAGCATGTTAATGGCTACATGTTAGTGTCATTTTCCACTCATGGCAACACATTTTGATATGCTGTCCTATTAAAAAATGCTTAGAATGGAAAATGTCAACTTTGAAATGATCACCAAATATTCATCGTTAATCAGAAAAATGCAAACGAGGTATCAAAACGATCAGCACGACAATACCTATCTAATAATATCATCTCCATGCATGTTGTCATCTTATTTCAGTACTGGTCTTTTTAGAATAACTTAAAAGCATTAAGTATACTTATGTGGTTTATCCCGATTAATTGTTATAATTATATTCGGGATCCCATTTAACTTGTGGGTCATGCCCAAGACCTTTCCAATGCATAATTTGTCATGTCATCATGTGTATGCGCATTGCACTTCTATATGTATTGATTGTTCCTTCTTTCCTGTGTTTTGTATCTTCTCGATAGAACGTGATTCGAGATCGAGATGAGTCCGATGTGAAGATCGACGACACCGATGGACGACACTGGAGTATGGATCGACAAGTCAATCACTTGTTTCCTCGAAGCTCTATCTTTCTGTGCATTGCCAACCAAGGCAAGAGATAACCTAACCTTCTTGGCATCTAGCATCCCAATATTTACAAACTTATTTTATCCACCATAATATTGCATGCGATTGAAATGTCTCTTTTGATCAGGTTGTAGAGTATCCTATGAATGCATGTTTTTCCCCGAGCCAATCACATGTATCCCTACCTATGAACCCTGGAGATGATGTGTTGGCCTGAGACAATAGTATTTTGTTGGTTTTTATATGCTTAGCAATGCTTAGCCATGCTTAGTTAAATGCTTAGATGTCCGTTATTTATTTCCATGATTTATGCAATTGATGGAATGATCGGACAATGTGGAGGTTGTGGTGGTACTTAATTAAGTTGCTAAAAAGGCTTGGGTGAGTTGCCATCGGGGATGGTGTTTTGCCTCACTCTTGCCCCTAAGTGCGAGTTACTGTCTTCGGAACCAAGGTTTGAGCGTGCTGCCATTGGTGGGGACATATGGAATCCCCTTTAACTAAATAACTTCTGCGGGCGTATCCAAGGGTCCTCTAGTTCGCTTTTCCATTTGTTGTGTGTGTGAGCGGAAAAAAAGTGATAAGGATGGTGGTGTTTAGGACGTGGCGATGGGGCAGGGGCTGAAATAGGCTGAGTAAACTTGCCCTGTAGCCACAGATGACTCTTGGATAGTCTCACGCGAGGTAAAGGTTTAACCGCGCCCACTCGCCGGTCTTCCCCGGAAGAGGACCAATCATGTGAGCCGGACGGTACCAGTGGGTAAATTAGTACACCCCTGCAGGATAAATCTTTTCGAAAAGCCGTGTCCGCGGTTATGGACGACTTGGGAATGGATTTACGGGATCATAGAGAATCTTAACTTTAATTAATTATTTTGGCAGCTAAAGGTTGCAATACAACGTGTGACCGAAGGTTCATTTCCTCGAGGGGGATTCGAGGGAGTGCCTGGTGTGAGATGAGTGGTTATGGCTACAATTAGGTTCTCCGAGAACCGAAGATGAAAAGTTTACTCTCTTACCCCTTTATAAAACTATTCTGAGTAGACGAATGCCATGTGTCATTTATGTTTCGGTTTATGAAAATTTAGCTTTATACAAAAGAAATACATATAAAGCTTTAGAGCCTCCGTCAGTCATTGGGTCTATATCGCCCTACTAAACTTGCGAGTACATCGTACTCAGTCTCTCTTTGCTGCCTCTATGACTTTGTATTTCAGAGGATGACGACACCGAGCAGCTAGGTGGGTTTTTCGTGGATGTCGACCTGTAGTCTGGGGTTCCCAGATGGCAGCTTGGGACCGTGGAACAAGCTGGCTGGGTTCTTTTATTTGTAGGCCTCTTAGGCCATATATTTGCATCTTGTTGTTAGACAACACTACCCGCTTCCGCTTGATGTATTGTTGGATCTGTGATCCTTTTGACGTGTAATATTTGTATCTTCTTTTATATGAGTTGCTATATGCTTTTGTGTCGTAGAGTCTGCAATGTGCCAGTTGTTTCACAAGTCTTGGTCTCTTTACTATATGTGATAGCGATGTCTGAACTTATGGCATGATTGAGGTGTTGTGTGCCGATGATCCATTCCAAGCACACCTGCCAATGAGTTTTGGTCTGGGATTGGTAAATCCAGTAACCCTCTATTGTGTAGCATGACTGGTTACACAATGCTTCACTGTATAGTTCTGGGGTCGGGGCGCCACAGTACTGTCCATTCAGCATGCTAGGATCATTAGGATTCTGTTGACTTCCCTGCTCACTCCGTTGTTGAAAACAGTGGTAATTATTAGGACTTGAACTTGCCTGTTGAGCAGTCATGTTGTATGGACAGATGGTGTGGATGGTCTGTTTTCGTCAGGTGCAGACCTGGAGTTGGTTTTCTGCAGAGATTTCATCGTTGAGACTTGCCTCTGAGGCTGTTGTTTTGTTTTCGCCAAGTGCAGATCTAGAGTTGTTTTTCTGCCGAGTTTTCATCGTTGAAACTCTGAGCTGAGGCTTCAGCGACACTGCATATGTTTTCTACGTGTATTTCTGCTCCAAATTCAGCTAATGCTTATTCAGGAGTAGTATTTGGGCTCATCAAAATGTTGCTTATCTGAAGCTTCAGTATGTGGGTAGAAGCGGGATTGGTTAGCCAACTACAGAAATGGATGCTATGCTGTCATATTGCCTCTCTTTTTCATTTATTTCAAGTTGAGATCAACTAGATATAAATTCCAAATTTGGCTCCATTTATCTCAAGCTGAGAATCAACTGGATGCCAAAGTTGGACGGCGGGCAGGCACTTCAGACTGGGCTTTCTGTCACGGCGATAGATACCCTAGACTAGAGGCTCTGAACATGTGTGAGGTACAGCAGAGTGCTACACAGCCACTCCCACATTGCAAGTTCAGTAGAATCAGCAAATATACTCCACACTACACCGATTTCTGGTCAATTCCGTAGTTCAAACAAGGAAGGCATTCCACAAGTAACTACTTCCGTTACACGTAAAGAACCAAACCCTAACCAGCCCTCGGCCATGACCTCGAAGTGAATATCAAACAAGTTCCAATAAAACTTTAATCTGTAAATAGAAATGACAAGATACCATGCGAAAAATTGAACAAGATAGTTAGTACTGAGACTCTACTACATCTGTCAGTAAAATCCATGGCAAGTTTTCCTAGAGTGATGGTGAATGGAAGCAAACGGGATATAAAGAGGAACCTAATATATAGCTGAGCTACCCATCCTCCGAGAGCATCTCCACCGACGCCCCCCATAGCCCTCCTGGCCTCCTCATCCGTCCAATGGGGTTAGGACACCAAAAAACTCCCTAGCTGCGTCCCTATTTGTCCGGACGGCCAGAAAAAATGTTCGGATACCAAAATCTCGTGTTGAGAATCAGTTCCACATTTGAAATGTGTCACAGAAGACTAGGGGTCTATTTGTTTGGGCTTCTGCTGTTTAGAAGCAGCTGTAGCTGGTGGCTGTTAAAAAGCAGCTGTGAGAAGCAGCTGCTGGAGGTAAAGATTTGATGTTTGGCCAAACTGCTTTTGATAGCTGCTGCTGTTAGTTCGAAGGATGAAAGTTCTGAAATGCTCCTAAGTGCTGAAAAATTGTATAAATACAATTAGCTACTTTTGACTTTTTTTAACATAATTGCCGTATTTAATGGCTAAATTATCTCAATTTACCTTTTCTTTTGCTAAAAATAATTGTAAACACATTTTTAAGCTCGCATGTATACATACGTCCATCAATCAAACAAGTGTACATCTACCAATTACAAATGCGTATATCCAACAAGTATCGATAAGTCACACATGCGTACATGTAGGTGGTCATTTGGCAGAGTTATTTTATCTGACATTGCTTGGGACTTGGGAGTTGGGATGTGTATGCATTTGTCGGAGAACTGTCCCCAGGAACTAGGGGTGTCTCCAAGGTATCGTGTAAGGGGCTGAACACGGAGTCAAACAATCCACAACGTGCTCCGGCGATGGTGGTCGTCAGGCTCGCTGCGGACGACACTGCAGAGATTGACATAAGATCTTACCCAGGTTCAGGGCCCTCTTGTGGAGGTAAAACCCCTACGTCCTACTTTTGTGTATTGCACTGCTTGGAGAGCCCACAGTATAAGGAGAGCTTGTCGAGCTCGAGGTGGCTAACAATGGCTACTTGACAGTCTTCGGATCTAGGGTTTTTTGGGTAGGCTCCTAGACTCCAAAAAACCGAACCTCTTACTTGGGCGCACCCCTCCTCCTTTTATAGGTGTCCTGAACCTCTTCTGCCCAAACATTTGGGCGGGAAGGGTTACCACATGGCGACGAAGGAGGAGGCGCGGTGCACCGTAAAGATGAAGTCCACCATAAAGGTAAAGCTCGTGGACGCGGTCCACGGCAGGGGAACGGCGTCACCAAAGCTGAAAAGGGGCACCGACCAGCTGGACAGTGGGCTGGCGCTTGCCGAGGTGGGAGGTGACCCACGGTGACGTCGTCCTTGGAGCGTAGCTGCAGACGGTCCCCTTATCACCAAAGAGGCAATACTCGTTGTCCGCTTTGCTTGGCTCCGCTTTGTTGACTGCTTTATACATGGAAACGGCAACTGCGGCGTCGTCGTCATCGCGCGTAGGCATGCGCGTCACTCTGCACATGGCGCAGAGCCCATGTGCGCTCTGCCGCGGGGGCAGAGATGGCTTCGCGAGGAAGGAGCTCGGCGAGGCAAAAAGGTCTCGCCGAGCCCTTCGGCTTGGTCCTTAGCAGAATTGCGGGTGACGTAGGAGACGCCTTGTCGAGGAGCGATCCCTCGCCAAGGGAGAGAATCCTCGGCGAGGAGAAAAACCCTTCGCGAGGGAAAAATCCTCGCGAAGCTCGCCAGGCTTGGAGAGCCTGGTCCTTAGCGAAAATCATCCAAAGAATCTTGTGGGCCCTGGCAGGCCGGCCCGTGGTACCCTGGTTTCCACTGTGCCGACAGTAGCCCCCGGGCCCGCGACGGGCACGCCGAGGCCCATGGACGAAGGCGAAGCGTCGAGGGGCCAAAGATGCCTGACAGGGCCGCGACACGTGGCACGCAGCGGTTGCACCCGCGGCCACGACCTCCTCGGCTCCAACGGGCGACGTGGCGGGGCCCGCCACGACTTGGGAGCCGGTCAATAAAGCCTGGGCGCGCGGTCGGCGCCCATTACTTCTCCCATAACTCCTCCGCAAACTTCTCCCCCACGCCTCCAACTCCAGAGTTCTCACCTTCTTCTCCGGCGACCATGGCACCCAAGAGAGCAGCTGCCGACTTGAAGGGCAAGGCCACAGCGCAGGCGAGCACGTCTGCGGCGATGGCGCGCGCCGCTGCTCTCGAGGGAGCACTGCCGCGGACGCGTGTCACCGTGGCGACGATAGCGACAGTGCGCCACCTGGCGGCGGCGAGAACCAATGAGCACGGCGCCACCGAAATGAGGGCGGCCGGCAGCAGGCTCACAGAGACGTTCTACCCCATCTTCCTCCACACTCTTTACGCCGGCCTGGTGCCACCGTTCTCTGACTTCCTCCTGGCGATCTTGGAGGTGTACCAGATCCAACTTCTTCATCTTCATCCCAACTCCATCCTCATCCTTGCTATCTTCGCCCACCTCTGCAAGGCTTACATCGGCATCCGCCCCTCGGTGGCGCTCTTCCGCAGCTTCTACTCTCTTCGAAACTCCGCCCAGGGCGAGCGGCTTGGATGCGTCTCCTTTCGCATCGCCGACGCCAGGAGCAAGAACTACATCCCCATCGCCTGGTGTGGTGAGGACGCCATCACCAAGGTGACGAAGAAGGTGGATAAGTTCCGCGAGAAGTGGCTCTTCGTCGATGCCAAGGCCACACACCCTCTTCTGGAGGTGCCCGAGGGGCCCCCGAGGAAGTGGGCGCGCTGGGCGAGCGCGGACTTCCAGGGCCCGAGGCTTGACGCGGTGTATGAGTGCATCCGACGCATCCGAGAGGCAGGGGTCACCGGCCAGATGGTGGCGAAGGACTTCACGAGGCGCCGGATCGCTCCCCTCCAACTGCATGCCGAGCCGGTGTGGCGATACGACGGCAAGGAGGACGCAATGCGACTGAGCAGGGATGGCTTTGCGCCTGAGGTGCTACGCCAGATCATGGGCGTCCTCTTCACGACATCAGAGATCCCGTCCGCCAAGAAGGAGGCGGCCAAGCCGCTCATTGTCTTCGCCGAGGAGAGCATCGTGGAGCAGCGCGCGCGCATGCCCACGCTCGACGAGTGGGGGATTGTGCCCGCGGAGCACCGCGGGCCTCGCACTAACCCATGGGCGGTGGAGCCGGAGTACTTGGGCGAGCCTCCGGAGTCTGAGGAGGTGGAGGAGTCCGCCGAGGAGGAGGCCTCGAGAAGCGAGGACCCCTTCGGCGAGGACGAGGCTTCGAGGGGCATTGGCCCCATTGTTGAGGACATCGGCTCCTCGAGGAGCGTTCACGCTGAGGAGGACCTCCAGGTGCTCTCCTCCGGCGACGAAGAGGGTGCTTTCCACATCGTCCGCTCCCGACGCGTCGAAGAGGAGGGGACGAGTGGCGGCGGGGGAGGGCGCTGCGAACCCCGCTCCAAGGCCATCCACGACAGGAGGGCCGCACCCGCGAGAGACCCCCCTCGCCCGGAGACAGGAGCGGCTCGGGAGGAGGCCGGAGCAAGCAACACCCAACCGCCCAAGGCGAAGAAGAGGGTATGGGTGATGGCCGGCGAGTAAGCCTTTGATCCTCTCTTTTCTCTCTTAACGTTTTGCTTCTGAGTAAACCCCTCTTGAAGAGTTTTCAACTTCTCCTTTCAGGCAGCCTGCGGAGCCGAAGAGGCGGCGGCTCCACAAGCTTGGAGAGACCGCCGGCGTCATCGCGGAGACGCAGGAGGCCGTCGAGCCGCAGCAAGCAGCTGCCCCTCCCGCGGTCGAGCACCGCACAGAGGTAGCGGCGGAGTTGGAGGTCGCGCCGTCGCCGACCCGCGCAGCCACTCCACCCGCGACGGAGCACCGCGAGGAGGTGACTGCAGAGGTGGCGCCATCCTCGCCTCGAGCGGCAAATCCTCCCGCGGTCGAGCACCGCGCGGAGGAGGTGGTAGAAGAAATGGCGCCGCCGTCGCCAACAAGGACGGCCATTCCTCCCGTCCAGACCGAGACGGAGGAGGAGAGGATGGATGAGGCGATCATCCTGGAGCCGCCCCCGACGGGGGGGGAGGCTCCTCCACAAGGGGCCGATGTGGCCGAGGCCGCGGCGGGCGCGGCCGCCGCAGAGGGGGCCGGAGGCGCCCCTGAGGAGCAGGAGGCGGGGGCACCTCCGGAGCCCACTGGCGCTGAAGCTGAGCGCGAGAGGGCGCCCAGCCCCAGAGGGCAACCGAAGCGAGCGCCGAAAGAGGCGCCCCCACGAGCCCCCAGGTCACACCAGAGGTGGTTGTGGGCCCGAGGCAGGAGCCCCTGGGCGCCTCGGCGAGTGTCGAGAACTCTGCACCCAGCAGCAGTGCGGGGGCCTTGGCGCAGCCAGGGAAGCGGCACCAAGCAACCCGCCGCCGGGTCATCCTCAACCAGGCGTGGCGGGCACTCGACGGGCTGGAGGAGCAGCTTGCCAAGGAAGAAAACGCCCTGGCGGAGGAAAGGGCAAGGCTCAGCGAAGCCTGGTCCCTTCTCCACGAGAGGGTGGAGGTGTGCCGCCGGTGGGACGCGGCGGCCCAGGCGGAGCACCAAGAGGCCCTCCGCTTCGCCAAGGAGACCCGCGACAGCGCCAAGCGGGAGGCGCAGGAGGTGATGGAGGAGCTCGACGCCGCCAGGGAAGCGCTCAAGGTGGAAACCGCCTCCAAGCATGACGAGCTGGCGGCCGCGAAGCAGAAGTTCGCTGCCGACTCCGAGGCCGCCAAGGCCAGCCTGAAGGAGCTCCGCGAGCTGCAAGATGCCCGCGAGGGGCAGCTAGCGCTCCGCGAGGCGGAGCTGAAGCGGCACGAGGAGGAGCTCTCCCTCCGCGAGAAGGAGCTGCACAAGCGCGAGGAGCAGGTCCAGCTGCTCGTGAGGGACCAGGCCACCCGCGAGGGGCAGCTGGAGGAGCGCGAGGGCCGGGTGGCCACAGACGAAGCCAACCTCGCGGCGGAGCGGAAAAGGCTCCAAGAGGAGGCCAACCTCAAAGTCAAGCTCGTCCGCGAGGGCCTCGCCAAAGAGTATGACGAGAAGGCCACGAAGCAGGAGGACCGCTTCACGACCAAGCGCAAAGAGTTCGAAAGGAGCATCCACGAGCTTGAGCAGGAGGAGAAGCGGTTGACCTCGTGCCTCGAGGTCTCCCGGGAGGCCCAGGCTCGCGCGGAGGGGGACGCCATCGCCCTGGAGAGAGATCTGGACGAACTTCGGCAGCAGGTGGGGCTGGTCGCGGCTATGGCGGAGCAGGTACGGGACCAGCGCCAAGTCAACCGGTCCATGATGCGCCAGCGCCAGAGCATTCTTCAAAGCTTGGTGAGCCGCGTGCACGCGGTCGGGAACGATCTGAGGATTGACGTCCCCTCCCTCTCCACGACGACCGACGACGAGACCTCGTACTCGTACTTCTTCGAGCAGTTCCTCGGAAAGCTTGAAGGGGTCGCGAAGAGCTTTGACAAGCGCGTCATGGAGGAGAGTCGCGACCTCCTTGTCATCGCCGTCACCAACATCTTCAGCAACCTCGTGAGGCTCCAGCCCTCACTTGATCTTGAGGACGTGATGGCACTGCCGCGCGCCATCAGCAACAAGGCGCGGGAGACCGCCACGCAGGCCGCCGTCGCGTTCGCCAAGAAATTCGACCAAGTGGTGATTGAAGGCGACGACGGGGATGCTCCGGAAGAGGAGACGGAGACCGCCGTGGACAAGGCGGGTACCTCAGGAGGCGCAACGGCCTGAGCTCCTCGCTTGCAGCTGAGCGTACAGAAGGCACTTTATCTTAGCCATTTTGATTGTAAACTCTGTAAGAACTTGTTGTTATATTGGAGTGCTTGTGTATGTCCCTCGGGAAGCCTTTGTCTTTCCCCTTCATGTCTTTTCGCTCTACGTCTTAGGACCCTCTCTTAGCGCTACAACACCGCCGTTTCGGTATGTGCGAGTCAGTGCTCCACAAGTCCGGGGGGTGCGTGAGGCCTCGAGAAGTAAGAGCTCCTCGAAGCGCGATGCTTGGGGCCCTCCTTCGACGTGCAAGCAGCCCATGAGGCACGGGAGAGAGAAAAGAGACTCGAGGGGCAAAGACCAGCGAGAGGAGATTCGAACGTGTGTTTAGACTTAGCTTGACGAGGCGTTTCCGCCTTGGAGAGGGTGTTGGTTCCCTGGCGAGGCGTTGTTGCCTTGGAGAGGGTGCCTGATGCTTGTTACCTGCACCTGGACAGATAAGCATACCCACAAGCAATAGATAGCTATATAACTTGAGCCCGTAGGTTCCTTCATGTGTGTCTCACGAGGAGAGCAAGCACCAAGGTTTTGGTGATCCTTGGTGAGTTGACGTGCGCGGGAGCTGACCCATGAGTTCAGAGCTCCTTGGGAGTTGACATGCATGAGAGCTGACCCGCAAGTTCAGAGCTCGGATCCCTTGGGTTTGAGGCGCTGCCGGGATGCTCCCGTGGCATGGCACCCTGCTAGCCCCTGCTCGTGAGATACACATGAGGGATCATACGAGCGAGAATAAATAGCAACAACAGCTTTGCTGAAGCCGCAAAATATGTTGGCGCGATGCGCAAGAGTTCAGAATGACCTGAGATAGATGTTCATTACACTGGCGTGGCCAGGGGCTTTTCTTCTTCGATGACGGAGTTTTGCTTCTCTGGGGGCGCACTTCCCTACCTAGGAGGCAGGTTGGCGCCGATGGTGACGCAAGCCCCCGAGCCGCTTGCCTCGAGAGGCACTTGCTTTGTCGCGGCCTTCTCCTGAGAGAACAGCTGCTTCTTCTTTGCGGGGGGCCTCGGGAGGGGTTCCTCGTCCTCGTCAGCGGGTGACGCCACCGCGGCAGCCTTGTAGGCCGCTTGCGCAGCGTACAAGGCGTCCGAGACCACGCCGTGGATGACAATAGTGCCACCCGAGCCAGGGAGCTTGACGAGGTTGTAGGCGTGGTGGGTCACCGCCATGAATTTGGCGAGGGCGGGGTAGCCGAGTATGGCGTTGTAGGGCAGGCCGATGTGCGCGACGTCGAAGTCGATCAGCTCGGTGCGGTAGTTGGCCTGGGTACCGAAAGTGACGGGGAGCCTCACCTGCCCCAAAGGGGTGGTAAGACCCTCTGTCACTCCCGAGAAGGGCCTGGTGGGCATGAGCCGCTCATAGGGCACCTGCAGCTTCTCGAATGTCTCGACGGAGATGACGTTGAGGCCGGCACCCCCATCAATGAGCGTCTTAGAGACGGCGATGTTGTTGATGGTGGGGGTGCAGACCAACGGGATGGTGCCAACGGTCGAGGTGGACTTGGGGTGGTCACCGAAGTCGAAGGTAATGGGGCACTGGGACCACTTGAGGGGCCTGGAGGCCTCGACTCCTGGAAGGGCTGCTGCGACCTCGCGAGCGAGTTGCTTGAAGTGGCGGTTGGAGCGAGGGGCCTGAGCCCCGCCGAGGATGCAAGCTGCCCCGCGAGGCACCTGGTAGCCTTCGTCAGCCTCGGCAGGCAGGTTGTCGTTCGCGGGCTGAGCGGCGTTGGCCTGGGGGTTCTGCTGGTAGTTGTCGTTGTAGTTGTTGTTCCAGCGTCGCCCCCCGCGGCCGCCGCGGCCTCCGCCGCGGCCTCCGCGGCCTCCGTTTGCCTCGCGAGCCTCGCGAAGCCTCTTGATGTCGAAGCAGTCCTCGGTGGCGTGAGAATGCCTGTTGTGGTAGATGCAGAAGGGACGATCATCCTTCTTCTCAGGTCCTGCGGCTGGGGTGGCAGCTTGGCGAGGCTGCTTGGCGTCGGGCTCTGCCGCGAGGACCGCAGTAGTCTTGCGCTTCTCGGAGGATTTCTTCTTCTTGGACCCCTCGGCAGGGTCCCCGGGCTCGTTCTTGACGAACAAGCGGCCCTCTTCAGCCTTGGCGCACTTGTCCGCCAAGTCGAAGAGCTTGACGATGGTGGTGATGTTGTCGTGGATGCCGAGCTTCTCGAGCATCCGCACGTCTGTGACCCCAGCCTGGAAGGCCGAAATGACCTGTGCGTCGGTGGCGTTGGGATCTTGTTGCGCACTTGGCTGAAGCGCTGGATGTACTTGCGGAGGGTCTCGCCGGGCTTCTGACGCACGGCGCGGAGGTCGTTGTAGGTGAGGCCGCGCTCGTACGTGCCCTTGAAGTTGGCGACGAAGCACCGGCAGAGCTCCTCCCAGGTGTTGATGGACTCGGCGAGGAGGTTGGTGAGCCATGAGGACGCGGAGTCCTTGAGGGCCATGGGGAACCAGTTCGCCATGACCTTGTCGTCGCCCCCGGCGGCCTGGATGGCCAGAGAGTAGAGCTGCAGGAACTCCAGGGGGTTGTTCTTGCCGTCGTAGCGCGGAGGGAGGTCCGGCCTGAACTTCACCGGCCAGACGACGCGACGGAGGCTGCGAGTGAACGCGGCCGTCGTGCCGTAGGTGACCGTGCCGTTGGCGAGGGTGGCGCGGAGGTGGCGCCCGGCGGTGGCGACGTCCTGGACGGCGCGGTTGCGGCGTTCTTGCCCGCGCTCGATGCTCACGCGTGCATCCTCGGGGGCCCGCTGCACGATTTGGCAGTCATGCGGCGACGACGCGTGCGATGCAGCGCGGCCGTCGCGAGGAGGAGCCCCCGCTGGTGCAGGTTGCGGTGGAACCGGTGGAGCTGGAGCGGGCGCGGGCTGATGAGGAGGCGCAGGAGGTGCGCCGTGCGCCATGTCCCCCACGAGCGCGGAAGGAACCAGGGAACGAGACGGCGCGGGTGCCGCGGCGCGAGCGGCGCCGATGAGCTCGGCAACGCGGTTGAGCCAGGCCTCCTGAGCCGCCGACGTGGGGCGGTACTGCAGCAGCTCCTGCGCCATGAAGAGCGCGGTTGCCGGGCTGGGCACAGGGCGGCCCAGCGAGGAGGCAGCACGGTCCCGCGACGGGTGCAGGGAGGAGGCCTCCTCTTCGCCGAGGTCGTCCTCAGCGTGGTCGTGGTGGTCGTCGTCGTCCGGGTGCTCGACGCGGGGCTCGGGGTCGACACGGCGCTCCGGAGCGGAGCTCCCACGCGGGCGGCCGCGCGGGCGGCCTGCGGGAGCGGTGGCGGCGCTAGCCGTCCGGCGAGCGAGACGTTCGGCACGAGAGCCGGCCATGGCTGTGTCGAGGATGAAGACGTGCCTCAGCCCCCTACCTGGCGCGCCAAATGTCGGAGAACTGTCCCCAGGAACTAGGGGTGTCTCCAAGGTATCGTGTAAGGGGCTGAACACGGAGTCAAACAATCCATAACGTGCTCCGGCGACGGTGCTCGTCAGGCTCGCTGCGGACGACACTGCAGAGATTGACACAAGATCTTACCCAGGTTCAGGGCCCTCTTGTGGAGGTAAAACCCCTACGTCCTGCTTTTGTGTATTGCACTGCTTGGAGAGCCCACAGTACAAGGAGAGCTTGTCGAGCTCGAGGTGGCTAACAATGGCTACTTGACAGTCTTCGGATCTAGGGTTTTTTGGGTAGGCTCCTAGACTCCAAAAAACCGAACCCTTTGCTTGGGCGCACCCCTCCTCCTTTTATAGGCGTCTTGGACCTCTTCTGCCCAAACATTTGGGCGGGAAGGGTTACCACATGGCGACGAAGGAGGAGGCGCGGTGCACCGTAAAGGTGAAGTCCACCATAAAGGTAAAGCTCGTGGACGCGGTCCACGGCAGGGAAACGGCATCACCAAAGCTGAAAAGGGGCACCGACCAGCTGGACGGTGGGCTGGCGCTTGCCGAGGTGGGAGGTGACCCACGGTGACGTCGTCCTTGGAGCGTAGCTGCAGACGGTCCCCTTATCACCAAAGAGGCAATACTCGTTGTCCGCTTTGCTTGGCTCCGCTTTGTTGACTGCTTTATACATGGAAACGGCAACTGCGGCGTCGTCGTCATCGCGCGTAGGCATGCGCGTCACTCTGCACATGGCGCAGAGCCCATGTGTGCTCTGCCGCGGGGGCAGAGATGGCTTCGCGAGGAAGGAGCTCGGCGAGGCAAAGAGGTCCTCGCCGAGCCCTTCGGCTTGGTCCTTAGCAGCATTGCGGGTGATGTCGGAGATGCCTTGTCGAGGAGCGATCCCTCGCCAAGGGAGAGAATCCTCGGCGAGGAGAAAAACCCTTCGCGAGGGAAAAATCCTCGCGAAGCTCGCCAGGCTTGGAGAGCCTGGTCCTTAGCGAAAATCATCCAAAGAATATTGTGGGCCCTGGCAGGCCGGCCCGTGGTACCCTGGTTTCCACTGTGCCGACAGCATTACCCTTCCCTACGTACAGAAACCTGCAAAATATATATATATATATATATATATATATATATATATAAACGGACCGACGAACAGCTAGATCTGGGAATGGGGGGCTGCTGCTGCTCCATACACGACAAGAACAGCTAGATCTTTACAGAGAAAAAGAATAGAGAGATGGGGACTGCTGCTCCAGTACGGACCGACGAACAAGACCGACGAACAGCTAGATCTGAAGGATGGCCGGACCAACGAACTCCGACGCCGATGAGAGGGAGAGGAGAGGCCAAACGGCGGAGTGCCATGGCAGTCTCGACGACGGCGGTACAGTTCGTCTCAGCGGCGGTTGGAGACGAGCTCGAGGAGGCCGGGAATGGAGAGGGAGGAGATCTTGCACGTAGGCGGCGGGAAATGGCGGCGGCGGCCGGAGTGGTGAACCCTAACCCTATCCAACCATGGCTTGGGGACGGGGAGGAAAGGGAAAAGGGTCAGGGGTGTCGTGCCGTTGGAAATTGCACGAGCAGCCTAGGATTATATGGAGATGGCATGAATGCTGTAAATACACCAAACTACTATGAGTATTTTTGTCCATTGCAACTCGGGAAGCAGGGAGAATCCCGAGAAGCACCCCGCACGGTGCTTTCGGCCTCACAGTTCATTTCGCGATCAGCGCTTCTCCACAGCGCTTTCCTATTTCATGGTGTTTGTTTAGACTTCTTCTTTTGGACCCCAAAAGCAGAAGCAGAAATCCAAACAAACAGGACCTAGGTGTGTTGGCTTTTGCGCTCTGCAACAGCAATCAAGAGCCTAGAGGCTGCTGCTCGCAAGATGAGCGATCTGGCAGAGAGCAACAACAAAGTAGCTGGACAGACACTGCCACTGTGCAAGTTCTGTAGAATAACACAAAATACTCCAAACCATGCAGATTTTCGGTCAACGAGAAATTAACAGCAACCGATGATTCTCATTCCGCAGACCAGCTAAAAACCACATTATCCTGAAAAAACCAGACATGTCTCATAACAAAGTTGCATTATAACTTTTACCTTAGGTACAAGTGCTAAAGATACCGAGGAAAACATTCAACAAGATAACTACTAAAACTCCATCACAGTTGACGACAAATAAATGCCCAAGCTTTTGCATAAGATAGAGAAAGGGTCAATGGGAGCGAAGGAGATACAAGAGACATCCCATCGCAGAGTTGCACATAGCGTTCCGGTGTTCCACCTGAGGGCTCTGTCCTTAGTTTCTGCACCATAGATAGAAGAGGCTGTTAGAAAACAGAAACATTGTAGGATGTAAGAAGCCTGACACGTTTATACTTTTTACAAATAACGCTGATTAAAGAACACTGTTACATATTAGGATGGAAGTTTCACTTACAGATGCGCCATGGAAGATGGAAAATGAAGGTGTATCTCCACCTGAAGACATAAATTTAGGATAAGGATAGAGCACATGTACAAATATACTAGTATGATATAATAAAGGAAGAAATAACTTAGCATGTGCAGTAATGAACAAATGGTCCTCGTAACTAGGGAGTACTACTCCCAATTTTGCTAATAGGTAGTTTGTGGAATACCATAGCACGATTTTATCAAATCTGGCAATTTTCTATGCTCAGGACTTCCAGTGAACCACTATTAAGATTATCAGTTATATTCTGTGCTCTGCATATCTCTGCTAAGCGTGTTTAGGAATCCTTCCAGAAGTAGGTCATTTAAGGACAATTCAAGTACTAAATAATGTTGGATTACACATACCGCAGATTAGGACGGCCCAAGTGGGCAGACTAAACTTTCATCACAGATAATAGGGCAGATTCTGCCGTTGTGCTCCACGATGCCCACACTGTAGATGGTCTCCAATGCCCCCGTCTTCGGGTCATAATAGCCCAGTGACAAACCTGTGTTGAGCAAAATCCGACCATCCTTCGGATCAACGCCCAAAGGTGTAGTATTCTCTGACGAATACTCTGGTGAGAACTCTTTGAGCTCTATATGATATTCTATTAACCAGTTGCCAGTGTCCTTCATCTTCCATATGTCAATGACATTCATGCTCTTGTTTGAACAAGCCACACAAAGTGCACCCTGAATCTGGAGGATGGACATACGGCCTTTCTCATGGCTGCATGGAGGACCTTGCAGAACCTCAAATTCATCTGTCTCAACATTGAACGCCACAATTTCGCAGCTTAGGGAAAACTGTCCAAGCTCAGGGTCTACCATCCAGTAAATTTTGCCACTGGCGTAGGCGGGTGGAATATCGGCAATTGGTCTAGGAGGAGGGTCTACTGAACTCCACTCCTGGTTCTCCACATACCGAAATTTGCACTGTAGTTCATACTCTCGTGTTTCCAGGTTTTTCTCTTTGTAGGTAATATGCACCAGCACATGCTTGTTGATATCTGAGTCGAAACCCAATCCGATACGCCCAGCAAACAAAGTGTCACCATCAATGCCAGGCTCTATGTACTCACAATAACCCATAACAGGATTGCATACAAAATCCCATGAACTGCAGCTCCCTACATTCAGGCCGTGACAAGGCTGAGGGGTACATACAAGATTTCCATGCAAGGGCGGTATACCCACATCCGCGAAGTCCTTCAGATCCATATAGTGTCCAAAACGAGGATCTAAGACAAACATGATCCGATGGCTCTTATTCAAATTAGCATGGATGGCATGCGACTGAATGAAACAGTCACTCATGATCATTGCACGCCATTCCCTGCAGACCAAGCTCAACTCAGATACCGAGCGTGCGGGAATCCACTTAAGGATGTCATACCAAGCTTTAGTCATTGGTGATGAGAAGACCATCTCCTCAACTGTGCGTCCCACTGGACCGAGGTACTCCTCAAACAGACAAAGCGGCAGGTTAGAATCATCGTCACAGCTACCAATGATTGTTCCGTCATGCGTGAATAATATCTCCAGGGTGTTGCTGTCAAGGTCCACTGAAAACACTTTGCAAGATCCAGTCCCGAACATGATCTTCAACTGTCCATCATCTGAATGATACATGGCAAGTGGGGCAATGCAGAGAGATCGCAGTAGCATCTGCTCAGATTCTGGCCAGGCCGTTCGATCAATGCAACAGAGCTCCTCCCACCTGCCTTTCATGTAATCTCTTAGCAGGAAGACATGGTAAGGATCATCAGTATCAGGTTCTCCATAGCAGAAGCATAGAACGCCATCCAGCTCCGTCAGCACTGGTGACGCGTTCTCAAAACCTTTTGGCGGTGGCAACGAACCAAAGGTCTCGCTGCTAGTATTGAAAGTGGCAATGCTAGCATCAGTGCAGAGGAAATGCAGACATCCATTGAAGAAAACAGCCAGGTTCTCCTCCTTGACACGGCACAATGGAGGCTGTTCAGCAGTGGACCTCCAGTATGCAGGTGTGTCAAGGTCCAATACCTCACAGCTTGACACTTCATTGTTGTAAAACAAACGCACTACTTTATGCTGTCTGGAAATCGAGCAGTAACCGAGGCCGTAAGCTAGGTCGACGAAGAATGGTAGTTCAGGCTGGCCACGCGTGGAGACCCGCAATGTCATCTTCAATGGCACCTTGCTGTCCGATAGAGCTAGGACCGCACCAGTACAAGGGTTACAGACGAAGTACCCACCATAGTCAGTGCACCGCATCAGGACGAGGCCGTGGCAGGGCTTGGCAGTAGGAACAAGCGACCCTTTCGTCGCGAAATCGTCCGGCATGAGCTTCTCAACCTGACCACCGGGCTGCCATGAATAGATGTAGCCATCGTGGAGGGACCCTACCGGAGCAAGGAGCAGCTTGGGGCGTCCCGGCCTGTTGGATCGCCGGAGGTGGAGGTCCACGAAGTAGTCCGACGAGAGCGTCGCGGACCACCCGCGCGAAAGGGAGCGGCAGCGGCCGGCCGACTTGGCCGGGAGACGGGCGAAAATCTCTGTGAGGATCACCTCGGGCAGCGGCGCGGCGTCATGGTTCTCCTCCGCTGCGGTTGCATCGGATGGATCCATGCCGTCGCGGCAGCCGCTGTAGCCTGCGGCGACGGCGGCAGTGGAGGCGGTGCAGCGGGGTGGATCGTGGAGGAAGGAGATGGGGAATAGATCCAGTTCGGATGGGTTATGCGAAGAGTAAGGTTTTACCGTTTTAGTAGAGCTAATGGGCTAAACGGATGGGCTAGTTTGATGTAGCGCAAAAAACCACAATACGGCCCGTTAAAACGAGGAAGCTTCACACAAGTGCACAGGTAATCAGTACAAAAAAATTTCCCTTTGCAAAGGGAACTTTTCCTCCGCTCTCCTCGCGCCAAGTGCCGTCTTCTCCTTGTTTGGTTCCCCGTGGGTGTTTGCATGTGTGACAAGTGGCAACACTAGAGAGTTTTGGTGGGATTTTCCCATCCCACTGGTTGGAGTACGGATGGGTGGAAACACATTTATTTTTAGATTCGTTTTTTTAAATGAAATATCTCTATAACCGTATTTTAGAATTACGAACCGTTTTCATATTTAAGATCCTCGCGTCGAGATCTTCAAAACTAGATCCCATGTTGATAGGTTTCGAGAAACTTTTTTTATACTACCGGTTCTATATAGTTTGTACACTCGGTAGCATTATAGTTGTACATCATGTGTAATTTTATACTTTCTGTTATTTTTCGCGCGGATGTACAACGATGTGTGCGCGGATGTACGACGATGTGCGCGCGGATGTACAGGTGAGTTGGGCGCGGATGTACAGCAGGTTCGCGTGGATTTACACCGATGTGCACGCGGATGTACGACGATGTGCGCGCGGATGTACAGCTGAGTTGGGCGCGGATGTACAGCAGGTTCGCGTGGGTGTACACCGATGTGCGCGTGGATGTACATCTGAATCGCACTATTCTGTACTTTCTATAGCGTCGGCGGCGATGAATCCTCCGTACCCTAACGCCTCGAGGCTGAGTCCCCCCGTACGCCGCGGTAGCGGCGACGGGGGACGAAGCCGAGCCGCTAGATTAAAAAAAACTTGTAACTTGTATATATTACTTAGGATTGGGGGTAGGGTGGCAAGCACCCAAATTTATATACCGGTATGCAAGAGAGTTTTAGATTTAATTTGTACTCCCTATTATGTGTAGTTTGTACACGTATCTTCTATGCGAGAAAATTTTGCTGCCAACAATCGATCGATCCAGACCTCCAGGCAGCTAGCTCGCGGGCGGATGTACGTGCGGCCGTGCGGGGCATCGTGGGCGGTTGTACGCGCGCTTCCCTCGTACGCACGCATTCCGTTTTCTTCCATCCATTCAGTGGTGACCAAATTCGTTTTTACTACCTTGTAAAGCTCACCACGTGGCGCGCGGGGGATCGTCAGAGTGCGCTTCGCGAAGGGCTCCCTTCGCGTAGCGACACCCAAGTGCACAACATTCGAATGGGCAATAGACCATGTCGGTTCGTTAGGGTTTTCGCTCTCCTCCGGCGATTGCGCTGCACCCTAACTTCCTCGATGACGTTTGGTGACGGCGTCCTTCCCCAACAACGCCGCTGTCCGATCTCTCCCTTCTGCAACTGCCCAGGCGCGTCTTCACCGTTCTGCCCTCCTCCCTTGCCTTCGTTGCTGAGTTCGGGGCGATCAAGGGGTAGACCTAGTCTACTGCCCGCCCTTGGCTTGGTGTTTTGGTGGGGTTCTATGGTGGCTCGAGATGGCTGGGAAGGACAAGCAGATGATGGGAACCAACTCCGGTGAGCCTAGCTTTGGCTAGAATCTGGCAATCCAAGTTACGGATCTGCCTAGTACGGAGAACTCGGCGGAGGGACCTTAGATCGCGGACGCTGCAGACGGTGGCGTCGCGGAGATGATGGGTCGCCTCAAACTCACTGCACAGGAAGCAAATCCTTTCGTCCTGGAAGATGAGGCTGAGGATCTGGACTGCTAAAAGGACAAACAATGTCGCCTAGAGGGGGGTGAATAGGCGATTAAAACTTTTCCGGTTTAAGTCTTGATAATTGCGGAATAAAACTAGGTGTTTAAATTAACAAGCCAACAAGCTAAATAAACTAGGCTCACCTATGTGCACCAACAACTTATGCTAAGCAAGGCAAGCAACAAGGTGATAGCAAAATATAAAACTTCAAGCACGAAGGCTATCACAATGTAAATTGCATAAGTAAAGAGCTCGGGTACAGAAATAACTGAGGCATGCGGAGACGAGGATGTACTCCCGAGTTCCTCCTTGTTAAGGGAGCACGTCTCGTTGGAGGGGTGTGAGCTCGCCACAAAAGGCCTACTCAAGATGCCACAAAAGGCCTCACCCTATTCTCCGATGAACCTCACCCCAAGGGTTAGGTTCACCTTTCACTGCCGGGATCCTTCAAGGCGGAATCCGGAGCCTTTACAACGATCTTGGGCCTACTACCGAACCTCAAACAGAGAGCAAATGCGGTAGTGGCCCGGTAGTAAGGCGGTAGTACCGGAGTCCCGGCACTACCGGCCTACTGCCGGCCGACTTCCGAACCTCAAACAGAGGCGAACTCCGGAGGTAGCCCGGAACTAGTCCGGAACTACCGGCCGGCCGGTACTACCGGCCATAGCCCAGTACTACCGGGTCCTCAGAAAGCTGCAGACCAGAAACGCCATAACTTTTGCAAATGAACTCCGAATCGAGTGAATCCAATTTTGTTGGAAAGAGGACGACAAGAGCTTACCCTACAAAAACTGAAAATATGAAAACAAGCAAGGGAGATTGTGCAAAGGGTTGGAAGGGTGAAACCTTCCACACGGATGAACCGGCAAAATCTCCAACACCGAAAACGCAAAAGAGGATGCACACGAGATCCGTTTTCGGTGACCTTGACCTTGTCATGACAAGCACGATAAGCACCAAGACCACACCACGATAAGAACCAAATAAGAACCAATAAAGATGATTGCAAGGATGCAAAGGTTTGAGCTCTCCACGAACGATACGATCAAGATACTCGGTCGAGAGCCCCTCTTGATAGTACGGTTAACTATCCTATAATCCGGTCTCTCACTAACATCATGAGGACCGGTAAAATAGAAACCCTATCAAGATCATACCTTTGCCTTGCGCATAATCCACTTGAGGTCGATGATGACGATCTTCATCTCCTCAAGACGAACCACCTTTCTTGATTGCGCTTCGCTTGGTGAAGACTCACATGTTGCTCCCCCCATACACCAATATGGGAGAAGCACTCTTCGGCATATCTGAGTGTTGATCAACCCGCACTTAGCCTTGATCAACATGTAATCTCTTCCCTTAGCCTTGACTCCAACAAATGGAGATCAAGCAACGCATATGGGCACACCTACATGTATCTCAATACAAACATTAGTCCATAGTGATTGTCATTAATTACCAAACCACACATGGGGGCAACCATGCACTTTCAATCTCCCCCATTTTGGTAATTGATAACAATCCCTTTTAAGAGGGTGTTGCGCTTTAAGCGGGGCCCCACACTCGCAAATCGGAAGAGTCACCAAGGTGTTTGATCAACCACACCTAAGATCCAGGTACCTTGACGCCGAGGGTGATTCACCGCAGCTCACGTCGAAGGAGATCTGTCCGGAAGCGCGATACGCAGGACATCCGGCGGACGCTTTTTGGACCAGACGCCCCGCTCGCTTGGGAAGGACCCCGTCAGGGCTCGCGGCGACGATTGGCTGCTCTAGGTTGGCCTAACCGCCCTAGAGCCTCGTGGCTTCGTAGATCGCCGGCATAGCTAGCTAACTACGGAGGAACGAGAAGCACAGGTACAGGGGTAAAGGTAGACGAAAGATAGATTGATTGATTGTCGATTGGTCTTGTTTTTTTTTAATCGGCCATCACCTCTCACATATATATGAGGCGGCTGGTCTTCCCGTACAAGCAAAGGACTCCTCTAGGCTTTCCTTACAAGAAAAATACACTAATCCATGTCCTAAACCCTAGTTCTAGTCCAAGTCGAACTCCTGTCCAGATTCGCAGCTCCTTCTGTCCTGCTTCTTGCCGTGGCCGTCAAAGTTACAAATCAACTCGGATGGATATGGCCCAAAGACCAAACTTGTACGTCTTGACAAGACGAACAACTCTCGCGATGATCACTTTTCCATCCGAGACCGTCTTGACTGTTATCCGGGTCCATCTTTGTCTGCTGGTCAAAATCTGGCAGGTGACAAGTTAAGCCGGGTTCTGACTAAACCAGGTTAATTCCTGCCGGGTCACCACCCCAGGTTCTCTCCGAGTCGCCATTCCCTTCCGAGTGAGCTTGAACCTGTGATCCGGGTTCTGACCAGGCCGGGTTAGCTCCTGCCGGGTTGATGCCGGGTTGACTCCTGCCGGGTCATCACCGTGGCCCCGTAAGTTGCACCTTAACCCGGATTGCGATGACTCCAAAAGCATGGTTATAGGTCTCGACGACACGCACAACTTCCGTGTTAAGCACTCCTCCATCCGAGGTCATCCTCATGACGCCATAGTCCGAATTAAGGCCCTTCCCGGCCTGTTGCCTTCCATGGGTGCCGTCTTTGCCGAGTCACCAGTTCTTTCCAGGTCCTTCTGGGTTCCCCCAACCGGCTAACAAGCCTGATTATAGAAAGACCCGGCTCCACAATGGAACGCCGTCTCTCCGAGATATGACGACATGCCGGCTTGGTGGCATGCTGGCTTGATGTCGGATTGCCGGTTTGAAGATAAGCCGGATAAACCTTATCATCTTGGTAATCAGTGCGCTAGGTAGCTTGCCGACGTATCATGGAAGCATGCCGGCTTGGAGATATGTCGAACCCGCCGGCTTCTCCTTTAGTGTGACAGTATACGGCTCTGGGCACAGCAATGCCGACTTAAGATAAACCGGCTCCGGATCCTTGAATGCCGGCTCTTGGATGACCAAATGCCGGATCTTGGGACATGGTGGCCTGCAGCCTGGTGGCTTGACCATTTGAGACATAGCATGTCTCCCTCTTGGTCCATGTCTTGGGGTCCTCCTGAGTGCGTCTCGCCTATGCCAAGGATATCCAGGGACATGCCGGCCAAGTGCCAAAAATGAGTGCGAACACATGCCCCCCTGTTTTCTGGCAGAGCTTGCGTGCCAGAAAATAATTTGCCTAGGGTCCTGATGTTAGCACGATGTCAACACTCCATCGGCATTGTATGCCAAGGACGATAATCCTTTTATCGACCATATGCTCAGACTAGCTGCCATCCGGGTAGAGCTACTTCAGATTTTTGTCAGCTTGATAACACGAGCTCCCTCATGTATGCATCCCGTGGTGCAGCTTTCCTGATCGTCAACTCGGATCCTGCAGATAAGAAAAACAGATACCTTGCACTAAATCCTTGTTAGCAACCGACTCGATAATTAAGCCGGTCTTGCCGGTATTGGTGAAACTGAGCATCGGCTTTTAGGAATGAGCACCATTAGCCAGATGTCGACTCTGCCGACATAACATATTCTAGGGGCGATATGCAAATATCGGCCATGCGTCCTCACCTCGAAGGACTAGGGGAACCCGCCCACCAAAGCGTGAATAACCGAAACAAGTCATACGTTTCAGCTGGGGATGAATTTCCAGATGCCGGCTTTGATGAAACGGTTGAAGAACATGGATGTTGTGCCGTCCGAGGTCTCCTACGATGAGAGGAATATTTCCGGCTTCTGTCGGCTCCACGCTTGCCCTTCTTTACTTCTGCCGACACAACAGGCACTGGCACGCCACTCTCAGTTTGCGGGCTTCGCTTGGGAACCCACGCCATGTTCCTCTTCTTCAGCTCGTTGTCTCTGAGCCGCTCCAGCTGTCTTTGCTGCCAATGTGGTAAGCTGGTTAGGCATCTCGACTATGACTCGTATTTAGGAAATGGAAGCTTCTTCTTGAGCTTGGGCATCTCCGGCTTGGCTTGTTCAGACTCGATAACTCGCCTCACTTTCTTGCCCTTAACAGCCAACGTCAACTCAGCTGGCTCTTTGATACTCGGAATCGAATCCGGAACAACGCACTTGCGACCATCCTTTTTCACTCGGTAAACTTGCTTCACCACCTCCTTCTTCCACGAGCTCCGGGCCGACTTGGCATTGAGTCGGTTTTTATCATGTGTTTGCTGGCTTGTTCCTCTTGGAGCTGTGTAAAGTTGGCGAGGTGATTTAGTATAGAAAGGATGGTGTGCCCGCGAGTCATACCTATCCCTTGATGGATATGAATAGAAGCTGACTCGGGAAGGCATGGATGACTTCGGCATTGGTGGCCCGGAAAGAGTACGTGGATTCGGCATGTCAGGCTGCTTCTTTCGCCAATCCGGTTTTTCCGAGTTACGCTCTGGGGTGACTTCGATATCTTTGCATTAGCTGGCCGATGAGCACTTTTTCCTTCGCTTATCCTCTGATATTTCTCCAGTAATTGAGCGAAGGTAACTTTAGATCTTCTCCTCGTGTGCTTATCGTTGTCTTTGTCCTCTTTGACTTTGCCAACATCGGTCTCTAAATTTTCTGGTTGCCCCCCAGTGTTAAGCGTCTTCGCTGTAACTTCATTGTGTACCTGTCCGACTTTGGATGATTCGGCTTGGGATAGCCGATTCAACACTTGATTGCCGTCAAGTCCAGTTCGTGCTAACTGGTCATCAGCTTGTGTTACACCAACTTCTAATCGTCCTTGAATGGCCGATTGTGCAGTTTGATGATGCACATTGCTTCGAATATTCTGCTCGCACGAATCCCGGATTCGTCCTTCTCCTGATGACTCAGTATAGTGATAATCTATGTCAATTGGATTAGCCGACGATGCACCGACAATGTGACCATCTATACCCGGACTGAAGGTACATTGCTCATCTTGCAGCCGATAATCAGATATCGGTTTTGGACTTAAGCAACCGAGTGGTGCCGGATCAATGTCACCCGACTCGGCTTTGCATCGTATCTCGTCCTCTTTTTCCGACACTCTTGAATCGGCTATTTGGAGGAGCTGTGAACCGGGCTTTATGCTTCTGCAATCGAAATAATTACAGAATATACGTCTCATCCGAGACCAAATGTTAGCCAGGCACATAACAAGCAAAGTTGTCCATATGAATATAAAATTTAGCCGGCATGACGGGAACAAATTGGGTTGTGATAAATTGTAACTATTAGCCTCTATGTTTGGTATGATATGTAGACCAGCATAATTAGTAATGAGATTATTCCTAACAAACAAATTACTCATCTCGATTGGTCTTTTAAAGTTAACTAGAATCAACTAGTGGATGTATTGATAATATAATTCTGACCTGATCGAAAAACAAGTAAACTGTCGGCTAGGCGTACCTCTTCGAAGATGCTGGGAGAACTCGGTAGTGGCACAAAAGGAACAATGCTTTGCTCCGTCCCGGGATAACTCTCCAACGCTTCGACTTCCTCTTCTGGATCCCGTGTCGCGTCTCCTGTACGCTCGTCATTAACCGAACATTGTCCGGTTTCTCTTTCTAGCTCTTGATGATCATCATTGACCGAATTTTGTTCGGTTTTGTCACTCTGATCTTGATGCTCATCATATCCGGCACGGAACTCGCAGGGTAGCAGGTATGCTCCCCTGTGTCCAGAAAAATCGAGCACAACCGACTCGCATCGCTTGCCGTGCTTCATCTTGACGAATTCTTCCTGTGTCGGCTCGATGGACCTGGCGTGTGTGTCCGACTCGGCACTACCCGAACTGTTGGATTCGGCTTCCGCTAAGTCGGCTGTGTCTGCCAGGTCGATCTCGCGCTGTTGATTGGACTCGGTATGTGCACTTTTGAACCCCGGCTCGATCATGCTAGCCGAGTCAACCATCTCCGGGTCGACTCGCAGAGATTCGTCTTCTTGCATTGGTGATGCAGACGAATTGACATGATTGTTGCATGGGGAATCGGTCCTGGCAATATCTTCTTCGAGCTTTGCATAAAACGTCTGCAAGTCTTCCTCCTCACACTTTTTCTTGAGTGCTTCAAATTCTTTTCTACGCCTCCTTTTGATAACTTCAAAGTCTTGACGCTGTTCGTCGGATAATTGTTCCCAAGTTGGCGTAGTGAAGTCACATGTGTTAGCTGCTACATCTTTAGTGTCCGGCTTCCCGATTTATCCGAGTTAGTTGACTCGGCTATAACTGACTTCATTGAGCCGGTCGCACTGGTCGAGTTAACCTCTTCTCGTTGTCTGGCTTGCAATGCTTCACCTTCTGTGGTGCGTGAAGGAGTTAATCCGGTTTTATCATAGGATTGCCCCCCGAGTCCATTGACATATTTCGGCTGTGGTGCGTCGAAACTTTGCAGTGGTGAGTGGGAGGTATTATTGGCTGTAATAACCTGAGTCGGCACCTGTACTCCTGTAGAATATTTATATAACAGGCTACAAGCAAGAAGTTTAGCCGATTCATGAAAATCATATAACGCCGAGTCACTAATTCCATGAGGCGATGTGTAACTTGGCTGAGAGTAACTCAGCTGAGAGTAACCGGCCACATAGCTCGTAGAACCATAGCCGATTCCCTCATCCGATGAATAAAATCGCGAGACATCCTCTAGCCTATGAAGTGTCCCATGTTGATCAACCGAGTACTCCGTATTATTCATCGGCCTATAGTCCGGGGCAGCCGATGCATGAGAACTCGGTTCTGTCTGTCGTGTGTAGAATCGGCGATCCTCTATCGGCCTTTGCTCATAGCTATATGGAAGATAACTAGAACCAGCCCATATAGGATGTCCATCCACACCGACATAAGGGCAATTTGCATCTACATAATTTGATTGATGATACATGTTACCTCTGTAGATTGATGATACATGTTACCGGGCTGTAGATCGTTTGACGCTTCGTCCCCAGCGGAGTCGCCAAAAAGTGTGTTGCGCTTTAAACGGGGCCCCACACTCGCAAATCGGAAGAGTCGCCAAGGTGTTTGATCAACCACACCTAAGATCCAGGTACCTTGACGCCGAGGGTGATGCACCGTAGCTCACGTCGAAGGAGATCCATCCGGAAGCGCGATACGCAGGACATCCGGCGGACGCTTTTTGGACCAGACGTCCCGTTCGCCCGAGAGGGACCCCGTCAGGGCTCGCAGCGACGATTGGCTGCTCTAGGTCGGCCTAACCGCCCCTAGAGCCTCGTGGCTTCGTAGATCGCCGGCATAGCTAGCTAACTACGGAGGAACGAGAAGCATAGGTACAGGGGTAAAGGTAGACGAAAGATAGATTGATTGATTGTTGATTGGTCTTTTTTTTTAATCGGCCATCACCTCTCACATATATATGAGGCGGCTGGTCTTCCCGTACAAGCAAAGGACTCCTCTAGGCTTTCCTTACAAGAAAAATACACTAATCCACGTCCTAAACCCTAGTTCTAGTCCAAGTCGAACTCCTGTCCAGATTCGCAGCTCCTTCTGTCCTGCTTCTTGCCGTGGCCATCAAAGTTACAAATCAACTCGGATGGATATGGCCCAAAGACCAAACTTGTACGTCTTGACAAGACGAACAACTCTCGCGATGATCACTTTTCCATCCGAGACCGTCTTGACTGTTATCCGGGTCCATCTTTGTCTGCTGATCAAAATCTGGCAGGTGATAACTTAAGCCGGGTTCTGACTAAACCGGGTTAATTCCTGCCGGGTCACCACCCCAGGTTCTCTCCGAGTCGCCATTCCCTTCCGAGTGAGCTTGAACCTGTGATCCGGGTTCTGACCAGGCCGGGTTAGCTCCTACCGGGTTGATGCCGGGTTGACTCCTTGAAAGAACAAACGATGCCCGAGATGTCGCCTAGAGTGGGGGGGGGGGGGGGTGAATAGGCGATTACAACTTTTCTTAATTAGGGGCTTGATAATTGCAGAATAAAAATATGTGTTTAAATTAACAAGCCAACAACCTAATTACTAGGCTCACCTATGTGCACCAACAACTTATGCTAAGCAATTTAAGCAACAAGGTGATAGCAAGATATGAACTTCAACCACGAAGGCTATCACAAAGTAAATTGCATAAGTAAAGCTCGGGTATAGAAATAACCGAGGCACGCGGAGACGAGGATGTATTCCCGAGTTCCTCCTTGTTAAGGGAGTACGTCTCGTTGGAGGGGTGTGAGCTCGCCACAAGAGGCCTACTCAAGATGCCACAAAGGCCTCACCCTATTCTCCGATGAACCGCACCCAAGGGTTTGGTTCACCTTCCACTATCGGAATCCTTCGAGGCGGATTCCGGAGCCCTTTACAACTTCTCTTGGGGCACACACCCACAACTCAATTGGGGGCTCCCAAATTCGTGCCGAAGCTTCACAACTCGAAGTCTTCGCGGCACCTCCAACCGTCTAGGGTACACAATGCACCCAAGAGGCAACAAGCTCTTGGGAACACAATGCACCCAAGAGTAACAAGCTTCTCAACCTTCAACTTCACGTATCACCGCGGAGAGAGCAACCCGATGCAACAAATGCAAAAAGGCAAGAGCACACAAAGTGCTCAAATCCTTCACTCTCAAATTCCAACCAAGCAACAAATGCTTTGGGGGGAATAAGAGAGGAAGAACAAAGGGGATGAACACAAAGTAACCCCAAATCTAGATCCACTAGGTTCCCCTCACTTAGAGGAGAATTTGATTGGTGGAATGGTAGATCTAGATCTCCTCTCTTGAAACCCTAAATTTGGGCAAGAATCATTGGAGGGGAAGAGAGGAATCAAGCTCACAAGGATTAGAACAAAGGGGAAGAGCAAGAACAAGTGAGCAAGGTGTGTAACCAGGTTTTTTTGGGGGGGCGGGGGGGGGGGGGGGGGGGGGGGGGGGGGGGAAGGAGGCTTTTTATAGCCTCCCCCAAAAACTAGCCGTTGGAGCCTGTCCAGGCCGGAGACTCCGGAGTAAGTGACCGGAGACTCCGGCCTGCTGGGTCATCAGGGAGGCCGGAGATTCCGGTCCTTGGGGCCGGAGACTCCGGGCACCCTCCGGGGGAGCTCCGGGGCCCTATCCAGAGGCGCACCACACTGCAAATGGGCTGAGAAAAAAGAGGGCCGGAGATTCCGGGTCCTCGGGCCGGAGACTCCGGTGGGCCGGAGACTCCGGTCCTTCTCCGGGGGAACTCCGGACCCCTATGCAGAACCGCACCACAGCAGACACAAATGGCAGCGAAAAAGAGGGACCGGAGACTCCGGTCATTTGTGCTGGAGACTCCGGTGTGGCCGGACCAACTCCGGGGTAGATCCAAAGGCAAATTTAAAGCCCCATAACTTTTGCATATGAACTCCGTTTTCGATAATCTTGGACTCGTTGGAATCGTCACAATGAGCACAACAAGTTTATGCAGAGAAACATCATAGTTCAACAAGATATTATAAAACCAAATGGGGAAGTTTAAAAACTCTTTTTCGCAAACCGGAAATGTCACATCTTTTGCAATTGAAGTCCGAATAAAGTAAAACCAATTTTGTTGGAAAGAGGACGACAAAAGCAACCTTTGAAAATGGCAAACAAGCAATGGAGATTTTGCAACGAGATGGAAGATAGAAATCTTCCGCACGGATGAACCGGCGAAATCTCCAATACCGAAAACACAAAAGAAGACGCAAATGCAAACCGTTTTTGGTGACCTTGGCTTTGTCATGACAAGCACCAAGACCACACCACGATAAGATCCAAATAAGAACCAATAAAGATGATTGCATGGATGCAAAGGTTTGAGCTCTCCACGAACGATACGATCACGATACTCGGTCGAGAGACCATCTTGATAGTACGGCTATCTATCCTATAATCCGGTCTCTCAACTAACATCATGAGACCGGTGAAATAAAAGCCCTATCAAGATCATACCTTTGCCTTGCGCATTAATCCACTTGAGGTCGATGAGAACGATCTTCATCTCCTCAAGACGAACCACCTTTCTTGATTGCGCCTTGCTTGGTGAAGATTCACATGTGGCTCCCCCATACACCAAGATGGGAGAAGCACCTCTTCGGCATATCTTCACTTGGCCTTTATCTCGATGACGAACACCTTGGCCTTGATCAACAAATGATCTTCTTCCCTTAACCTTGACTCCAACACATGGAGAACAAGCAAGACCTTGACTCCAACAAATGGAGACAAGCAAGCTAATGGACACCTACAAATATAGCTCAATGCAAATATTAGTCCATAGAGATTGTCATTAATTACCAAAACTATGCATGGGGGCAACCATGCACTTTCAATCTCCCCCATTTTGGTAATTGATGACAATCCCGTTTAAGAGGGTTTATATAAAGAATAAAGCAACCTTGCACGACAAACAAGCAAGGATGCAAAGCGCATTAAAGGCAAATGCAACAAAAGCATAAAACCCAAATTCCCTTAAACCCTTTAAACTTCTCCCCCATTGGCATCGATTGCCGAAATGGGAAGAAAAATTTAGAGAGCCAATATAATATGAGTTCCTCCATAAAGGTGTGCATTTCTCAAGATATGAGTGAAATCAAATGCACTTATTCATTGACGAATAATTAGAGGAAATCAAACTATATTGAGGATCCAAAGATTGCAAAAAGATGAAATCATTTTAAACAAGTCCACAAAGGAGAAAAACAATCAAAAGATCTAAAGCAAGAGTTCCAAATAAAAATGGAGAAGCTCCCCAATGTTTATGCACAAAATGAAGAGTGCACAAATATGGTATCCTCACTCCCCCAAAATCATCTAGAACACGCAACAAGTGCAATAGTGCATAATGCAATAGCAAATCATAGCACTTGCACCAAAGATGTGGTTGAGCCATAAAAAAATACCAATTTTCAAAAAAAAAAACACCATAAGATAGGCCCAACCGAGATAAAAAGATCTTTTAAAGAAATATGTTCACAAGCTTAGGGATACCAATTGGAAACTAAAACCAATTGAAAATGCCAAAAGCTAGTGAGAACATTTAGCCAATAAAATTCAACATGCTCACCATGGTAAAGCATGAAGTCAAAAGATCCAACAAATACATGAGTGCAAAGATACCAATAAGCAATACGACAAGCACTCATGAGACAAATCTGGAGCCACCAAAGGATTATAAATAAAAGCAAGGTAGCTCAAAAGAATTAGGATACCAACTAAAAGGTGACCTCTCTCATATGTATAGGTTTCTAATTAGACAAACCATCGAAGATATACATCCGCAAAGAAACATATACATATGAAATGGTTAGGGAAAAGGAGAACAAGGTATGGTATCCAAGAGGAAGTCATAGATATACAAACAAGATTATTGCATAAAAGCATAACACATAGCTCAAGTTTATCTCATTGTATATAAATGAACTTCAAATATATCAAATGCATCACACATATCACAAAGGGAACAAGAGATAGTGGAGATGCTTTGAGTTAGGCAACAAGTATCACAAGGAAATAATATCAATTGAAGAAAAGGTTTTTGCAAATTCAACACACATATCACAAAGATATATTAAGTGAAGGAAAAGGCCAAAACCATAACAATTGCATATAAGAGATTTCATGCCAAGAGGCAACCTACACAAGGTTGAAACTAGAGAAGTATGCATGAGATAGATACTTGTTACCGAGATGCATTGACGATGAAGATGATGAGAGTTGGTTTGTCATCAAAGCTTGACTCCCGGTGAGAACACCTTCCTTATGAATGAGGCAAGCATCCAATGCATCTCCATTGTACCTAAAACACAATTAGAGTACAAAATGGTTCCCAAACTCATTGGGTCCCATAGTAGTTAGATCAACTACAATATATAGGAAACACTTCACATAAATATGTGCATGTAGATATGAAATTGAATTTCATGCACATCTTAGCCGATTTAGGAGGCTTTCTAGAACCAAAAGAGATACAATTTGGACAAAAACACCAAGTAAACCAAGAAGAGAGCACACCAAGGTGTGACACAAAAAGGTTGTCCAAATTATATCAAAATCCAAATCAACACATGATTGAGGAAAAATCAAATCAACATATGATTGATTCCAAAACACATCAACACATGAAGTGTGATATCAAAAGGAATCAAATCAACACAACAAATGATCAATAAGACACCAATTGAAGATAAGATACCAATTAAAACAAAAAATATCAACTAGGAGAAAAGATACCAAGAAGAGGGTGATACTTGACCGAAATCAAGTAAAGTAAAATAAGGCAAAAGATATCAAAACTCCCACAATAAATATCAATTGGAACAAATATCTATGGAGGAGATATTAAATTCCAGTTAATACCAATTGAAGGTACCAACACAAGATAAAGAAACAAATGCCAATTGAAAGGATCAAAAATTGATAGATAGGTTAGTGTTCTAAATAAAAAGGAATGCTCCCCCAATATTCATGCATTATCTTTGATATTTGCATTTGAATACAAAATGCATGCACAAGGGATCATTACTCTCCATATTTTATTTACAACACTAACACTACCAATTGAAAAATAGGATCCATTCAAAAGACAAAGAAGGCAATAGATAAACCAAATCAACGCAAGAGCCAATGTGAAGATGATCTACAAAATCCACCTCAATTACTAGTATCACTTGTCATGGACAAGGAGTATATAGAGATATTTCTCGGTGGTATAAAGGAATGATGTTCAAGACCAACTTCACATCAAAAAGCATATGGCAAGGGGTAAGAATTTAAACACCATATTTTGAAAAAGGTTTGTTGGTAGTTTTAATTATTCGAACCAACCGGCAAAGCCATGGTTAAAATGAGATGAAACAAATGGTTTCTCACAAAATAAATGGAATACATGTTAGAGAAAAACCACACCAAACAAACTCACCCAAAAAAGAGCCAAAAGACAACCACAAAGGAAAATTGGAACTTGTTTGAGCAAACATGCCACATAGGAAATAGATAATGTACAATATCAAATCTAAGTGGCAAACCTCAAATGTTCACATTTTTATGGGATTGTAATATGCACATAGCTTATTACTCCCCCATAATGTGATGATTCATTTTATTTTTAAACAAGAGGCAAATAAAAAACAACTAGAGAAATTAATGGACATGTAGAATTTGAATTTCTCATGAATATGACATACCACATAGTAGCGAGATAATATGAAATATCAATACTAGGTGGTGTGCTTCATGTACGTACATTTTTAGGTTTGTGAGGTGCACAAAGCACATCACTCCCCCAAAATGGGATAGTCCATTAATATCTCAAAGAGCCAAATAAAATCCACACAAGATTCAATAAAGCTCAACACAAAGTTACAAATACATGATATACAACTATCTAACATAACCTTGAATAACAAGACAAGAAAGATAGAAGCATATCAACTCGTGGCTTGAGACTTCTTAGGAGGTGGCCTTTGTTCAACTCGTGGTTGAGCACGAGATTGAACAAGAGGCCGCTTCCCTAGTTGCTTCTCACTAAGAGGCATCTTCTTCTTCATTGGGCAATCACGAACATGGTGCCCTTCAACCTTGCACTTGAAGCAAGTGATCTTGGCCGGATTCTTCATTTGAGCTTGGCCCTTCTTCTTGTTGGACTTGGACTTGATGTTGGAGTTGAATCCAAGTCCACTCTTGTCATTTGGGGATTGTTGCACACTCAACATGTTTTCAAGTGCACTCTTCCCCTCATGACGCTTTTCCAAGCCTTTCTTCAAAGAAGTGGCTTGGGCCTTGAGCTCACCTCTCTTCTCTACATGGTTAGTGACAACACAAGTACTAGAGGAGGTGGATGCATCATTGTTAGAGCAACAAGGCAAAGCAAGTAATTCATCACATGATGTACCAACATTCTTAGTGGATGAACTACTAGGTCTAGCACATGGCAATATAGAATTGTTAATTAAAGTTGTGCTAATATCCACATGAGGCTCACTTGATGTTACCTTTGTAGTGATGGCCTCATGAGCTAACTTGAGATAAGCATAGGATGCTAGAAGTTCATCATTAGAGCTAGATAGCTTTTCATGACTTGCTTCCAACTTCTCATACTTGCTAGTTAGCGACTCAAGTTGAGCCCTTAGCTCAACATTCTCATTCAAAATAGATGCTTCACAAGAAGTGGAGTTAGTAGCACAAGCATCATTAACTTTAGGAATAGAAGAAGATAACTTGGCAAGCTCATCTTTTAATCTAGCATTTTCATTTTTCGTGACTTTATATTTAGCATGAGCATGGTCACGTTCTTTAATGATTTTAGCAATTATATCATTATGAGACTCCTTGATAGATTCTAGTTTCTCCTCTAGAGAAGCACGAGTCTCTTGCTCTTCCACAAGAGCATCTTCTAACGATGCTTTCTCCATAGCATCATCTCTTTCTATCTTACCTTTTTCTTCAAGGCTTGCTTCCAAAGCCTCAATAGTCTCCCCGCGTTCAATTAGGGTGCTCATGATTTCAAAGAGGTTGGCTTGGGCACTTTTATTGCTAGGAAGGGCTTAAGAATCATTAGACCTTTGTTTTGAAGCAAAGCATTAACGTTTTCCATATCATCTTCTTCATCATTATTATCATCATCATTATCATCATTATTATTATCATTGCTAGAGGAAGATTTAGCCATAAGGCAATGAGTGATGGTTGAAGAAGAATAATTGATTTTTGAACTACTCAAGTTCAAATCTTGTTCCATAATTAATTGGGTTTCCTCTACATTATTATTCATGCAAGAGTTAGAGGGAACACAAGCATTTTTAACATTGGAACAAGATAAAGTAAGCATATCATAAAGAGATTTATCCAAGCAATTTTTTGAAGATATGCGAGGACCATCAACACTAGCATGTAAATTATTTATAGTGCTATGAGTGTTTAGGTCCAAAGATGAAGCATTGCAACAAGATAGGGATAAATGATCATCAATAATGAGCTCACTATCTAAATTGCAAAACCCATCACTACTCACCATCACATTGGATTGTGGCTTACCACATTTTGGTGAAGTAGACGAAGACGAGAGCTCGTCACGGCCGGAGGTGGAGGGAGAACACTCATCCTCAATAGAGTTGGACACTCCATATTTGTCTTGAAGCTTGGTCCATAGCTCATGAGCATCCCGGAGAGGCATGATTGACTCAAACACAACTACACTCACAAACTTGCAAAACTCGTTAGATGCTAGAGCATCTAGATATAAGTTTTTCTCATCCTCTAAAGTCTTACTTTCGCAATCCTTTGGAGGAGAAAAACCTATATCTAAGATATGCTCAATATTGGGGTCCAAGACCCGTAAGTGATTAAGCATATGAGTTTTCCAAACATTGAAATTTGTGCCATTAAATCTAAACAAGGAATTGTGCACTAAATCCCTAGACGACATCTTTACTCTCTAGGCGGTAAAGCCAAACATGAGAGATGAGGCTCTGATACCAATTGAAAGAACAAACGATGCCCGAGATGTCGCCTAGAGGGGGGGGTGAATAGGCGATTACAACTTTTCTTAATTAGGGGCTTGATAATTGCGGAATAAAACTATGTGTTTAAATTAACAAGCCAACAACCTAATTACTAGGCTCACCTATGTGCACCAACAACTTATGCTAAGCAATTTAAGCAAGAAGGTGATAGCAAGATATGAACTTCAACCACGAAGGCTATCACAAAGTAAATTGCATAAGTAAAGCTCGGGTATAGAAATAACCGAGGCACGCGGAGACGAGGATGTATTCCCGAGTTCCTCCTTGTTAAGGGAGTACGTATCGTTGGAGGGGTGTGAGCTCGCCACAAGAGGCCTACTCAAGATGCCACAAAGGCCTCACCCTATTCTCCGATGAACCGCACCCAAGGGTTTGGTTCACCTTCCACTATCGGAATCCTTCGAGGCGGATTCTGGAGCCCTTTACAACTTCTCTTGGGGCACACACCCACAACTCAATTGGGGGCTCCCAAATTCGTGCCGAAGCTTCACAACTCGAAGTCTTCGCGGCACCTCCAACCGTCTAGGGTACACAATGCACCCAAGAGGCAACAAGCTCTTGGGAACACAATGCACTCAAGAGTAACAAGCTTCTCAACCTTCAACTTCACGTATCACCCGCGGAGAGAGCAACCCGATGCAACAAATGCAAAAAGGCAAGAGCACACAAAGTGCTCAAATCCTTCACTCTCAAATTCCAACCAAGCAACAAATGCTTTGGGGGGAATAAGAGAGGAAGAACAAAGGGGATGAACACAAAGTAACCCCAAATCTAGATCCACTAGGTTCCCCTCACTTAGAGGAGAATTTGATTGGTGGAATGGTAGATCTAGATCTCCTCTCTTGAAACCCTAAATTTGGGCAAGAATCATTGGAGGGGAAGAGAGGAATCAAGCTCACAAGGATTAGAACAAAGGGGAAGAGCAAGAACAAGTGAGCAAGGTGTGTCACCAGGTTTTTTTGGGGGGGGGGGGGGGGGGGGGGGAAGGAGGCTTTTTATAGCCTCCCCCAAAAACTAGCCGTTTGAGCCTGCCCAGGCCGGAGACTCCGGAGTAAGTGACCGGAGACTCCGGCCTGCTGGGTCATCAGGGAGGCCGGAGATTCCGGTCCTTGGGGCCGGAGACTCCGGGCACCCTCCGGGGGAGCTCCGGGGCCCTATCCAGAGGCGCACCAAACAGATGCAAATGGGCTGAGAAAAAAAGAGGGCCGGAGATTCCAGGTCCTCGGGTCGGAGACTCCGGTCCTTCTCCGGGGGAACTCCGGACCCCTATGCAGTACCGCACCACAGCAGACACAAATGGCAGTGAAAAAGAGGGACCGGAGACTCCGGTCAATTGTGTCGGAGACTCCGGTGTGGCCGGAAACTCCGGACCAACTCCGGGGTAGATCCAAACGCAAATTCAAAGCCCCATAACTTTTGCATATGAACTCCGTTTTCGATAATCTTGGACTCGTTGGAATCGTCACAATGAGCACAACAAGTTTATGCAGAGAAACATCATAGTTCAACAAGATATTATAAAACCAAATGGGGAAGTTTAAAAACTCTTTTTCGCAAACCGGAAATGTCACATCTTTTGCAATTGAAGTCCGAATAAAGTAAAACCAATTTTGTTGGAAAGAGGACGACAAAAGCAACCTTTGAAAATGGCAAACAAGCAATGGAGATTTTGCAACGAGATGGAAGATAGAAATCTTCCGCACGGATGAATCGGCGAAATCTCCAATACCGAAAACACAAAAGAAGACGCAAATGCAAACCGTTTTCGGTGACCTTGGCTTTGTCATGACAAGCATGACAAGCACCAAGACCACACCACGATAAGATCCAAATAAGAACCAATAAAGATGATTGCATGGATGCAAAGGTTTGAGCTCTCCACGAACGATACGATCACGATACTCGGTCGAGAGCCCCTCTTGATAGTACGGCTATCTATCCTATAATCCGGTCTCTCAACTAACATCACGAGACTGGTGAAATAAAAGCCCTATCAAGATCATACCTTTTCCTTGCGTATTAATCCACTTGAGGTCGATGAGGACGGTCTTCATCTCCTCAAGACGAACCACCTTTCTCGATTGCGCCTTGCTTGGTGAAGATTCACATGTGGCTCCCCCATACACCAAGATGGGAGAAGCACCTCTTCGGCATATCTTCACTTGGCCTTTATCTCGATGACGAACACCTTGGCCTTGATCAACAAATGATCTTCTTCCCTTAACCTTGACTCCAACACATGGAGAACAAGCAAGACCTTGACTCCAACAAATGGAGACAAGCAAGCTAATGGACACCTACAAATATAGCTCAATGCAAATATTAGTCCATAGAGATTGTCATTAATTATCAAAACTATGCATGGGGGCAACCATGCACTTTCACTCCTGCCGGGTCATCACCGTGGCCCCGTAAGTTGCACCATAACCCGGATTGCGATGACCCAAAAGCATGGTTGTAGGTCTCGACGACACGCACAACTTCGGTGTTAAGCACTCCTCCATCCGAGGTCATCCTCATGACGCCATAGTCCGAATTAAGGCCCTTCCCGGCCTGTTGCCTTCCATGGGTGCCGTCTTTGCCGAGTCACTAGTTCTTTCCAGGTCCTTCTGGGTTCCCCCAACCGGCTAACAAGCCTGATTATAGAAAGACCCGGCTCCATGACGAACTCCCTCTCTCTGAGATATGATGACATGCCGGCTCGGTGGCACGCTGGCTTGATGTCGGATTGCCGGTTTGAAGATAAGCCGGATAAACCTTATCATCTTGGTAATCAGTGCGCTAGGTAGCTTGCCGACGTATCATGGAAGCATGCCGGCTTGGAGATATGTCGAACCCGCCGGCTTCTCCTTTAGTGTGACAGTATACGGCTCTGGGCACAGCAATGCCGACTTAAGATAAACCGGCTCCGGATCCTTGAATGCCGGCTCTTGGATGACCAAATGCCGGATCTTGGGACATGGTGGCCTGCAGCCTGGTGGCTTGACCATTTGAGACATAGCATGTCTCCCTCTTGGTCCATGTCTTGGGGTCCTCCTGAGTGCGTCTCGCCTATGCCAAGGATATCCAGGGACATGCCGGCCAAGTGCCAAAAATGGGTGCGAACAGAGGGTTTATATAATGAATAAAGCATCCTTGCAAGACAAACAAGCAAGGATGCAAGTGCATTAAAGGCAAATGCAACAAAAGCATAAAACCCAAATTCCCTTAAACCCTCTAAACTTCTCCCCCATTGGCATCGATTGCCGAAATGGGAAGAAAAAATTAGAAAGCCAATATAATATGAGTTCCTCAAAAAGGTGTGCATTTCTCATGATATGAGTTAAATCAAATGCACATATCCAATGATGAATATTTGGAGGAAATCAAACTATATTGAGGATCCAAAGATTGCAAATAAGATGAACGCATTCTAAACATCTCCACAAAGGAGAAAAGCAATCGAAAAGATCCAAAACGAGAGTTCTAAATAAAAATGGAGAAGCTCCCCAATGTTCATGCACTTATGAGGAGTACACAAATATGGAATCCTCACTCCCCAAAAATCATCTAGAACACACAACAAGTGCAGGAGTGCATAAAGGAAAAGCAAATCATAGCACTTGCACCAAAGATATGGTTGAGCCAAAAGAAGATACCAATTTTCAAAGATTCAAACATAAGATAGGCCCAACCAAGATACGAAGATCTTTAAAAATGAGAGATGTTTGCAAGCTCAAGGATACCAATTGGAAATGAAACCAATTGAAAAAGCCAAAAGCTTGTGAAAGCACCTAGCCAATAAGAGACAACATACTCACCAAGGTAAGCACGAGGACAAAGATCACCAACAAATACATGAGTGTGCAGAGATGCAAATAAAATTAAGATAGGCACTTATGAAACAAATTTGGAGCCACCAAAGAATTATAGATAAAAATCAAGGTAGCTCAAAAGAAATAGGATACCAACTAAAAGGGACCTCTCTCATATGTATAGGTTTATAAGTAGACAAATCATTGATGATATACATCCACAAAGAAACTTGCACATATGAAATGGTCGATGAAGGGGAGTCCAAGGTATAAAAAGGGGAAGTCATGAATATACAAAAGATATTATTGCATAAAAGCATAGCACTTAGCTCAAATTTATCTCATTGTATATAAATGAACTTCAAACACATCAAATGCATCACACATATCACTAATGGAACAAGAGATAGTGGAGATGCTTTGAGCTAGGCAACAAGTATCACAAAGAAAGAATACCAATTGAAGAAAAGGTTTTTTTGGCAATTTCATCACAAATATCACAAAGGTATACCAAGTGAAGGAAATAAGCCAAAACCACAACAATTGCACATAAACGCTTTCATGCCAAGAAGCAACCTACACAAGGTTGAATACAAGAGAGGTATGCAAGAGGTAGATACTTGTTACCGAGATGCATTGGTGATGACGAAGATGATCCTTTGTAAGTCATCATAGCTTGAATCATAAAATCACATGGTGAGAACACCTTCCTTATGAATGAGGCAAGCATCCAATGCTTCTCAATTGTACCTAAAACACAATTCAAGTACAAAATGGTTCCCAAACTCATTGGGTTCCATAGTAGTTAGATACACTACAATACATAGGAAACACTCCACATAAATATGCGCATATAGATATGAAATTGAATTTTATGCACATCTTAGCCGATTTAGGATTCGGTGGAGCATTCCCTATATATTGGATCAAGAAAGACTAGCATGCCATAAAATATATATACTAGTAAATATGCATGCATAGACTTACGAGAACCAAGAGAGATACAATTTGGACAAAAACACCAAGTAAACCAAGAGGACACACCAATGTGTGACACGAAAAGGTTGTCCAAATTATATCAAAATCCAAAACACATGATTGAGGACAAATCAAATCAACATATGATTGATTCTAAAACACATCAACACATGAAGTGAGATATCAATAGGAATCAAATCAAACAACACATGAGAGATAAGACACCAATTGAAAATATGATACCAACTAGGAGCAAAGATACCAAGAGAAGGATGATACTCGACCGAAATCAAGTAAAGTAAAATAAAGAAATAGGGTATCAAAGCTCCCACAAGAGATATCAATTGAAACAAATATCTATAAAGGAGATATTAAATTCCAATTAATACCAATTGAAGGTACCAAAGCAAAGCCAAAAAGGCATAGAAGATAAATATAGGATACATGCCAAAATGGCATTTCTCATTCAAGAAGATACAACACAAATCAAGAAATGAGAAAGCAAAATCCCAAGGGAAAGCAAGGTTACGACAAATAAACCAAGCACTCTCTACACTTTTATGATGGCACAAAGCATCAAGGAAAAAGGTTTGTCTTCCATAAACGCATAAGATAGAATCAAATGCTAATTGAAAGGATAAAATATTTGATAGATAGGATAGTGTTCTAAATAAAAAGGAATGCTCCCCCAAGATTCATGCATTATCTTTGATATTTGCATTTGAATACAAAATGCACGCACAAGGGATCATTACTTTCCATATTTTATTTACAATAGTAAACAATACCAATTTGAAAATTAGGATCCATGCAAGAGGCAAGGAAGGAAATGGGAGTAAAAATAAAACACTTGGCAATAAATAAGGCAATTCAACGCAAGAGCCAATATGAAGATGAACAAAAATATTCTACCACAAGTGTGAATATCAATTGTCCAAGGACAATGAGTATAAGGAAATATTTTCCCGGTGAGTAGAGATATCCAAGGTCATCCTCACAAGATAAATCATATGGCAAGAGATAAGAAATAAAACACCATATTTTAATAAAGTTTGTTGGTAGTTTCAACTATTCAAACCATCCGGCAAGGCTATGGTTAGAATAATATGGAACAAATGGTTTCTCAAATAATATATGGAAATGCATATTAGAGAAAAACCACACCAAGCAAACTCACACAAACAAGAGCCAAAGGATAACCAAAATGAAAATTGGAACTTGTTCGAGCAAACATGCCACATAGGAATAAGATAATTTACAATATCAAATCTAAGTGGCAACACCTCAAATGTTCACATTTTATGGGATTGTAATATGCACATAGCTTATTACTCCCCCATAATGTGATAATTCATTTTATCTAAGCGAGAGGCAAATAAAATCCAACTAGAGAAATTAATGGACATTGTAGAAATTGATTTTCTCATGAATATGACATACCACATAGTGACTAGATAATATTGAAATATCAATACTAGGTGGTGTGCCTCATGTACACACATTTTAGGATTGTGAAGTGCACGAAGCACATCACTCCCCCAAAATGGGATAGTCCATTAATATCTCAAAGAGCCAAATGAAATCGACACAAGAACCAAAAAAAAGCTCAACACACAAGTTACACATACATGATACACAACTAACATACACAACCTTGAATAACAAGACATGTAAGAAAGTAGCATATCACATACAAACACATGCTAGGAACAAAACTAACACATGCAAGGGAGCAAGCAACTTTCAATGTATATATGATTTAAATACAAGTTACCGCAAGGAGGAACATAGGATGTGAGATATGGCAATATAATCCAATTGACTTGGCTTGATGAAATAATAATCATGAAGATCCCTTAATTCTTCAAAGATAGCCAAGTCTCCAATGTCCTCCAACAACACCTATTGATCAAGTTGAAGCTTGTTCGTCCCCAACCAAGTTGGGTCCTAAGAGGTTAGTCACAATAGGCTTGGCAACCCAAATGGTTCTTTTCTTGACACCACTTTGAGTACCAACATATTTGGCAAACACATTGCCAACTCTATCCTTCCCAAGAGAATAAACATCATCAATTAAGATGGGGTTGGATAGGTTACCGATAGTGCATGAAGAAGCAAAGTGACCCTTGAGGAGCATTGACTTGAGTCTTCTTAGGAGGTGGCCTTTGTTCAACTCGTGGTGGAGCATGAAATTGAACAAGAGGCCGCTTCCGTAGTTGCTTCTCATTAAGAGGCTTGTTCTTCATTGGACAATCCCTAACATGGTGCCCTTCAATCTTGCACTTGAAGCAAGTAATCTTGGCCGAATTATTGACTTGTTCTTGGCCCTTCTTCTTCTTCTCAATCTTGGACTTGTTCCTGTTGTTTGAGTTGAATCCAAGTCCACTCTTGTCATTGGGGGATTGTTGCACACCCAACATGTTGTCAAGTGCACTCTTCACTTCATGATGCTTTTCCAAGCCTTTCTTCATAGAAGTGGCTTGGGCATTGAGCTCTCCTCTTTTCTCTACATGGTTAGTGACAACACAAGTACTAGAGGAGGTAGATGCATCCAGTGGCGTATCTAGGAAAAAATTGTAGGGTGGGCACACTCTAAAAAAAAATTTTAGCACACCAAATGACATCAACAGTTCAGATCAGATCTCTGCTGCTAGACAAAAAAAAAAGGATGTTGCTGAACATGAAAGCGCCTGAAACTGCTTACAACTAAAACTTGGAGGCCTGAATCACAGATTTACGAGCAACTGTGGCAGCTCCGGCCATTCGCATGTACTGTACCATATACGGAGCAAGCAAAGAACGACAGGGGCAGATAAATGGGGGAAATCAGGAGAGATTCTTCCTTACCTCCCCAGCTGGCAACACGAAGCTGGGCGGCGCTCCGGTACCAGGGCCGCTTTCTTCTTCCTCTCTCCTGCTCAGCTGATCTCCTCCGTCTCCGCTTTCTTCCTTTTGTCAAGAGCCGAGCTGGGAGATCGAGCGGATACGCACAACGCGCCACGCCGGCCGCGACGAATTCGGCGTGTCGTAAGGCCGGGGGGCGGGGACGGGTCGGCGGCGAGCGTCGAGCGAGCAGGTCGTGAGCGGCAGCTCGCAGCTGGCAGGGTTAGGTCGTCCAGGAAGACCAGGACGCGAGCGAGCTACGCCAGAGGAGACTAGTAGAGATAGCCCAGGATGGGCTGCTTCGTATATGGGGTCTAATTTTTATTCAGAATTCTGGGTGGGCCACGGCCCCCCCGGCCCACCCGCTAGATACGCCACTGGATGCATCACAAGAGGTACCAACATTGTGAGTGGATGAACTACTAGGACTAGCACATGGCAATATAGCATTTTTAGATAAAGTTGTGCCATTGTCCACATGAGCCTCACAAGATGTTACCTTGGTAGTGATAGCCTCATGAGCTAACTTTAGACTAGCATAGGATGCTAGAAGATCATCATTAGAGCTAGGTAGCTTTTCATGACTTTCTTCCAACTTCCCATACTTGCTAGTTAGCAACTCAAGTTGAGCCCTTAGCTCAACATTCTCCTTCAAAATAGATGCTTCACAAGAAGTGGAGTTAGTAGCACAAGCATCATTAACATTAGGAATGGAAGAAGAAAACTTGGCAAGCTCTTCCTTAAAGCTAGCATTTTCCTTTTTCGTGACTTTATATTTAGCATGAGCATGGTCACGTTCTTTAATGAGTTTAGCAATTATTTCATTGTGAGACTCCTCCATAGATTCGAGTTTCTCCTCAAGAGAAACCCGAGTCTCATGCTCTTCCTCAAGGGCATACTCAAAATATGCTTTTTCATCCACATCCTCTCTTTCAGTCCTTCATTTTTCTACAAGGCTTGCTTCCAAAGTCTTAATAGTATGCCCACGCTCAATTAGGGTTTCCATAATTTCAAAGAGGATAGCATGAGCATTTTTATTTTTAGGAAGGGCATTAAGAACCATGAGACCTTTCTCATGAAAGGAAGCATCATCATCATCTTCATCATTGTTATTATTTTCATCATCATCACTACTAGAAGATTTAGCCATAAGGTAAAAGGTGGTTGATGGAGATGAACAATTGATACGTGCATTTTATATCATCATTTTTATACCTTATATTATCATATGGGAATGTTATATGCACTGTTATATCAATGTTTTGCATGTTTTAGATGATTTATGGGACTTTCATACAAAGTCCCTATTTTTGGTATTTAATATCTGGGAGGCAGAATACCCCCCCTTTTCTTGTCTTTATTGTTTCAGGAGTTTCGCGAACCCAAATAATTAAAGGAAAAATACCACGGCAGTTTTTCTTCGGAAGAAGGGCAATGGAAAGAAGACCGAAGAGAGGAAGGCCACGAGGCCCAAATGGGGTGGGCCCACACGGCCAGGTACAGGGGCCGCGTGGGACCCACCAAACAGGGCCTCGGGCACTTCCTCGCCTGGGGCTTTTTATGTACGCCTTCGTCTTCCCCGAAAAAGGACGCCCTAATTTTCCCCGAATTATCTGAGGCCGTGGCGGCGGCGGAACTCCTGATTCTCTCCGAAGGGGGTCAGATCCTGCTGCTCCGGAGCTCCGAAGAGGGGGGAAATCACCGCCATCATCATCACCTCTCCTCCTTGGCGTAGGAGGAGGCCTCTACATCAACACCATCACCATCTCCATCACCATCTCCGTGATCCACTCCGTTCCCCTCATAGTTTGAGAGTTGCTATACCCTAGATCATTGTCTTGTGCTCCTATTCATGTTTGTGATTGGGTACTTGTCATTATTTGGTGGCGAAGTATTTATTTCAGATTGTGTTGTACCCTTTATGCCACTGATTATGATCATGTTTGCACGTTGTGAGTAGTTCACATATGTTCCTGAGGGCATAGGATGAATTGGAAATGATTTATATATAACATGTGTTGGTATTTTGTCAAGGGTTTATCTTCTATGTGGTTCTATGATGGTGTTGTGCGAACGTCGACTGCACAACACTTCACCTATAAGGGCTCATATGAGAACAACGCAGTGTAATGAATTGAGGAAGACTTGGGAGGACAAGTAAGCCTAAGACGGAGTCATGCAGTTATATTATGTGGGTAGTAGTGTCGAGGACCTTAGAGTGTAATTCTATGGTGGGACTTTGTGTCTTAATAATTCTTGTACAGTCATTAATTGGCTACATGATCCATCATAAGGGGTTGTAGATTATCTATTTAGCTATGTCTAGTTATGGCTCCGCCCCAAGAAGATTAAAACTTGACAAGATATGCAACGTGTTCTTTAATAAATCTCTATGCCTAGTGATATCCATGCCGCCCTCGGGAATGCTTTCCACATATAAGTTACACACCATTTGAGCTTGTCCTCTTGCCACATAGAGGATTGGGCTTTCAACTGTTACTAGTTACTTTCGACATTTTTATTATCTTTGCAATCATACAACTGAAAATCCCAAAAACATTTGCATCTTTCATTGCTTTATTTATCATTCTTTCTAACCAATACCTTCAGCTCCTCGTGGGTTCGACAACCTTTTCTAATCGAAAGGTACTACAATTGATCTCCTGCACTTGGGAGTCATCAAGATACTTTTCTGGCGCCGTTGCCGGGGAGCGTAGCGCTATTGGTAAGAAGTTTGGTAAGGAAACTTGAAAGCTGAATTATATTTGCTGTTTTATCCCATTGATATTATGGCATTTAAGAATCGTCCCTCGCTGCACCTTGCTCCATATGAAAGTGCTTATGCCACTACTGCTAAAGTGGTTGAAACTGCTGTGTCTAAGATAACTGAAGTGGGATTTAAAATTCCTACTGGCCATGTTGAAAGAGTTACGAAGAATATATTTTCAGGGGTGGAACTAAGTCTGCACGTGAACACATTGAAATGATTCAGAAATATGTGGCTTATTTAGGATTCCTGGTATTTCTGAGGACTATGTAAAAAGGAAGCTATTATTTATGTCTTTATCTGGTAATGCTCGTATTTGGTTCAGGTCTTTGGATGAAGGAGCCACTACTGAATGGAGTGTATTGAGGAAGATTTTCTTTCTTAAATATTTTACTCCTAGAGAAGCTTATGAGAGCTGCTCCTACATATTTAATTTCTGGCCACATCTGGGAGAGAGTATTACTCAAGCTTGGGGGAGACTGAAGGCACTCCTTCGTGAGAATCCTTGTCATGATCTTACAAAGAAACTTATATTGATAAACTTTTATGTGAGGCTACCTATGAAGCATAAGGAAATTCTGGACAATTCATCTGGTGGGAGTTTTACAAATAATGCTACAGAAGAAGCATGGAACCTATTGGAAACTATTTCTGAAAATACTGGACACTGGGAACTTGATAAAGGTAATGAACCTTATTTTGATTATGGATATTCATGTGTGGAGAGCTTCTCTACTTCTATCTTGTTTAAAAATATGAGTGATACATTTAATCTTGATCCTTATGTTATACTTGAAATAGCTAAATCTTTTGCTGAGCATATCTGTATTCCTAAAAGTGGGTTTAAAAGTGGGTTTGAAACTTATGTTGAACCTATTAAACAATCTATTGTTATTCTAAAGTTATTAAACAGATAGAGCCAGTGTCATCTGTGAGAATTGAGGAGTATGTTGAGCCACCCCATATCCAAACCAAGTTAAGAACAATTTACTTATTGCTGTTACTAACAAGAGTAAAAGAAGATGTCCTCAGCCATATGAACAGGTGGAAGTCAATACTCAAATTTCTGTTATCAAACAATTAAATGAAGAAGATCCTATTGATGTTTATCTATGTGAAGATGCTACTAAAATTATCAGAGGTAATTCGGCCAAGGTGGGAAAACCTATAATATCATGCTCTATTGGGACTTCAAGTTATCATGGTCTATGTGATATTGGGTCAAGCATTAGTGTCATTCCATATTCTCTCTATCTTGAAATCAAGCCTGATATTGATCCTATTGTTATGGAAGAGACAGGTATGACAATTCAACTTGCTAATAAAGAATATATTAGTCCTTTTGGAATTGTTAGAGATGTTGAAGTTCTAGTTGGTAAAATTAAATATCCTGCTGATTTTATTGTGCTTGGTTGCCCTCAAGATTAATTTTGTCCTATCATTTTTGGTAGACCTTTCTTGCGTAATGTTGGAGCTGAAATTAATTTGCTTAAAGAGAAAGTGTTTATTAAATGTGATAATGAAAGACTTGAGTTCAATTTTTCCAAATTTGCTGATAAACATGTTGTGAAAGAGCCAATTTCTGAAGATATAATTGAAACCCTTGCTCCTATAGCTGTAGCTTCAACAGATGTTGTAGAACGTTATATGCTTAATCAAGATGAACCATTTAATGATGAGGAAAAAGAGGCGCTTGAACAAATACTATGGCAACAACCACCACAGGTACAGTTGCATATCCAACCTGATAATTTAGGAGTGTTACCACCACCTAAAGGTGATCCTAGTTTTGAATTGAAACCTTTGCCTGACAATCTGAAATATGCATACTTAGATGACAAGAACATATATCCTGTCATTATTAGTGCTAAGCTTTCAGCTGAAGAAGAAGAAGAGAAACTACTTGATGTGCTAAAAGCTCATCGACCAACTATTAGATACTCTCTTGATGATCTTAAAGGTATAAGCCAGCTCTATGTATGCATAAAATCAATTTGGAAGAGGATGCAAAACCTGTTGTTGATTATCAACGCCGTCTCCATCCAAAAATCAAAGAAGTGGTAAGAAAAGAGGTAATAAGACTCATGGAAGCTGGTATCATTTATCCTATAGCTGATAGTAAGTGGGTTAGTCCTGTCCATTGTGTTCCTAAAAAGGGTGGAATGACTGTTGTTCCAAATGATGAGAATGAACTTGTGGCTCAACATACTGTTGTTGGTTATAGGATGTGCATTGATTACAGGAAACTAAACAAAGCAACTAGAAAAGATCATTACCCATTGCCATTTATTGATCAAATGTTAGAAAGGTTATCTAAACACTCTCACTTTTGTTATCTAGATGGTTATTCAGGTTTCTCACAAATTCCTGTCCATAAGGACGATCAAGAAAAGACCACTTTTACTTGCCCATTTGGTACATTTGCTTATAGAAGAATGCCATTCGGTTTATGTAATGCTCCTGCTACTTTTCAAAGATGCATGAATGCTATATTTGCTGATTATATTGAAAAGATAATGGAAGTCTTTATGGATGATTTTTCTGTGTATGGTACTTCTTTCGATAATTGCTGTTCAATCTTAACAAAGTTTTCCAGCGTTGTGAAGATCAACATTTAGTTCTCAATTGGGAGAAGTGTCACTTCATGGTTACTGAAGGAATTGTTCTAGGACATAAGATTTCTGGAGATGGAATAGAAGTTGATCCAGCCAATATAGAAGCTATTGAGAAGCTACCATACCTAAAGGATATAAAAGGTATAAGAAGTTTTCTTGGGCATGCAGGTTTTTACCGTAGGTTCATTAAGGATTTCTCCAAAATATCAAATTCTCTAACCAATCTTTTGCAAAAGGATGTTCCTTTCTCTTTTAATGATGATTGCATTGAATCTTTTAATATTTTGAAGAATGCTTTAATAACTGCTCCTATTATTCAACCTCCTGATTGGAAATTGCCCTTTGAAATTATGTGTGATGCTAGTGATTTTGCAGTTGGGGCAGTTTTGGGTCAAAGGGTTGATAAGAAACTAAATGTTATTTATTATGCTAGTAGAACACTTGATGCTGCCCAAAGAAATTATGCTACAACTGAAAAAAGAATTTTTAGCAGTACTATTTGCTTGTGACAAGTTTAGACCTTACATTACTGATTCCAAAGTCACAATACATACTGATCATTCTGCTATTAAATACTTGATGAACAAGAAATATGCTAAGCCTAGATTGATAAGATGGGTACTTTTATTGCAAGAATTTGATTTACACATTGTTGATAGGAAAGGAGAGGATAACCAAGTAGCTGATCATCTCTCTAGAATGGAAAATATACCTGATGATCCCATTCCTATTAATGATAGCTTTGTTAATGAACAACTTGCAATTGTTAATGTATCCAGTGTTAAGGTTGCATCTCCTTGGTTCGCTAATTATGCAAATTTTATTGTTGGAAAAGTATTACCTCCACACTTTACTTATCAACAAAGAAAGAGATTCTTTTATGATCTTAGACATTATTTTTGGGATGATCCTTTCCTTTATAAGAAAAGTGTAGATGGTATTATTAGACGTTGTATACCTGAGCATGAACAACAGGCTATAATAAGAGATTGTCATGATAGTCCCTATGGAGGGCATCATGCAGGAGATCGCACAGCAGCAAAGGTATTACAATCTGGTTTCTATTGGCCTACTTTATTTAAAGATTGCCATGAATATGTTAAATCTTGTGATAAATGTCAAAGAGTAGGAAATATTAGTAGGAGAAATGAAATGCCTATGAATTATTCTCTACCACTTGAACCATTTGATGTGTGGGGTTTTGACTTTATGGGACCTTTCCCAGCCTCAAAGACAAAGCATACTCATATTTTGGTTGCAGTGGGACTATGTTACAAAGTGGGTGGAGGCAATTCCAACCAAAAGTGCAGATCATGCCACAGCAATGAAAATGCTCAAGGACATCATTTTCCCAAGGTTTGGTGTTCCTAGGTTTTTAATTACTGATGGTGGCTCTCATTTCATACATGGTGTTTTTAGGAAAGCATTGTAAAAATATGATGTTAACCATAGAATTGCGTCTCCTTATCACCCTCAAACAAGTGGACAGGTTGAATTAAGTAATAGGGAAATTAAACTCATTTTGGAAAAGACAGTGAATAAGTCTAGGTCTGACTGGCCACTTAAAATTAATGATGCATTATGGGCTTATAGAACTGCATTCAAAAATCCTATGGGAATGTCCCCTTATAAAATGGTCTATGGAAAAGCTTGTCATTTACCTGTTGAATTAGAACATAAAGCTAGATGGGCTATTAAACAATTAAACTTTGACTTTAAGACTTCAGGAGAGAAAAGAATCATTGATTTAAACCTGCTTGATGAATGGAGGAATGAAGCCTATGAAAATGCTAAAATGTTTAAAGAGAAAGTTAAGATTTGGCATGACAAGAAGATTAAGATAAAAGAATTCAAAGTAGGAGATCAAGTTTTATTATACAACTCTCGTTTCAAGTTTTCTGCAGGGAAGCTAGCCTCAAAATGGCAGGGACCATTAGTCATACAGGAAGTGTATCGTTCAGGAGCTATCCGTCTTTACGGTGATATGAAAGGTAAACCTCATGTGGTCAATGGACAATGTCTTAAACATTATATTGCAGGAAAAAGCTTCATTGGAATGGTGGAAACATTGAATTTACAAACACCGGAAGAAATAATAAAAGGGGGTCGATCAGTTTCAGCAACCCCAAATCAATAAAAGGTAACTTTTGTATTGGAAAGTTTCTCGGAATTACGTGAAATTTTATGGAAGTCATTTTTTATGGAAATTAACGTGTGGGGGAAGAAAACTTGATGAAACGGAGTCCCGAGGAGGGAAAGAGGTGGCCCCACGCGGCCAAGTACAGGGGCCGCATGGGCCCACTCCTTTTCCACCTCGGAGACCCTTTTCGCCCCGTTTTCGATCCCGACGCTCTGTCTTGACCTAAAAACCCTCAATATATACCCCTCTCTGACGATCTAATCTCGCACCGAGCGTTCTCAAGCGATCTTTGTTTCTTGTTGTCTCTGTTTGCCAAGTTTTAGCCATGTCTTGCTCCGGATCCAATCTCGAGGGGGAGATGATGTAGCCCCACATGTGGACAACACCATGGACACCATGCCAAATGGCCCAATGACAAGATCAAGAGTCAAGGCTCTTCATGAAAAGGTGACCTCGCTCCTCTCGGTGTGTGATCTCGACCTTCCTTTGAATGGCTTGCTACTTCATGCCGGTACCTTATGCATACTCAGGATCCACCCGGATGATGACCCACAATGGAGTCAAGGAGATGACCAAGAGAAGGTCCAAGATGATGGAGAAGATAGACAAGAGGAGATCCAAGAAGATGGACAAGAAGAGGAGGGAAGATGCGAAGACAGGGTGGCCAGCCTCCCAGCCGGCCTAGGCCGGCCCCAAGGCCGGGCCCCAACCCGAGGCGACCGGCCTCCCAACCGGCCCAGGCCGGCCTCCAGGCCGGGCACCCACCAGAAGCCACCGGCCTCCATACCGGCCCAGGCCGGCCCCCAGGCCGGGCCACACCCCGACGCCGCCGGTCCCCGCGCCGGCCTCCCAGCCGGCCTCCAGGCCGGCCTAGGCCGGCCCCCAGGCCGGTCACCCACCTGAGCCGGCCGGCCTCCAGGCCGGCCTAGGCCGGCCCCCAGGCCGGTCACCCACCCGAGACCGCCGGCCTCCAGGCCGGCCCAGGCCGGCCCCCAGGCCGGTTCCCCACCTTTCCTGCCCCGTTTTGTAATAGACTATAAATAGCTTTCCACTTTCCCCATTTCGAGGTTAGACTGAATCTGAGACTTGTGAGAGCTATGCTCCTCCTCCCTCGTAGCTAGGGTGCCTCGTTGAGGTAGATCTTGTTGTTGCTACTCTTTCACTGCGGTGTCTCTAGTAGTGCAAACCAATCTTTCACTGCGGTGATTCTATTGGATCGGTGGACCGGCCGGTAAGAGCAATCGGTTTCAACAAGAGTAAGTTTGGCTTTGATTCTTCGATCCAAAGGCTATCTTTTTGAGGGTTTGTTGTTGGGTGGAGTTCTTAGCAGGATTTGCTAGTTATCCTTGTGATTTGCCCACGAATCTCCCTCGTTCCTCCTCGTGTTCTTCGTGTTCATCCCCGTTTTCCCCTCAAATCCGTGAAGATCGGGCCTAGCCCTACCACATTTGATATCAGAGCAAGGGTTTCCACGGATTTGGATCGTGTTTCCACCGTTTATTAGCCATTTTCCACCAAAATTTTTCTTTCGAAAATTCAAAAAAAAAAATAGCCCATATGGATTTCGTTCGATCTTTTGATTTGGTGAGCGATTTGTGGTTTTGATCCACGGATCTCGTGCTTAAGACCTTTTCCCCACTTTCCGTTGGTGTTTTCCGGAGGCCTTTTCCGCTCCAAGCCCAAGCGTGCCGCGCAATTCGTCGCCGGCGGTACTACCGTCCGAACGGGCGTTACTACCGCCCGCAATCGGTCTTACCGCCCGTTCGGCCGGTGCTACCGCCGCACGACTATTCACCGACTTCATCTTCGTGTCGCTTCATCGCTACCTCGACGACATCAAAGGTATAGCTTCCGACACATCCCTTTCCATTTCGCGAAACTTTTTCCTAGGAGCTAGCTCTTCATAGTGTGAGCATTGCACTTGTGTGACACCAAGTAACCATATCATAATCTTGTGAGCATCTAGTTGTAGCGGACTCGGCTCGGGCAAAAGCATAAAAGCAAAAGAGAAATAGAAAAGATTCAAAAAAAAAAAAAAGAGAAAAGCCGAGCCGTGATCCTAGTCATCCTCAAGCTCCAATAACCAATAGAGAAATGGGTACACTTGTGCAAATCGGGTGCTCTTTCCCATACACTTGAGCTAGTTGTCCTTCGAGAGGTGGTGCGGCACGAGCATAGTCTTCGTTAGGTCCAAGTTGCTCCTCCCTATAGTCGCACCATCCACGTTTGTCTCCACGTGTGAGTCTCCTTTGTTTCTCGGATTGTGTGGTTAGTCTCTTTTGTTTCGTGGTCCTTGTGGTTATCCTCCACTTCTTGCAATAGCCTTTTCGTTGGTTTCGTTTCGATTTCTTGCCACTTTACCATACCCAAGCTCCTCATAAGTGTGTGTGTGGGTCGCTTTTGGATTGCTAATCAAACACTCTTACTCTTGTAACACCATTGTCTCGGACGGCAAGCCCACTTGTCCAATATTATCAACCAAAGGTAAGAGCGGTTTTTAGCCACCACATATTCCACATATCACTTGTGTTTGCTTCTCATGGCTAGGGAAGAACAAGACGTCGACTTCGGCAAACAAGCGGAGGCCCTTAGGAGGTACATCGACGACAACGTACGACACTATGAAGAGCGCCATCAGGCCGCGCAACGTGAAAACGCTGAGCGCTTCGCTCAAATACAAGATGACCAACGTGAGAACAACGCGCGTTCCATGCGTATCGAGGGGTTGCTTCTCGAAAGACAACACCGGCACTCTTCGAGATCAAGCTCAAGGTCTTCACATCGTTCCAACGCAAGAAGCAAAGGTCCAAGTGAGATTGGTCAAGGTCGACACAACGATCTACCTCCTCCACAAGCGAACTTGGACCATCACCAACACCAAGACCAACATCGTCAAGAAGCGCCTCGCCCTCAAGCGAACATCGACCCTCCACTTCATCAAGCTCGTCCTCGACAAGAAGTTCCAATTCCAAATGTTAACTTGGATCCCCTACACCTACATGAGGACAATCGACATCATCGTCATGAGCTACCTCCACATCGAGCCCGCCGAGTGCCATTGGCGGACAATCATGTTGATATTGAAGATGACGAGGATTATGTTCCACGCCACCACCCAAGACATCATCACCGAGACCGCCATCGCCACCATGATGATGATGATGATGAGGATGATCGCAAGAACCGTTTCAATCCTCCCAAGCTCGTCATTCCTAAGTTCCATGGCACCAACGACCCGGAAGACTATATTGCATGGGAATCCAAGGTCTCCAAACTATTTCGAGTCTACAAGGTGCCGCAAGACAAACGAGTTGACCTCGCATCCCTCGAGTTTGAAGGCTACGCGCAACTATGGTGGGAACAACTCCAAGCATCCTTTGAAGACCCAATAGACACATGGAATGACATGAAGAAGGAAATGCACAAGCGCTTTGTGCCTCATCATTATGCACGCGATTTGTACAAGAAGCTACAAGAACTCAAGCAAGGTCTCAAGACGGTCGACGAGTACTACAAGGAGATGGAGTCCACTCTCTCCCGTGCACACATTGTAGAGTCCGAGGAACAATCAATGGCACGTTTCTTGAACGGCCTCACGTACCCCATCAAGAAGATAGTGGAATTCCAACCTTATGAGAACCTTGTTGAGCTCGTGCATCAAGCCATGAAGGCCGAGCGCCAAGTCGCCGAAGAACTCAAGTATGTCAAGGCCAAGTCCTTCTTCACCACTAGAGCTTCTTCAACAACTACAACCTCCAAGAAGACGTCGCCCTCACCCCAAGCCACCAAGTCATATATCACTTGCTACAAGTGTGGAGGTCAAGGGCACAAGTCATTTGAGTGCACCAACAAGAAGGTGATGATCGTCAATGAAAATGGAGACTATGAGTCTATGAGTGAAGATGAGTACCACGCATTGAACAAGGTGGCCACGATGCAAAGCTTGGATGACGACGATGACTACATCTATTGTGATGGTGACCCCAACCCCACTCTAGTTGTCACTCGAGTCTTGACTACAATCAACCAAGGTGATGACGCTCAAAGGTGCAACTTGTTCCAAACCAAGGCCGACATCAACGGCAAATCAATCAAGGTAATCATTGATGGTGGGAGTTGTCACAACTTGGCAAGCAAGGAGCTATGTGAGAAACTCAACCTGACGTACAAGAAGCACCCCAATCCTTACCATGTGCAATGGCTTAGTGACTCCGGCACCGTGAAGATCCAACACACGGTTCAAGTATCCTTCAAGATTGGCTCTTACGAGGACACGGTGGATTGTGATGTGGTACCCATGTCGGTTTGCCACTTACTTCTTGGCCGCCCTTAGCAATTTGACAAGGCCGCTACTCATGATGGGCGCACCAACTACTATAGCTTCAAATGGAACAATAAGATCCTAGTGCTCCGCCCAATGACTCCAAGCCAAATCATCGCCGACAATGCCAAGACAATTGTACGAGCGCAAGATAAACAATCCTCTAGTGAGTTGAGTGGTGAGAGAGCGAACCACATTCACGTGAGTGAGAGCCACAAGCCAAATGTGAGTGAGAAAGGGAAAAGAGTGAGTCCCGGCGTAGTCTTGTTAGCCACCAAAAGTGAGATGAGGGAAGTGAGAGCAAACCCATCCACTTTCCACTTCGTGCTCTTATGCAAAGGAGATGGCAAAGACACTAACGACTTAACCCAAGTTCCTCCGTCTATGTTGTCTATCTTGCAGGAATTCAAAGATGTCTTTCCGGATGAGCTACCTCAAGGACTTCCTCCCCTACGTGGCATTGAACATCGCATCGATCTCATTCCCGGCGCCCCTCTACCCAATAGAGCGCCATACCGCACCAACCCTGAGGAGACAAAGGAGATCGAGCGCCAAATTCAAGAACTCCTCGCCAAGGGACATGTTCGTGAAAGCTTGAGTCCGTGCGCCGTTCCGGTCATCCTCGTCCCCAAGCAAGACGACACACTGCGAATGTGCATGGATTGCCGTCCCATCAACAATATCACGGTGAGGTATCGACATCCTATCCCACGACTTGATGACATGCTAGATGAGCTTAGTGGTGCCACTATCTTCTCCAAAATTGATTTGAAAAGTGGCTATCACCAAATTCGTATGCATGAAGGAGATGAATGGAAAACCGCATTTAAAACAAAACTTGGTCTTTATGAGTGGCTTGTCATGCCCTTTGGTCTTTCAAATGCTCCTTCAACATTTATGCGTCTTATGAATCACGTCTTGCGCACTTTCATTGGCAAGTTTGTGGTGGTCTACTTTGATGATATCCTTGTGTATAGCAAATCCTTGCATGAACATGTCGACCATGTGAAGCAAGTTTTGTTGGCCCTTCGTAATGCTTCCCTCTTTGCCAACCTCAAGAAATGCACCTTTTGCACCGACAAGCTTGTGTTTTTGGGTTATGTAGTTTCTTCAAAAGGAATTGAAGTTGACACTTCTAAGATTGAGGCAATCACAAATTGGCCACCGCCAACTAACCTTGCTCAACTTCGTAGCGCTCTTGGTTTGTTTGGGTTTTATCGTCGCTTTGTGAAAGATTTTAGCACAATTGCTTGCCCCTTGAATGAGCTTACCAAAAAGAATGTACCCTTCATTTGGGGCAATGCTCAAGAATCGGCTTTCAATGAACTCAAGAAGAGATTGACCGAAGCTCCTTTACTTGCTTTGCCGGATTTCTCCAAAACTTTCGAACTTGAGTGTGACGCTAGTGGCCTTGGCATCGGTGGCGTCCTCATGCAATGTGGCCGTCCCGTTGCCTATTATAGCGAAAAACTTGATGGTGCTCGCCTAAACTACCCAATCTACGACAAGGAACTCTATGCCTTAGTACGTGTTTTGGAAGTGTGGCAACACTACCTTTGGCCCAAAGAGTTTGTTATCCATTCCGATCATGAATCTTTGAAATATTTGAAAACCCAAGCCAATTTGAACAAAAGGCATGCCAAATGGGTTGAATTCATCGAGTCTTTTCCCTATGTCGTGAAGTACAAGAAAGGCAAAGACAACATAGTCACGGATGCTCTTCCTCGCAAAATGGTCTTACTCACACATCTTGAAATCAATGTTTTAGGTCTTGATGAGATTAAAGACCTCTATGCTTCCGACACTTTCTTTGGTCCTATCTTTACCAAGTGCACATTTGACAAAGGTTGCGATGATTTCTACTTGCACAAGGGTTTCTTGTTTAAGGCTAACAAACTATGCATTCCCGAGTCCTCGCTCCGTTTGTTACTTCTACAGGAATCACATAGTGGAGGACTCATGGGACACTTTGGACGTGACAAGACACTCGCCATGCTATCTACACACTACTTTTGGCCACGGATGACGCGTGATGTGGAGCGCTTGGTGCGCCGTTGCCCAACTTGCCTCAAAGCTAAGTCCACGTTGAACTCTCATGGCCTTTATATGCCTTTACCAATACCACACACACCTTGGTCCGACATTAGCATGGATTTCGTCTTAGGATTACCTCGCACAAAGAATGGCAAAGATTCAATATTTGTTGTTGTCGATCGCTTCTCTAAAATGGCACACTTTATTCCTTGCAATAAGACCAACGATGCTTCACACATTGCAACTTTGTTCTTTAGGGAAATCGTTCGTCTACATGGAGTGCCGAAGACCATTGTTTCGGACCGCGATGTCAAGTTCACAAGCTACTTTTGGAAGGCATTGATGGCAAAGCTAGGAGTCAAGCTCCTCTTCTCCACCGCTTACCACCCACAAACCGACGGCCAAACCGAGGTGGTGAATCGAAGCTTATCAACTCTCCTTCGCGCATTAATCAAGCCAAACATCAAGGGTTGGGAGGAATGCATACCGCACGCCGAGTTCGCCTACAACCGTGCCTCCCACCGTGCGACCAAGCGAAGCCCGTTTGAGGTTGTCTATGGGTTCAACCCCAAAACCGCCCTAGACATCCTACCACTTCCTCTACACGAGCGCACCGACATGGACGTCGACAAAAGAGCCGACTACATGAAGACATTACATGAGTCAACGCGAGCAACTCTAGAGGAGCACACAAAGCGCCAAGCCACCAAGATCGACAAGTTGAAGAGGCCCATGGTATTCGAAGAAGGAGACCTTGTGTGGCTACACCTCCGCAAGGACCGTTTTCCGGATGAAAGAAAATCCAAGCTTGCCCCTCGCGGTGACGGACCTTTCAGAGTGCTCAAGCGCATCAACGACAACGCATACAAGATCGACATACCAACCTCAAAGTACTTGGTGCATGACACGTTCAACGTCGCCGACCTATCCCCTTTCCACGGAGATGCAAGCGTTCAAGAGGATGACGAGTCGAAGAAGACTCTTTCCGAAGGGGGGGGAGATGATGTAGCCCCACATGTGGACAACACCATGGACACCATGCCAAATGGCCCAATGACAAGATCAAGAGTCAAGGCTCTTCATGAAAAGGTGACCTCGCTCCTCTCGGTGTGTGATCTCGACCTTCCTTTGAATGGCTTGCTACTTCATGCCGGTACCTTATGCATACTCAGGATCCACCCGGATGATGACCCACAATGGAGTCAAGGAGATGACCAAGAGAAGGTCCAAGATGACGGAGAAGATAGACAAGAGGAGATCCAAGAAGATGGACAAGAAGAGGAGGGAAGATGCGAAGACAGGGTGGCCGGCCTCCCAGCCGGCCTAGGCCGGCCCCAAGGCCGGGCCCCAACCCGAGGCGACCGGCCTCCCAACCGGCCCAGGCCGGCCTCCAGGCCGGGCACCCACTAGAAGCCGCCGGCCTCCATACCGGCCCAGGCCGGCCCCCAGGCCGGGCCACACCCCGACGCCGCCGGTCCCCGCGCCGGCCTCCCAGCCGGCCTCCAGGCCGGCCTAGGCTGGCCCCCAGGCCGGTCACCCACCTGAGCCGGCCGGCCTCCAGGCCGGCCTAGGCCAGCCCCCAGGCCGGTCACCCACCCGAGACCGCCGGCCTCCAGGCCGGCCCAGGCCGGCCCCCAGGCCGGTTCCCCACCTTTCCTGCCCCGTTTTGTAATAGACTATAAATAGCTTTCCACTTTCCCCATTTCGAGGGCAGACTGAATCTGAGACTTGTGAGAGCTATGCTCCTCCTCCCTCGTAGCTAGGGTGCCTCGTTGAGGTAGATCTTGTTGTTGCTACTCTTTCACTGCGGTGTCTCTAGTAGTGCAAACCAATCTTTCACTGCGGTGATTCTATTGGATCGGTGGACCGGCCGGTAAGAGCAATCGGTTTCAACAAGAGTAAGTTTGGCTTTGATTCTTCGATCCAAAGGCTACCTTTTTTGAGGGTTTGTTGTTGGGTGGAGTTCTTAGCAGGATTTGCTAGTTATCCTTGTGATTTGCCCACGAATCTCCCTCGTTCCTCCTCGTGTTCTTCGTGTTCATCCCCGTTTTCCCCTCAAATCCGTGAAGATCGGGCCTAGCCGTACATCAGGAGAGCTCTCCCAAGGAGGGTGTTGTGAACCACTACCTCAATTCCGTGATGGCGCCTCAGAAGACCGTGTGCTTCAAGGAAGGGGTGATGCTCGTGGAGGAGGTGAAGGCTCCAAAGACCACCGGTACTGTGGAGGAAAGACTGGACGAGCTGGAAGACAAGAGCTTCAGGTATGGGACTGTGGTTTACCGCAGCCTTGATGCTCATCACTTCATGAACCTGGAGTTGGAGAAGAAGGTTGAAGAGTACAAGAAGATACTTGAGGATCTGGAAGATAGGTACAAGTACGTCATCGACAAGTTAGAGAAGATTCAGTGCTTCATGTGGGATGTAGAAAACCAGAACTGCGAGTATGAAGAACGCTTCAAGAAGATTGCAGCAGCTACCACCCTCAGGTATAATGATCCACCTACATCTTTCCGTGATGGAAGACCCTTCCCATGGAAGATGGCTGAATGGGAGGAAGAATACGAGAAGGAGGAAGCTGCAGCAAAGGAGAGACTGGCAGAACGTCAAGCTTGGGGGAGTTCCACCTAGTCTCTCTCTCTTTATTAGTCTCTTTTATCTATCTAGTCAAGGAGTGTTTTGCTTTTATCGTTTAGTTATCAATTTCGTTTAGGCTTGTGTGAGCTCATAGAGCATTATCATGTATCCCTATCTTGTGGTTTATCAATGAATATTAAAGTATGGTGTCATCCATGGTTCTCTTGTTTTGGAGATTTATGGGTAACACTCATGCAAATGAGCGTGACATATTTAGAGGGTTCAGTCACATCTTGCCTTGGACTTAAATTAACTTGAGTATGTTGGACAACTGCAGAATTATATCATCAAAATATCAAATAATAAACATGAACCATTGTGATTAATATTATGATGATAGTGGCTTGATAAATGTTTAAGGTTGGGAGTTAGCCCATATGTGCTGTCACATGCAAAGCTTTCAACATGTTCCATCATTTATTCAGTTGATATCATGTACTTTTGTTTATGGATGCCTATCATGGTGAAATAATGTGGAAACAGAGTAAGTTTAAATGAGTTTGTATAAATGGTTAGAGAGAAACCTGGGCCGCTAATCTAAGCCATGCATCATTCATGGTGGAAATTTACTTACATGCTATTTTGAACTTTCTATGATACACCCTACAATAAAAATCTATATCAAGTGGTAAATAAAAAGGGTGTTGAGGTTGTTCATTATGTTTGTTTGTCTTGTTGTTTTGATGTGGGCTTGATCCATATCATGGGACAAGAGGTACCCCAGTTGAGGCTCTTGATAATACCATTATTACTTACAATGATAGATAACTTAAACTTGCTTTGTTTCCCAAGATGAGTAATCATGGTGTAGGTACTTGTATTCAAGGGGCATGAGACATCTAACCTTTACTTTATCAAGGCCACTACTCATATTTGCTTTCACATTTAACTCTAATCATTCAAATGCTTGCCATAAAGAGCAAAAGCATGGGAAAAGGAGTATGATTCAGTTGTCCAACATACAATGGTTATTTGCTTTCAAAAGTAAGGGGTGATTGCTAGAGCTTCGACTTATGTTGCCCTCATGTGTATGAGTTTTAGCTCATTAATCTTACATTGCAATTGAATATGATGATGATACAATGCCCGTATTTATTTATCTACCATAAGTCCATCAATGCATGTAATGATCTATGTCCTTATTTACTCGAGGACGAGTAAAGGTTTCAGCTTGGGGGAGTTGATACGTGCATTTTATATCATCATTTTTATACCTTATATTATCATATGGGAATGTTATATGCACTGTTATATCAACTAGAACAGTGGCCCGCGCACATGCGCGGGCAACACCTTTATTGTGCTTAATGTGTTCTGAATTAAGACGAATAAAGAGAGTTGATAGTCTTAAAACAACTTGAAATCATTCGAAAGAACATACCATATATGTAGTTTGTTCTTCATAATCTTAACACAACATGAAGTACATAATCGATAATCATACGTGAACACATGCAATTATTTTTTCTAGTGGAAAAGTTGCGAAAGCATTCAAGCATACATCTCCATCTGATGATAGATAAGCATACATAGATACATGTTATGTTAAATGTTAGGAAATTAATGACCTCGTCTAACGTGTTGAAGAATTTCTACATGTATGAATATAAATGGAAAATCTTCAATATTCTAGGGCGTATCTCCAACTAAGTATATTTTTCTTCATATTTAAAAGCTTCTTAGTATTACCGATGAAAAACGTCACTATACGAATTTTTCCAATATGTGATACAAATGTACCAGGTAATTGGAGGTGACACAAACTCACTCAAAACCATCATCAAGACTCCACGCATTGGTGGTGAAATTTTACCACCTAACATTCATTATGTTTCTTATGTCATAAAATGTATAGATCCATTTGTTATATGTTAGCAAAGTTGAATGCACATAGAGAAAAGTATGACATACTTATTTACCAACTCTAAATGAGCACCGTAAGATGGTCTTGTAATACCATTGGATCACCTGAAAACCTTGGAGATAAACTTTAGATATGAATATGATATCACTAATAGATTCCTTAGAAGAATATAGTTTAAAACTTAAAGAATTATATTTTAGTGGAAGCATCGTATCCTTCAAAAACCCGTTTCAACAGCACATGTGGAACTTATATGTTCTTCTTACGTATTTCTATTATTTATTTTGAAAAAAAATTAAGAAAGTAAAATCCAAAGTTTATTAATTGAAGACATAGAATAATGACCTTTTAATCATTCAATGAGTATTGAAGAAAAAAATCAGATATGTTTTTCTCATTTCATTGTTTACATCTTAACCATCATAATAATTGTGAAGCATCAATATATTTAAGGAGATCAAAGTAGCTACAAAGGCAATGTCGGAGAAGAAATTTTAAACCATGACATAAAAAAAACTACACAAATACAAACATTAATAAGTTATTTAGTCTAGTAAAACATGACCAATATGTTTGTTGGAATAAGGAGGAGAAGTTAACATACATGCCTTTTATATTTTGCATTGAAATGAGCCTTAATCAAAACAAAAGATAATATTCTTACCATAAGTGAAGAGTATAGTGTGTAATTGCGGTAAAAAAATGTATAGTGTGTAATTGTGACAATAGCAAGAACAACCTTTTAATTTCATGCAATGATTCTAGACGTTAGTATGAGGCAAAAACTAATGACCTATAGATGCAACCGTTCCTAAAAAACATAAAGATATAACAATTCTCGTTGATACGTTTTCGATGCTACTACCATACCGCATCAAAATTGATTGACAATGATCTTAAAATGTAAGTTTCCAGCTGCCCTAGTCAATACTCTAAAATATTAAGAAATAGAGGTCCTTCTGAAAAATAAGATAAAAGGTATTCAATTATCACGACTGCGATAGGTTGAATAAAAAATTGTTTAAGACATTGTGCATTTGGAAAGCATAGTTTGTCCCACATGAAAAATCAGGTAATAAAAATCGGAGTCAACAGAAGCATCTTTAATAAGTTCTGCCTTCTAGACGTGGTGCTTGTCTACATCCCCACAATGAACAATAGCTAGTTTTTTTAACAAACCTTGCGAAAAAAAACTTATCATTATACTACAATCAGTTTGTCCAGCAGATTTGTATTATCATATGAAAATGCTCCTAACCATTGCAAAATTCTTGCATTGGAAAGTATTAATTAACAATATCGAAATTCACATGCCAGTAATCTAAGTACAAAACTTGTGACTTGAAATTCACTTATCTACTGAATGGTCCATCCTCCTGACCTCAGTAATAATTTATTTACAACATAACAGATATATGTCCACAACCCATAAATCATTCTGTGAATATCTGAATGTATTAATCATTTTAGTAAGCACTTGCAATAAAAGTTCCAAGCATTAGACTCCAACATTTTCTTCTTGTTCTGAAAACACTATAAGCAAGTTTTGCTCCAAATTTCTAACACTAACATCGAAGGCAACTAATAGTTAAACCACAATGTAGCAGTCTTATCCCATACTGCAGGTAGCATGTATCAAGAACAATAGAAGGTCTGTAGTGTAGTTTGATCTCGGAAAGACTTATCAGAACAGTGGTAAGCAACATAAGTATATACTGCAACTATATATATGTGGGAATATTGGAGAAAAACACTAAATTTCACGGAACAGTCATATTCATGAACTAATTACCATTGGAATAAATCATTTGGCCACACTGGAATACATCAATCATGTGCAAATATCAGTCGAGTGCATAGATCAGCTTATGCTGAATAGTGAATAGATTACAGAAGAATTACTCGCAAATCAATCAAGTACACAGATCATATGTTTACTTGAGGACAAAATCTTCCTATCCTTCTGAACTTCTCTTTGCCCCAAATTCCCAGGCTCTTCGGGTGCAGTCGTCGCGGATGCAGCATAGCTATGAAAAATATTTTACCCAAAAATTACGCACAAATCAATATATTGATTGCTTTTCTACTACGTTGATGATTGCTTTCTACTTTCATAGCTATTAGCAACATACCCACGGTAGTTGAAAGATGGTCATTGTAAGAGTCTGGGTCTGTCAAAGTTAGAAGAGAAAGCAACGTGATTTTTTTTTTGATAAAGAAAAGCAACGTGATTACCTTTGACATCCATTGTATGTGAACTGTGAGTAAGATAAAGAAATACCTGATTGTGGGTTGAAAACTTCACAGGTTTGCTGTTTCTCGACAACCAACCCACGTCCAATCCTGGCTACTTTGCCCCACGGAGAGCAGGTATCGTCAGCCTTCGTTGCCGGCCAGCAGAATTTCCAGTAATGGCGCATGTGCGAGGAAGAATAACGATGAGAATAAGATCAGCATGGCAGATCTACCAAAGGGAAAGAAAATACACATCATGTCACTATACGTAGGTTGGTTATCTATATGAGCCATATATTTTATCGTACCTAGATCATTGTTGTCTGTAGGAGCTAGTAAAGTTTTGGATCCATCTTGCAGGGATATATGTCCGCTCGTGGTCTCTGTTCCATCCATGAGGCAAGATAGATTGAAAGTGAAACACGGGAGGGAGATGTACATTTAATTAGTGGACGTCGTCCGGCCGGCCGACGGCGCCAAGGCATATACGGCGCTGGCAGCGACGTGCGTGAGGACGATATAGGGTAAGGCCGCCGTAGGTTTGTTTTTCCTTCGCTCGAGGAGTTCCAAATAGCGAAGCGGTACAAGAAAATTTAGGAAGGGCATTGGTGGGTAATTATTTCCTACTTCGTTATCAATGGATGAATCCATCGGCTGATATTGTCTAAATAGTTAAATTGATGGCCGGATGTTTCTGATTATTGTGGGATTTTACAGACTAATTCTCTATTTTCTGGTGAGCCCATCATGTACCTTTATTATATAATAGATGTTTTGCATGTTTTAGATGATTTATGGGACTTTCATACAAAGTCCCTATTTTTGGTATTTAATATCTGGGAGGCAGAATACCTCCCTTTTCTTGTCTTTATTGTTTCAGGAGTTTCGCGAACTCAAATAATTAAATGAAAAATACCACGGCAGTTTTTCTTCGGAAGAAGGGCAATGGAAAGAAGACCGAAGAGAAAGGCCACGAGGCCCAAATGGGGTGGGCCCATGCAGCCAAATACAGGGGCCGCATGGGACCCACCAAAAAGGGCCTCGGGCACTTCCTCGCCTGGGGCTTTTTATGTACGCCTTCGTCTTTCCCGAAAAAGGACGCCCTAATTTTCCCCGAATTATCTGAGGCCGTGGCGGCGGCGGAACTCCTGATTCTCTCCGAAGGGGGTCAGATCGTGCTGCTCCGGAGCTCTGGAGAGGGGGGAAATCACCGCCATCATCATCACCTCTCCTCCTTGGCGTAGGAGGAGGCCTCTACATCAACACCATCACCAAGACCATCACCATCTCCGTGATCCACTCCGTTCCCCTCATAGTTTGAGAGTTGTTATACCCTAGATCATTGTCTTGTGCTCCTATTCATGTTTGTGATTGGGTACTTGTCATTATTTGGTGGTGAAGTATTTATTTCAGATTGTGTTGTACCCTTTATGCCACTGATTATGATCATGTTTGCACGTTGTGAGTAGTTCCCATATGTTCCTGAGGGCATAGGATGAATTGGCAATGATTTATATATAACATGTGTTGGTATTTTGTCAAGAGTTTATCTTCTATGTGATTCTATGATGGTGTTGTGCGAACGTCGACTGCACAACACTTCACCTATAAGGGCTCATAGGAGAATAACGTAGTGTAATGAATTGAGGAAGACTTGAGAGGACAAGTAAGCCTAAGACGGAGTCATGCAGTTATATTATGTGGGTAGTAGTGTCGGGGACCTTAGAGTGTAATGCTATGATGGGACTTTGTGTCTTAATAATTCTTGTGCAGTCATTGAATTCGCTACGTGATCCATCATAAGGGGTTGTAGATTATCTATTTAGCTATGCCTAGTTATGGCTCCGCCCCAAGAAGATTAAAACTTGACAAGATATGCAACGTATTGTTTAATAAATCTCTATGCATAGTGATATCCATGCCGCCCTCGGGAACGCTTTCCACATATAAGTTACACACCATTTGAGCTTGTCCTCTTGCCACATAGAGGATTGGGCTTTCAACTGTTACTATTTACTTTCGACATTTTTATTATCTTTGCAATCATACAACTGAAAATCCCAAAAACATTTGCATCTTTCATTGCTTTATTTATCATTCTTTCTAACAAATACCTTCAGCTCCTCGTGGGTTCGACAACCTTTTCTAATTGAAAGGTACTACAATTGATCTCCTGCACTTGGGAGTCATCAACAATTAATTAAGGAACTACTCAAGTTCACATCTTGTTCCATAGAAAATTGAGTTTCCTCCACATTATTAATAATACAAGGATTAAAGGGAACACAAGCATTTTTATCATGGCAACAAGATAAAGCAAGCATATCATCAAGAGATTTATCCAAGCAATTTTTGGATGATATGCAAGGACTATCAACACTAGCATGTATGACATTTATAGTGCTATATGTGTTTAGGTCCAAAGATGAGGCGTTGCAACGAGATAGAGATAAAAGATCATCAACGATGAGCTCACTATTATTATTGCACAACCTATCACTACTCACCATCACATTAGTTTGTGGCTTACCACATTTTGGTGAAGTAGACGAAGTTGTGAACTCATTACGCCCGGAGGTAGAGGGAGAACAATCATCCTCAATAGTTATGGACTTGCCATATTTATCTTGAAGATTTGCCCACAACTCATGAGCGTTCCGAAGAGGCATGATTGACTCAAAAACTACAACACTCAAAAATTTGCAAAACTCATTAGAAGCTAGAGCATCGAGATATAAGTTTTTCTCATCCTCTAAAGTCATACTTTCGTAATCCTTTGGAGGAGAAAAACCTATATCTATGATACGCTCAATATTGGGGTACAAGACTTGTAAGTGACTAAGCATATGAGTTTTCCAAACATTAAAATTTGTGCCATCGAATATAAAAGTGGGATCGTGCACTAATTCGCTAAACGACATCTTTACTCTCTACGCGGCAAAGCCCAAAGAGAGAGCCGAGGCTCTGATACCAATTGAAAGGACAAATGATGTCGCCTAGAGGGGGGTGAATAGGCGATTAAAACTTTTCCGTTTTAAGGCTTGATAATTGCGGAATAAAACTAGTTGTTTAAATTAATAAGCCAACGACCTAAATAAACTAGGCTCATCTATGTGCACCAACAACTTATGCTAAGCAAGGCAAGCAACAAGGTGATAGCGAAATATAAAACTTCAAGCACGAAGGCTATCACAATGTAAATTGCATAAGTAAAGAGCTCGGGTATAGAAATAACCGAGGCACGCGGAGACGAGGATGTATTCCCGAGTTCCTCCTTGTTAAGGGAGTACGTCTTGTTGGAGGGGTGTGAGCTCGCCACAAAAGGCCTACTCAAGATGCCACAAAAGGCCTCACCCTATTCTCCGATGAACCTCACCCCAAGGGTTAGGTTCACCTTCCACTGTCGAGATCCTTCAAGGCGGAATCCGGAGCCTTTACAATGATCTCGGGGCACACACCCACAACTCAATCGGGGACTCCCAAACCTTGCCCGAAGCTTCACAACTCAAAGTCTTCGCGACACCACCAACCGTCTAGGGTACACAATGCACCCAAGAGGCACAAGCTCTTGGGAACACAATGCACCCAAGAGTAAAAAGCTTCTCAACCTTCAACTTCCACGAATCTTCGTGGAGAGAGCAAACCTATGCACCAAATGCAATGGCAAGAGCACAAGTGCTCAAATCCTACACTCTCAAATTCCACCTAAGCAACAAATGCTTTTGGGGGAATAGGAGAGAAAGAACAAGAAAGAACTCAACAAATGAATCACAAGATCTAGATCCAAAGGGTTCCCCTCACTTAGAGGAGAGATGGATTGGTGGAAATGTAGATCTAGATCTCCTCTCTTGAATCCCTAAATATGGGCAAGAATCATTGGAGGGATAGAGAGAAGCCCAAGCTTTTTCGAGGTCAAACAATGGAGGAGAGAGAGAATGAATGGGCTGGCCACCTATTGGGGAAGAAGGCCCCTTAAATAGGTGGCCTGGAAAACTGCCCGTTGGGGCTGAAACCCGCAGGGGCCAGTAGTACCGGCCCAAAGGCGGTACTACCGCCCCACACAGATTTGCACGCCAACGGTCACAAGAAAAACCCGCGGGGCCCGATAGTAGGGCGGTAGTACCGGAGTCCTAGTACTAATGGCCTGCTGCCGGCCTACTACCGAACCTAAAACAGAGAGCAAATGCGGTAGTGACCCTGTAGTAAGGCGGTAGTACCGGAGTCCCGGCACTACCGGCCTACTGCCGGCCGACTTCCGAACCTCAAATAGAGGCGAACTCCGGAGGTAGCCCGGAACTAGTCCGGAACTACCGGCCGGCCGGTACTACCGGCCATAGCCCGGTACTACCGGGTCCTTAGAAAGCTGCAGACCAGAAACGCCATAACTTTTGCAAATGAACTCCGAATCGAGTGAATCCAATTTTGTTGGAAAGAGGACGACAAGATCTTACCCTACAAAAACTGAAAATATGAAAACAAGAAAGGGAGATTGTGCAAAGGGTTGGAAGGGTGAAGCCTTCCACACGGATGAACCGGGAAAATCTCCAACACCGAAAACGCAAAAGAGGACGCACACGAGATCCGTTTTTGGTGAACTTGGCCTTGTCATGACAAGCACGACAAGCACCAAGACCACACCACGATAAGAGCCAAATAAGAACCAATAAAGATGATTGCAAGGATGCAAAGGTTTGAGCTCTCCATGAACAATACGATCAAGATACTCGGTCGAGAGCCCCTCTTGATAGTACGGTTAACTATCCTATAATCCGGTCTCTCACTAACATCATGAGACCGGTAAAATAGAAACCCTATCAAGATCATACCTTTGCCTTGCGCATAATCCACTTGAGGTCGATGATGACGATCTTCATCTCCTCAAGACGAACCACCTTTCTTGATTGCGCTTCGCTTGGTGACGACTCACATGATGCTCCCCCATACACCAATATGGGAGAAGCACTCTTCGGCATATCTTCACTTGGACTTGAGTGTTGATCAACCCACACTTAGCCTTGATCAACATGTAATCTTATTCCCTTAGCCTTGACTCCAACAAATGGAGATCAAGCAACACATATGGGCACACCTACAAGTAGCTCAATACAAACATTAGTCCATAGAGATTGTCATTAATTACCAAAACCACACATGGGGGCAACCATGCACTTTCAACTGCCTCGAGTGGGCGCTGGTGGGCAAGTTAATGGCCCCGAATACGCTGCATATTTCAACCATTAAAGCGACTCTTCGTCCGGCATGGGGAAACCCTAAAGGTATGGAGATGCATCCGTTTGGGGCTAATATGTTCCTTGCTGAATTTGCGAAAGAGAGTGACAAAACTAAGGTTCAGAATGGCTCGCCATGGACAGTGGGTAGGCACTGTGTGATCCTGAATGAGTTTGATCCAAGGATAAAACCTGCTGATATTTCTTTTGACAAGTTGGCGATCTGGGCGAGGATTCTGAATCTCCCGTATGGTTTGATGAATGACAAACGGGGTAAGGTTTTTGCTGGTGCTATGGGCAAAGTTGTGAAGATGGATGTGGATGACAAAGGACGTGCATGGGGGGATTATCTGTGGGTCAGGATCCTCATTGATGTGACAAAGCCTCTGATGCGCGTTCTCTCAGTTTTCTCTCAAAGTCGTCAAGTCACTGAAGTCTACACTGTGATGTACGAGAATCTACCAACTTTTTGTTTCTCGTGCAGACTGATTGGGCATTCATCAATGGGCTGTGCAACACTGGCAGACAGAGATGAAGATGGTGTTCTACCATACCATGGTCCCAAGCTGTGTGTTCATGATGATAGAAAGAAGAAATTCTCGGGAGCTAGTTCGAGCCAGAACTCGTTCACTAGTGGACAAGGTTCTTGGCCGAGTACTGGCCATGATGGGCCGAGGACAGTGGCGCCTACTACGTCTGCTCGTCAGAATCGGGATAAAGACACTGTTGGGGAGGTCACCTCCCCTTCAAAGGCTAAGAAGCCTAGAGGAAGAAAGCAGAAATAGATTCCCGCGGTGGCAAAACCTAGAGCAGTGCCAAAGGTTGATGGTACACACATCAGTGGGCAGAAGAGGAAAGAGTACAGAGTTAAGGAGACAAATCCCAAGCTTCTTGCGTTGCCAGAACCTTCGACAAATGCTTCTGAATTTGTTATTTTTGATAATAAAAAGCATGTTTTAGATGATAGCTACATCATTGAATTTGTTAATAATGCTACTGAAAATTATTATGAGAGAGTAAAATATGGTTGTTGGAGTTCTCATGTTACTAATACACCTCTCTTTTTGTTGCAAGTTTTGAAGTTGCACTTGCTTTGTCTTCCTATGCTACTAGCTTTCTGCTCCAATGAATTATTTTCGTACAAGATGCCTATGCATAGGAAGTGGTTTAGGCTTAAATATGTTTGGTATTTGTTTCTTTATGCTCTCTTTTGTCAACTCTTACTTTTATTAGGGCATCATCGAAATCATTGCGCCTAGCTAAAAGGCGTTAAAGAAAAGTGCTTTTGGGAGGCAACCCATTATCTTTTTTCCTTTCAGTTTTCCTTAGTCATGAAGTTGTTGCCTCTGTAGCAATTTCATTGTATCTTTTTCTTTTGGTTTTTTGTGCCAAGTTTAGCCTCTAATGCATTGAAAGTGCGAGGTATTGTTTTGCTGTCCAGAAACAGATTTCTGTCCTTCACTGTTTGAAATTCCAGAAAATCTCTGAATTTTATCTTTTTCTGATATTTTTAGAAAGCAATCCTGATACATTTATATATCTTTCATTAGATTTGAGTTTTCTGATTTTAGCAACAGAAGTGTCTCGAAAAATTCAATCTTTACAGACTGTTCAGTTTTTGACAGATTCTGCTTTTATTTTGTATTCGTCTCTTTACTATCGTCAAATGTGATACTCTTGGGGAGGAGTGCCACATTGAGGCTTAGTGAACAGTAGCTAATGCCCAATAAAGTTGTTTGCAATTTGTCTTGAGTTGAACAGTTTATAAGAAGTTTTGTGTGAAGGAAGTTTTTAAGTTCCAAAGGAGAGGATAATGAAGAAATTGAAGATGGATCAGAGCTCAAGCTTGGGGATGCCCCCATGGCACCCCCTCTGAATATCAAGAACCATCAAGCGTCAAAGCTTGGGGATGCCCAAGGCATCCCCTCTTCTTCATCGACTATCATGAGGTCGTCTTCTTTGAACTAAGTTTTTATCACTTTACATATTATGTGCTATGTTTGGAGCATCTTCTTACTTTCAGTTTTGTTTGTTTGTTTGATGGTCATATCCTTGTTGGATCCTAGCTTTATTTGTGTGGGAGAGAGACACGCTCCGCTTTTTCATTTGAATACTCCTTTGCTTCGTTTATATCTTGTTGAGTATTATTAGCTACTGTTTGTTTGCTAGTAAGCTCTCGCTTTTAGCTTTTATCTTGTTTAGGGCTGCTAGTAGTTGATGTTAAACTCTCTTGTTCTTCAATATTTGTTGGAGAGTTGTTATTGATAAATTGCTTGAATTGTCAAAGTGACAAAATGCTATTCATGTGATATTGGAATGAAATGAAAGCCTGAATAGTCTTATAGATCATTGTGTGGATACATGATACTTCTCATTTGTTTTGATATATTAAGATCAATGCTTAAACTTGCTGGTTATTTGACTGGAATTGATTAGTAAAGAAATACGGTTAAAATCTTGAAACTATGTGGTATTTCGTAGTTGTTAATTTATAAAGCTAATCTTTCCATCAAAAGAATTGTTTGGCAAACAAGGGAGACGGTGTGGGGTTTTATGGTTATGATTGACTAATGTCTTATGTTACTCTGTTACCGGTTAATGTTAGATGTTTGCTTCAAATACCCCTTTTGCTAAGCCCAAAAATTCGTACTGAGTGTAGAGTTCACTCGTGCATCCAAATCCCAAAGCCAAACTATCTTGCCAGCTGAGTCCACCATATCTACCTATGCATGGTATTTCTTGCCATTCCAAGTAAATTTGTCATGTGCTATCTTTAAAATATTCAAAATACTCCTTTTTGTGCCTCTGTTTTTAAGCTCATGAGGAAGCAGTAGAGAGCTAGATATAACTTGTGACAAGCAAGGTCATCTCCCTCCTTTCACCTGGTGTCGATGGTTTACGTCTTCACTTGAATCAACCCGAGAGCAGCTTAAGCAAAATATAAATATAACTCACCATTCTCCTCCACGCAATGAAAATCTGAGAAATCAGCTCAAAACATTGGACAGTGGTGAAACCAAGGAGAAAGAGGAATGTACTCGTTCCTCTAAAAACCAGCTGCTCTCACAAGTCTAAAAGCCTTGCTTGTTATGGGGGACTAGATAGCTTCTCTGTTGTGAAATAGTTGACGAAAGCATGCATCTCTCAAAATTGTTTTACTTCTGTTTTCTAAAAAATAAAAAGCTCTAGCACATGACTAATCCCTGATTCCCTCTGCGAATGGCCTTTCTTTTACTTTTAATGTTCAGTCAGTTTTCCTTTTCCTTCTATCTCCACCAAAGCAAACATCTAGCATTGACCCTGGGTATCATTGATCATAGTGCATCGTCATATTAAACATGAATCTTTATATTGACTTTACCGTTGGAAGTTGAAGCTTTTTGCTAAAACTTACATCTTCTTTATTTTGATTATCAAACACTTTTGTCATGGAACTATTACCTTTGAGAATTAATCAAATATGGGGATCACATTGCTTCCATGTCTTTAACGTACTATCTATGAAAGGTTTTGCTTGAATGATTCAACTTGGTTATTCATTGCTTTCTTGCTTTCAATTATAGACAATTGTTTTGTATCACTTCATTCACATCCTATGCTTTACATTACTATCTTGATCATGATTGTGTTGGTTGCATGTCTCATCAAAAATTATTTTGTTATCACTTACCTACTCAAGAACGAGTAGGAGTTAAGCTTGGGGATGTTGATACCTGTCAAACGTATCTATAATTTTTGATTGATCCATGCTAGTTTTGTGATATTGTCACATGTTTCTATTATCATATTACATCATTTTTATGCATTTTGTCGGACTAACCTATTGACAAGATGCCTAGTGCCAGTTTCCTGTTTTTGCTGTTTTTGTATTTCAGAAAATTTACTTATGGAAATATTCTCGGAATTGGACGAAAATTTACGGGGAATTTTTACTCGACGGAAGGCACCAGGACACCGAAGAGGGGCCTGGGGGGCACCCACAGGCCAGGGGCGGCCCCCTACCGCGACCCCAGGGCCACCCGCGGGTGGGACCCGCCCCTGCCCTGTGGGCACCTCCTCGGCCCCCTCCGACGCCTATAAAATCCCATTAAACCTAAAAACGTCGAGGCGGCCATTATTTTCTAGAGAAGTCACCCCGACGCGCCGTCACCGTAAACCCTAGTTCGGGGGTGATTCTGAAGCTGATCCCGGCACCCTGCCGGAGGGGAGATCGATCCCGGAGGGCTCTTCATTGCCATGCCTTCCTCCGGGATGATTTGTGAGTAGTCCTATCTTGGACCATGGGTCCATGGCAGTAGCTAGATGGTAGTCTCTCTTTATTGTGCTTCATGTCTTATGATCTTGTGAGCCGCCTAACATGATCAAGATCGACTATTGTAATGCTATGTGATGTGTTTGCTGGGATCCGATGGATTATGAAGTTATGATCAGATTGTGCATGATTCTTATATATTGATTTATGTTCTTGCATGCTCTCCAATGTGCGTAGTAACTTTGGCCAAGTGATTGTGTGTATCTGATGGTGGATATTGATAAGTTGGGTAGTGCCCCAAGCGAAGGCGGAATTGTAGCTAGTAGCAGTTTTCCCTCAATTAAAGAACCGAAGTTTATCGAACCAGTAGGACTTTGAAATCAACAACGAGGTGAATGTTGAAGATCTCTGGCGCTTAACCTTCAACAGACGTGGACCTGCACACACTCAACCAAAATACTTTGCCCCCAACGGCGGAGAGGTTGTCAATCTCTCCGGTCTCGCAGAACACAAAGCGGTTACTTGTATGATGAAATAGATAAAATATGAAGACCAGAGGAGTAATGATGATTAAAAGCAAGTAAATGAGGTTGAAAACAATGTAAAAAGATGGACCGGGGGCCATGGGTTCACTAGTGGAGTCTCTCAAGTAAATAAAATATGCATGTGATGGGTGAACGAATTACAGCTAGGCAATTGACAAGATCATGACACAAACCCAATTTAGCTATGACAAAAAGGACATGATAATATTTATGGAGGCATCACGACAAGGAACAAAGACCGTTGAGTCCAACTGCATCTTTTTCTAAATAGTCCACCGTGGGATCGCTATCCAGCCTGTCACCCAACGGTATTAAGTTGCAAGCAACAGACAATTGCATTAAGTAAAGTGCATGAAGTAAGCAATACTAATATCAAAATAGACATTAACACCGCTGTTTTACCCTTAGTAGCAACAGCACACCCTCGCCCTTAGACGTTTCTGTCACTCGTGCCCAGGAACAAAAGGGGGCGCGCATGAACCCACTATCTAGCATAAATACCCTCTCTTGGAGATACACACAGTCACTTGGCCAAAGTAACTACGCACATCGGAGAGCATGCAAGAACATAAATTATTCATATAAGAATCATGCACAATCTGAACATAACTTCATAATCCATCGGATCCCAGCAAACACATCACATAGCATTACAATAATCGATCTTGATCATGTTAGGCAGCTCACAAGATCATAAGACATGAAGCATAAGAGAGAGAGACTACCATCTAGCTACTGCCATGGACCCGTAGTCCAAGGTGAGACTACTCACAAATCATCCCGGAGGAAGGCATGTCGATGAAGAGCCCTCCGGGATCGATCTCCCCTCCGGCAGAGTGCCGGGATCAGCTTCAGATTGGACCCCGAACTAGGGTTTTCGGTGACGGTGCGTTGGGGTCGAGTTTCTGGAAAATAATCGCCGCCTCGATGTTTTTAGGTTATTTCTGATTTTATAGGAGTCGGAGGGGGCCGAGGAGGTGCCCACAGGGCAGGGGCGGGCCCCACCCGCGGGTCACCCCTGGGCCGCGGCAGCTGCCCGCGTGTGCCCTGTGGGTTGCCTCCGAGGCTGCCCTTCGGACTCCATCTTCGTCTTGGCGTAAAAATAATCCCCGTAAATTTTCGTCCAATTTCGAGAATATTTCCAGAAGTAAATTTCTGAAACAAAAAGACAGCAAAAACAGGGAACTGGCACTGGGCATCTTGTTGATAATCCCCAAGAGCAAGGAATCACTGTAGCACAATTCAATGTGGAAGTAAGGTATCGATCCGCAGGAGCAAGAAGGAAAAGTTATCTATTCCCTACAACTAAAGTGTCACAAGTTTTAGTTGATTATGCACTAAACAAGTTTATAGAACAAGGTGGTTGATTTTAATGGATGGAAGTTTGATGTAACAAAACAGGAGTGTGAAAGTGTCCCAATCCTCTTCAATGCAAAAGGACAAGACAAAGGAACAAGGGTGTGAAAGTGTCCCAATCCTCTTTAATGCAAGAGGACAAGACAAAGGAACAAGGGTGTGAAAGTGTCCCAATCCTCTTTAATGCAAGAGGACAAGACAAAGGTGTAAACGGTGCTTTGGAAATAAGGCCTAGGGATCATGCTTTCACTAGTGGACACTTTCAACAATAATAATATAATTGAATACATAGATAATTCCTCCTCATTATGCTACTCTGAATTAATTTCTGGTTGGATAAAGAACACCAATCCATTATGTAGGGCTACAAAAAGCACACCTTAAAGTTCGTATTCCACATCTATGGACACTTCATGCGGTCACTATTTTCATCCAAAGATAGTACTAACAAACACCACAATATCATAGAGACACCCAACACAAATAATAACTCATGATAAGTATTCATGTAATCTTTAGACTAAGAGCCACACACGGTGCACGCACTGTCAACTTCACACCATGGGACAAAGGTGACTCCGGCAATCACATCAATAAAACCACTTGAGTAGCATAATTCATAAGATAAAGAAGAGTACCATCTATGGATTCAACTAGATTACAAAGCTCATGATCACATAAAGATCACACCATGGGAGAGAGAGAGATAAACCACATAGCTACCGGCATGAGCCTTCAGCCCCGAGGGAGACTACTCCCCCTTCATCATGGAGATGAGGAGCTTGATGGAGAGGTTGATGAAGAGGTGCAGCCCGGAGTGGAGACGATCTTGCTGTAGATGTTGATGATGATCACGCCGGAGGGGGGTGGAGCCCTCCGGAGGTGGATTCCGGCGGCATTTCCCCCCTCCGATCTTCTCTGGCAGTAGCCCTCTGCCTCTCTATTTCTGGTTTTGCGTTTCTCCGCCGCCTCCCTCTGGAAAACGTCGGGGGACCTTTTATATAGGCGTTTTTAGGTCACGAGGATGCTTCTGGGCGAAGGATCGATGCAAACGGGGCCACGAGGGCCAAATTGGATGGGCCCACGCGGCCTAGTACTGTAGCCGCGTGGGACCCCCCCCTTTTGGTCCTCCGGCCTCCGTTCGTTGACTTCTTTCGCTCCTAAATCTTCTCCTTCCAAAATAATGACCCCCTAAATTTATATCTCATTATGACGTCGTTAAGGTCCTGAAACAAATAAAGAAAGAAATAGGGGTTTTCTGCCTGTGCAGGATTAATTCCATATAAAGGGGAAATCATTATAAATTACCAAAAATCATTAAATAACAGTAATATACCCCTTATATGATGCAAATATGAATGGAATATAACTATTATAGTGCAAAGTTCATGTGTGCATCAACATCCCCAAGCTTAACTCATGCTCGTCCTCGAGTATGAAAGTGATAAAACTAACATGAACTTTGCAATATAATCACAACATGGATATACAAGATGATTGCTACTGCTACATAAAGTCAAATGATTCATTATTTCAAAGAAGTAGCAATATGCAAACAGTTTATAAAGTGATATCAAGTATTCAATGAAAAGATGATCAATGATAGTTCACAAAGTGCAACATAAAAGATAGTACTATGGACATTCTTACTTTTTCATACTTGTGGTCCATAGAGTGTAGAAAATCTGAATATAAAAGGTGTACACTTTGGAAAAGATGTATAAATAAGTAGAGGTGAAGCATGCATAAGTTTCATCTATCCTCCAAACTATTCTACTTAAGTTATTGAATGCAATGGTAATACTTGGTGTCAAGCTCTCATTCCCCTATCATAGCATCTTGAATGATTAAAGTTGAATGTGAAAGCAAATCTGAGTAGTGGCCTTGATAAAGTAAAGGTTAGATGTCTCATCCCCCTTGAATACAAGTACCTACACCATGATTACCCAACTTGGGAAACAGAGCAAGTTTAAGTTATCTATCATTGTAAGTAATAACGGTATCATCAAGAGTCTCAACTGGGGTACCTCTTGTCCCATGATATGGATCAAGCCCATATCAAAACAACAAGACAAACAAACATAATAAACAATCTCAACACCCTCTTTATTTACCACTTGATATAGCTTTTTATTGTAGGGTGTATCACAGAGAGTTCAAAATATCATGTAAGTAAATTTCCACCATGAATGATGCATGGCTTAGATTAGCGGCCCAGGATTCTCTCTAACCATTTATACAAACTCATTTAAATTTAACTCTATTTCCACATTATTTCGTCATGATAGGCATCCATAGACAAAAGTACATGATATCAACTAAATAGATAATGGAACATGTTGAAAGCTTTGCATGTGACAGCACATATGGACTAACTCCCAACCTTAAACATTTATCAAGCCACTATCATCATAATATTAATCACAATGGTTCATCTTTATTGAATGCAATAAAAGTAAAGTGTGCATCAAGTTCGCGAGAGCTTTTTAACCAACTTTTCCCATTACAATAAATAACATCATCATTTTCATTTAGAGGCATAGATAACACAAATAACATGATAAACATACTTGGAATAGCATAAAGCTAATAGGTACATATGGTGGACTCACTGGAAAAACTTGGGTTGAAGGTGTTGGAAACAAGTTTTTACTTGTTGGAATTTTTGGGCTAGCAAAAGGGAGAAAGATGACCATCTAGATGCATGCATGAGTGTCCATAGAACTAACTAATTCATGTCAAACAAGGTGAAATAACATACAGCATCAAAACATGAATAAAAGATAGCTCATGATAAAGCATTTGCAAATTATTACTCATAAAGAAGCTCATGAATCATGCAACTATATGTGTCATTAAAAATCAACTTAGATATCCCTTTTTCCCAATCATATAAAAGCATGCAACTTAATTCAACCTAAACTTCCAGTAGCTCTCTCATATATAAATGATAGTGCTGGTCTCAAAATAAAAACTAAACTAACAAACAAAAGACGCTCCAAGTTTATGCGATAAAGTGCATTGATAGAAAAACAGAAGTTAGACGTGTGCAAACCGAGAGTGTGTAGGTCCAGTGGGGTTGTCTTCACATCCCCAAGCTTATGGTTTTCACCATCCTTGGATAGCTCTTGGTGCATCTCCTCTAATCCCTGTGAAAAAACTTCAAAACACTGTTTCTCCCAATTCTTTTCTGTGGGATGACATTAGTAGTGGTAGACAAATGCATTACTTGCTGATTATAATCCTTAGACAAAAATTCATATGAATGTCCATAAAGTGTATAATGTTGTATGTATATTCATAAACTCAATTGGATCAACAAGATTCAAGTTAAAAGTTCAAAACATGCATCAAACAATATTGGACAGAATCTGTCCAGGAAACTGACAGCAGCAAAACATATATTTCTACCTGACTTCCACATGTCTAAAAATTCTTAAATTATTCATGCATACATAGGATGAAAAGTTGCAGTTACATTAAAAATATCATCTCATTCGGAGTTACATAATAAGAATTAAAAATCAAACCGTGCACAGACCTGTGCTGGAATGAAATCTCCGCATGCAAAATAACAACTTTCACAAACCAAAATGGGTAAAACTTGGCACTTTATTAAAAATTCTAGAAACTAAACAAAAAACTAAGTCTCTTGTTACAGCAAGAGGACACAAAGAAAATCAAAAGTAAAAACAACCGGGTTGCCTCCCGTAAAGCGCTTTCTTTATAGCCATATAGCTAGGCTTACTTACTTGGTACCAAGATGGTTGGAGTGAGGTGGCTTGGCATCCCCAAGCTTAAATTCTTATATGTAGGGTGAGCTTAGGGGTTACATCCCCAAGCTTGAGTGTTTGTCCCTCTTGATCATTGTTCATCACCCTCAACTCTTCCACTTGAAAATTTCTTTACACAAAACTCATCATAAAACTTGATTAGAGGGGTTAGTGTCTCCATAAATTAAATCCATATAGGTACAGCAAAGACATATCATGAATTGATTCTAAACATTATCTACTGTTACTACGGTTGTGTAATGCTCCTTGATCAAAAGAACCGCACAAAACACAAGTAATGAGAGTAATGCAAAATAAAGACAGAATCTGTCAAAAACTGGACATCCCGTAAAGAGTGAATTTTCAGAGGCACTTACGTTGCTCAAATTAGAAAATTTTGAACTAATGAAATGTGTATTAATAGCTTAAGATTTCTGTCATACAATTTCAGGTCAAAATTCCCCTTCTGTGATTTTTAACATTTTTCTCAGTGAAGCTTAGGAATCTGTTTTCTGGACAGCCATGATAGTTTTAATGATGCTCACATAGGAATAAGAGTTGAAACGCAAAGGTGAGCATCAAGAGAAAAATATGAAACACATTTAAGTCTAACCCACTTCCTATGCATTGGGATCTTGTAAGAAAATAAATCAATGAAGCATATAGTAATTAGCATAGGAAGGTAAAGCAAGTGCAACATTAAAACCTTCAACATAAAGAGAGGAAACATAGTATTATTGAGATATTTAGAGACATGTTTCCCTCTCTCATAATAAATTTCAGTGCCATAATGAACAAACTTAACAATATAAGTATCATATAAAGCATTCTTGTCATGATTCACATGCATAAAAGTATTATTATTACTCTCCACATATGTAAAATACTTCTCAATAGTAATAGTGGGAGTAAAACATTCATAATCATCATTGTAATCATCAAATATAGGAGGCATATCATAATCATAATAAACATTATGCTCAATAGTAGGTGGACTGAAAAGATCACATTCATCATTATAATCATCATATATAGGAGGCATAGTATCATCAAAGCAAATTTCCTCCTCAAAGCTTGGGGGACTAAAAAGATCATATTCATCAAAACCGGCATCCCCAAGCTTGCAATTTTCCATAGCATTAGCAACAATGGTGTTCAAAGAATTCATGCTAATAGCATTGCCATCACTATTATGCGAACAAACTCCCATTGGTTTAATTATCTCTTCAAAAGCATCATGTCCTAATTCAATATAAAGTTCATAAAGTTCATCAAGATCTCTAATTTTTTTGTTGTTTTCCATTTTCTAATTTTTTTTGGGTTTTTGATAAATGCAAAACTGAAAGTAAAACTAAACTAAATGCAAAACTGAAAGTAAACTAGAGTATATGCAAAACTGAAAATAAAAATCTAGTGCAAACAAGAATAGAAACTTAAGCGCTACGCTCCCCGGCAACGGCGCCAGAAAAGTACTTGATAATCCCCAAGAGCAAGGAATCACTATAGCACAATTCAATGTGGAAGTAAGGTATCGATCCGCAGGAGCAAGAAGGAAAAGTTATCTATTCCCTACAACTAAAGTGTCACAAGTTTTAGTTGATTATGCACTAAACAAGTTTATAGAACAAGGTGGTTGATTTTAATGGATAGAAGTTTGATGTAACAAAACAGGAGTGTGAAAGTGTCCCAATCCTCTTCAATGCAAAAGGACAAGACAAAGGAACAAGGGTGTGAAAGTGTCCCAATCCTCTTTAATGCAAGAGGACAAGACAAAGGAACAAGGGTGTAAAAGTGTCCCAATCCTCTTTAATGCAAGAGAACAAGACAAAGGTGTAAACGGTGCTTTGGAAATAAGGCCTAGGGATCATGCTTTCACTAGTGGACACTCTCAACAATAATAATATAATTGAATACATAGATAATTCCTCCTCATTATGCTACTCTGAATTAATTTCTGGTTGGCTAAAGAACACCAATCCATTATGTAGGGCTACAAAAAGCACACCTTAAAGTTCGTATTCCACATCTATGGACACTTCATGCGGTCACTATTCGCATCCAAAGATAGTACTAACAAACACCACAATATCATAGAGACACCCAACACAAATAATAACTCATGATAAGTATTCATGTAATCTTTAGCCTAAGAGCCACACACGGTGCACGCACTGTCAACTTCACACCATGGGACAAAGGTGACTCCGGCAATCACATCAATAAAACCACTTGAGTAGCATAATTCATAAGATAAAGAAGAGTACCATCTATGGATTCAACTAGATTACAAAGCTCATGATCACATAAAGATCGCACCATGGGAGAGAGAGATAAACCACATAGCTACCGGCATGAGCCTTCAGCCCCGAGGGAGACTACTCCCCCTTCATCATGGAGATGAGGAGCTTGATGGAGAGGTTGATGAAGAGGTGCAGCCCGGAGTGGAGACGATCTTACTGTAGATGTTGATGATGATCACACCGGAGGGGGGTGGATCCCTCCGGAGGTGGATTCCGGCGGCGTTTCCCCCCTCCGATCTTCTCCGGCAGCAGCCCTCTGCCTCTCTGTTTCTGTTTTTGCGTTTCTCCATCGCCTCCCTCTGGAAAACGTCGGGGGACCTTTTATATAGGTGTTTTTAGGTCACGAGGATGCTTCTGGGCGAAGGATCGATGCAAACGGGGCCACGAGGGCCAAATTGGATGGGCCCACGCAGCCTGGTACTATAGACGCGTGGGACCCCCCCCCCCTTTTGGTCCTCCGGACTCCATTCGTTGACTTCTTTCGCTCCTAAATCTTCTCCTTCCAAAATAATGACCCCCCTAAATTTATAGCTCATTATGACGTTGTTAAGGTCCTGAAACAAATAAAGAAAGAAATAGGGGTTTTCTGCCTGCGCAGGATTAATTCCATATAAAGGGGAAATCATTATAAATTACCAAAAATCATTAAATAACAGTAATATACCCCTTATATGATGCAAATATGAATGGAATATAACTATTATAGTGCAAAGTTCATGTATGCATTTTAGATGCATCACTTGTCAATAGGTTAGTCCGACAAAATGCATAAAAATGATATAAATAACAGTCAAAACATGTGATAATATCGCAAAACTAGCATGGATTACTCAAAAATTATAGATACGTTTGAGACGTATCAGTATCTCCAAGAGGGAGTATTTATGCTAGATAGTGGGTTCATGCCCCCTTTTGTTCCTGGGCACGAGTGACAGAAACGTCTAAGGGAGAGGGTGTGTTGTTGCTACTAAGGGTAAAACAGCGGCGTTAATGTCTCTTTTGATATTAGTATTGCTTATTTCAAGCACTTTATTTAATGCAATTGTCTGTTGCTTGCAACTTAATACCATTGGGTGACAGGCTGGATAGCGATCCCACGGTGGACTTTTTAGACAAAGATGCAGTTGGACTCAACGGTCTTTGTTCATTGTCGTGATGCCTACATAAATATTATCATGTTCTCTTTGTCATAGCTAGATTAAGTTTGTGTTATAATCTTGTCAATTGCCCAGCTGTAATTTGTTTACCCATCATATGAGTGTTTTATTTACTTGAGAGACTCCACTAGTGAACCCATGGCCCCCGGTCCATCTTTTTACATTGATTGCAATCTTTATTCATCACTTTTCATCATCATTACTCCACTGGTCCATTTTCATATTTTCATCTATTTCACTATACAATTAACCGCTTTGTTTTCTACGAGACCGGAAAGATTGACAACCTTTCCGCCGTTGGGGGCAAAGTATTTTGGTTGAGTGTGTGCAGGTCCACGTCTGTTGAAGATTAAGCGCCAGAGATCTTCAACATTCACTTTGTTGTTGATTTCAAAGTCCTACTGGTTCGATAAACCTCGGTTCGTTAACGAGGGAAAACTGCTACTTGCTACATCCATGCCTTCGCTTGGGGCACCACCCAATGCATAATTCAACACGCTAGCAATCCCTGAGGGTTTATGCAACTCTATTGTTGTTCTTATTCCAAAAGTTGCAAACCCTGTCCAATTGAAGAACTTCCGACCAATCAGTCTGTGCAATGTCCTTTATAAAATAGCCTCGAAGGTTTTAGCAAACAGATTGAAGGTCATTTTGCCCTCGATTATTTCTGAGCACCAAAGTGCCTTTGTGCCGGGGAGGTTAATTACCGACAATGCTCTTATTGCTTTTGAATGCCTCCACATGATTCGCCATCAACAATCGAAGCGGCCTTTCTTTGCTCTTAAGGTTGACATGATGATCTTAAGGTTGACATGATGAAAGCATATGACCGTGTTGAATGGAATTATTTAGAAGGTTGCCTTTTGAAGCTTGGTTTCTCCCCAGTTTGGACCAGCATGGTGATGAGATGTGTGACGTCAGTGCGATATGCTGTCTGAGTTAATGGGCAGTTGACACAGCCGGTTATACCGACTAGGGGAATAAGGCAAGGGGAACCTATAAGCCCCTACCTCTTTCTACTTTGTACGGAAGGATTGTCCTGTCTTCTGCAACAAAGGGAGGCCCAAGGTGAACTACAAGGTGTCAAGAATGGCCGGCTCGGACCCCCTATCTCACACTTATTGTGTGCAGATGATAGTATCTTCTTCACTCGTGGAGAGAGAAGATGTGTCGACGCGTTACATAGTACTTTGGAGACCTACTGTGAAGGAACAGGTCAGAAAATTAGCCGTGATAAATCCTCTATTTTCTTCGGTGCTCACTGCCCAGGGGCTGTCAAAACTGAAGTAAAGCAGAAGCTGGAGATTCACACAGAGGCTCTAAATGATTCGTATCTTGGGATGCCAACTGAGGTGGGCAGGTCCCCATCAAGCACCTTCAGGTATCTATATGATCGGATGTGGAAACGCATCAACGGCTGCTCTGATCGACCTGTGTCTAGGGCTGGAAAAGAAGTGTTACTCAAGGTTGTTATACAAGCAATCCCGGCTTATGTTATGAGTTGTTTCCAACTACCAGTGGCAACGTGTGAAGAAATGAGAAAATCTATTGCCAATCACTGGTGGGGTGTTGAGAATGGGCGTAAGAAAATGCACTGGAAATCATGGCAGTGGCTTTCAACGCCTAAGGCTTTGGGCGGACTGGGGTTTAGAGATATGGAGATTTTCAATCAAGCTATGCTTGCTCGTCAAGGGTGGAGGCTAATCACGGACCCCTCATTGCTCTGTGCTCGTGTCTTAAAGGGACGATACTTCCCGTACTGTCACTTCTGGGAGGCTCCTCGACCACGTTCTTCATCCTATACATGGAGGAGTATCCTCTATGGAAGGGAGCTGCTTAGACAGGGAGTTCGCTGGGGTGTCGGGAATGGATCCTCAATTAAGATTCAAACCGACAACTGGATCCCAGGAGTTTCTCCAATTATGGTACGCCCCTGGTTCCCCTTTTACACGATCAAACTGTGGATTCATTGATCAATGTAGGTTCCTGTTCTTGGGACGTGGATCTTGTACGTTCTGTTTTCAGCGAGGATGTTGCCTCGGCTATCCTACAAGTTCCAATCAGCCGACACGGAGGTGATGATTTCATATCTTGGCCCCATACACGTTTTGGTTCCTACACTACGAGGTCTGGCTACAATCTAGCTCGCTCTCAAGCTTTCAAGGACCAGCGTAGTGCATCGAAGGGAGGTCTCTCCTCTGAGTCTGATCGTGATGGCAAACTGTGGAAGAAGCTGTGGTCTACTAAAGCACATGGCAAAATGATTATAACCGTATGGCGCTTTGCGCACGACTGTCTCCCAAGCGTACATCAGCTTCAGAAGAGAAATATTCCAGCGCCAGCGATGTGTATCTTCTGTGGCAGGCATGAACCGGTTGAGCATACGATCTTGTTCTGCCAATTTGCCAAAGAAATCTGGGAGGTGGTTAGAGGTACCCATCCAGTTAACCTGAAGCGTCAGAGCTTTTCCTGTCGCACATGGTCTCTTGATTTTCTGGAGAGGTGCTCAGCAATGGAAAGCTACAGTTCTAACTGTTACTATGTGGCATATCTGGGATGTTCGTAATAAGATCAGAGAAGGGGAGCCTCCTATGCATCCCAGATCCATTGCTGAGAAGATTCTGGCTTATATTGAGATGATTGCAACAAACATTTACAAACCTGCTTCCAACCACAGGCGTGAATCTACGTCCTCAACTCTTCGATGGATTCGCCGCCGGAAGGGATAGTTCTGGTCAACGTTGATGCTGCAATCTTCTCAACCACTCGATGGATGGGTGTGGGTGTAGTGATCCGTGGTCATCAAGGCCGATGCTTAGCTGCCTGCAGTGAGTATCAAGAGGAGGTCGTGTCGCCCGAAATGGCGGAGACGCTCGCTCTGCGCCGCGCCATTACCCTAGCTAGACATGAGGATTTTCCAAAGGTCATCATCAACTCGGACTGTTTGTCGGTTATTAATCGGCTGAATTCGAAGCAGGAAGACCGCTCGGTGTTGAGCCCTATCATCCACAACATCAAGCGTCTGGCGGCTTCTTTCAGCTCATGCTCTTTTATACATGTGAGTCGTGTTTTGAACGAGCCTGCTCATTGCTTAGCTAAGTCTAGTGAATCTCGTGTGTGTTCTGTGTGGCGTGGAGTTACTCCGGATTGTATCCGCGAGAAACTTTGTAATGACATTATGATTATGTGATCAATAAAGCCTATGTTTACTTCAAAAAAATCGTTCGAATGAAATGAAAGGAAAAGACAGACATCTTCGTTCCTCTTGTGCAATATAGCACTTCTCATGATTGATCTCCTCTACCAACAAAGCGAACATAAATAAAGGAGCGCGCTGAGCGTCCCCCGGGGGATCAAATCCCCCGATCCCCCGGGTCCTGGGCCGTCTGATGCGCGTTGAGGAACCGTCTGATCCGACTTGCGCCTGCCTCCCGCATTGCTACAGAAGAGCAAATAACTATCGAACTGGAGCAAACAGCGTTTTGCTCCCGCACCGGGAAATCCAAGCACAGGAGCGGCGGCGCAGCCCCGCATCGCCGGCCGCCGCCGGCCATGGCGCACCTCGCGCGCTCCATCCTGTGCCCGTCCGCATGCCATCCTCACCATCTGCTCCCCCGCCCGTAGTTTCCTCCTCCTCCTCTAGCTCCAATCCTAGACCCTGACGACCGGAAGGTCCCGAATCGATGAACGCCGACGCTGGTGGTCGTTTGCTCCATGGACTCGGGGGCATGCTCATGAATCCTCCCGTGTTTTTCGACCAGGACCCGGAGGCAGACTGTCCAGCTGCATCAGTGATGATCTCTTCCGCCCGCCGCACCTACACCGCAGGCAGCATGTCGCCTCCCCGGATGGCAGCATCATCGCCACCCTGCTAGCAGCATCGCCTCATTTACCCTTTGCAGCTTCTAAAATTTGCTACAAGCCTTTTCAAAAGGTTTGTTCCTCTTGAAGAAAAAATTGTATCCTATGAAAAAGAAATTTGCTACAAATGTTTTATGGATTTGCATTCAAAAGGAGAAAAATTCTGCTACAATGCACCTCATGAAGAAAAATATTGCATCATGTGAAGAAGAAAATTTGCTACAAATATTGCAAGGATTTGCATTGAAAGAGGAAAAAAATTGTTACAAACCTTTCAAAAATTTGCACCACATCGAGAAAATTGCATCAAGTCAAGAAGAAAATTGCTACAATCAGTTTGTGGATTTGCATCAAAGAAATAAATTGTTTGCTACAAACCTTGCAATAATTTGCACCACATGCAGCAAAATTAAAGAGAGAAAAACTGAAGATAACGAACAAGAAAAATTTCTTCGGTGGCACCCGGCCGGTTCTGCTTGCAGCATCCTCATCTCCGGTGGCAGCACCGCCGCCCATCTCTCCGTGCCTCGGTAGCACCGGCCGGTTTCCCTGGCTGGACCGCGCCTAAACTCAAGCAGCAGCCTTGCCATGGCTTGATAGCAACGCGCCTCAACTCTGGCAGCTCCACGCCAAAGCCGTTGACAAAACAGCACCGCCGTCGCTAGCAGCATCCTCGGCTGCCGACGGTAGCATTGCTACCGGTGGCATCGGCGCCAACCGCCGGTAGCACCTCCCACCACGGCTCCCAGCACCGCTACCAGCCACCGGTAGCATCAGCACCTGTCGCCGATAGCACCTCCCGCCGCTGCTCGGAGCATCGCTAGCAACTGCCGTTAGCATCCTCGCCTGCGGTCGGTAGCACCTCCTGCTGCGGCTTCCAGCACCGCTAGCAGGCAGCGGTAGCATCGGTGCTACCGGCATCGCCTTATGCCGTTCGTAGCAGCGGAGTCCACGGTTGGAAGGACCACCGCTAAGCTCCATGACCATGGCAGTCGCAAGCGAAGGAAACCCAGCAGAACAGTCGAGGCCTGCTGCCTGTGCGTTGGTGCGAGATTGGTCGGAGCAGCGGGGATACCTCCCGTTGGTTGGCAGCGCCGGCACGCGGAGGTCGGAAGTTGCCCATGGCAGCACCGCCGCACCAGGGAGGTGAGGGCGACGCCTCCATCTCCGGTGGCAGCAGGGCGCCTCCGTCGTGGCCTCCATCTCCGGCAACAGCAGCGAAATCGGGGAAGGGAGCAGCAGCATCAAAACCTGGCGTGCTTGAGAGGAACGGGGGAAGGGAGCAGCAGCGGAATCAGGCGTGGTCAAGAGGTTGACGATGGGGAAAAATTGTGTGGTCAGGAGACGAGATGGGAAAAGGATAAGATAGGAGGGAAGAGGTCGTGCGGGCCCAACAGAGACACGCGTCACGCGGTGGAGGCGGAGGACGGGAGTCGCTCTATCCCCCGGGAGAATACTAGGCTTTCCCATAAATAAATCATTCCAAACACCTAACTGGATGGTAAAAATATTTCACACGATTCGATGAGAGTGTCTAAACACTGTCAATTCATAAACGGACGGACTAGGCTTTCTTCGCAGACAAGTGCACCGAAATTGGAGTCATCTTTAGGTGACAAAGCAGCAATGCGGTAGACTGTCTCCAATTCCTTCGTCTTGGGATCGTAGTATCCTAACGACTATCCCGTGTTGAGGAGAATCCGTCCATCCGTCGGGTCAATCCCTATCAGCAACGTTCTCTCAGATGAGTACTCCGGCGAGTACTTGGCGAGCTCTATGCGGCACTCCACACACCATGCACCGTCTTCCTCCATCTTCCATATGTCGATGGCGTCCGCGACTCGATCCGACCACGCAACATGAATTGCACTGTGGAGCTCAACGACGGACACGCGGCCGTCGCCGCTGCCGTGGCTGCTCGGGGGCCCTTCAATGACCTCGAAATCTCTTTCGATGGTGTCAAACGCCACCAGCTCGCAGCAGGTCGCGTTGGATCTTGGCCCGAGATTCGGGTCGACCACCCAGTAAATCTTGTCATCGGCGTAGGTGGGCGGCACGTCGGCCACTGGCCTCGGAGGAGGATCGGCGCGGCTCCACCATATGTCGCCGATCACACATCGCACATTGCACCGTAGTTTGTATTCTCGAGTGTCTATGTTCTTCTCCTCGTAGGCGAGAAACACCAGCACATGGTCCTCGGCGTCGGAGTCATATCCCAACGCGATGCGGCCGGCGAAGGGATCCGCTTGTAGTTGTTGGTCGTGTTCATCATGCTTTATGCGCTGGTGGTAACGGATGGCGGGGTTGCACAAGAAGTCACAGCCACCCATCGTCCCCACGTTGAGGCCGTGGCAAGGCTGGGAACAGTGGAACAGCAGCCCGGACACGAAGTTGGGCGGATACGGCAGATCATTACCAACATCTTCCAAGTCGCATAAAAAGCCCAAGGAGGGATCCATGACGAACGGGATACGAGGGCGTCTCTTGACCGCGTTCGCGTGGAGGAGGTGCGAGTCGATGAACCAGGGATCCATGGTGGCGATGCGCCACTCCTTGCACACGAGGCTTAGCTCCAAAACCGACCGTGCCGGCAGCCACGTGAGGTGATCGCCAAGAAGTGCATCTCCTCGTCTATACGGCCCAGGGGCACCAGGCTCTCCTCGAGTAGACCTACTGCTGGGTAGTAGTAGCCTTCCATGTCGTCGAAACTTCCGGCCGGTATATCCTCATCCGGACTGAGCATGATCTCCGGCGCGCCGCCACCGTCAAGATCCACCGCGAACACCTTGCAAGTCCCCGTCACCGTCGGCCTTCGATCTCCGGAAAAGGCATAGGCACCCACCCGTCCAGCTCCGTCATCCTGGCCACCACCACCACCGGATCATCGTCCTCCGGGTAGGGCGGCGGCGGTGGCAACGAGCCGAAAGTCTCGTCGCTGACATGGAAGGTCAGGATGCCACCGTCTTCGCAGAGAAAGTGCAGGTGCCCGTTCAAGAACACGCCCGGGTTATGCTCCTCCACGATGCACACCGGAGGCTGCCGGACGGTAGGCCTCCAGTACGCGGGTGCGCGGAGGGCGAGTACCTCGCACCTGGGGGCGATGTCTTGGCGGCCGTCGCTGAATAGACGCACTACCTTGTACCCTTGGTCGACCGGGCAGTAACCCAAGCCGTACGCTACTTCCCAGTAGGACGGTGGACGGGGTAGCGTCCGTGAGTACCGCATAATCGTCTTCAATGGCAACCTGGTGTCCTTGAGAGCCAAGAACTCTCCGGTGGAAGGGTCGTAGCCGCCGTCGTGCGCACCGACGGAACGGATGAGGACGAGGCCGTGCAGAGGCTTGGTGAGAGGAGCAGGGAGCCATAGTTCGTTCTCCATGAGCTTCTTCACCGGACCACCGCCGGGCTGCCAGGAATACAAGTGGTTGCACTCTTCCGAGGGCTCGTCAGTGGGGCCGAAGAAGAGCTTGCGCTGTTCTGGACTGTTGGCACGCCGGCGGTGGAGCTCGACGAAGGACGGCGACAAGAGCTGGGCGTCCCACGAACTCGACACGCTGCGGATCCGGCCGATCGACTTGGCCGGCAGGTAGGAAAGAATTTCCATGACGATGTCGTCGCGCCTCGTGGTTTTCGCACGCCATTGCCGTGCGACGGTGGCTGATCGATCGATCGATGCGATGACGATGGACTTCTCGCGTACGTACGCGTGCTTCTAATTAAGTTGGCAGGAATCCATTTGTGCTACGTGACAAAAGGATATACACTACGGGAGAGCTGCTCATTACCGTGTGTCCGAGACACACGGCAAAGGTCAAAAAACACACGGTAAAGGCTTTGCCGTGTGCCACACACGGCAAAGAACACACGGCGACATCTTGCACGGTAAAGAGCTCTTTGCCGTGTGCTAAATATCGAGACACACGGCAACGCTCCTAAGTGGGTCCCACCGCCACTTGACGACGGCGACGGACGTTGACGGCGGGCTTCCGACAAGTGGGTCCCACCGGATACATCTTTGCCGTGTGCTGTGTGGAAACACACGGCAAAGTGGGATGGTTTTATCAAAAAAAAAATCCTGCCCGGCCGGCGTCCTCGCCGCGAGGTCGACGGCGAGCTGCGTCCTCCATGACAGCGGTCGACGAGGAAGGCGGCGGCGTCCTCCGGGTCGCGTCCGCGCCGTCGTCGGAGTCCTCCGGGTCGCGTCCGCACCGTCACCGGAGAGGATGGAATCCAGGTCGCCGGAGAACGTGACGAGGACGGCGGCGTGGTCGAGCTGGTCGACGAAGATGACGGCGTTGCTCCTGTCTCGCGGTCGTCGGCATGACGAGGAGAGCGGCGTGCTCCTGGCTCGCCCCAGAGTCCGATGCGGCGACGGCGGCGGCGCGGGACGGGAGGGACGAGGCGACGCGGAGGTTGGGCCCGACGCGGGCGCCGGGCCTCGGCATCAGCTTCTCCGCCGGGGTAGCACGGGCGTGGATGCGGACGCCGACGCAGCGATGGCGTGGCACTGGATCTTGATGGAGCCACACGGAGCCGTCCGGCGCGGCACTGCTACTGTCGGTGGTCTTCTGGGCGCCGTAGTCGGAGGGCTGGTGGCCGTGGTCGCGCACGGCGGCGGATCACGACGACGGCGGACGAGGACACCGGAGGGAGGAGAAGCGGAGCGCGGGCGCGCGGCTTGTGGAGCTGTGGTGCGCACGGACACCGGAGGGAGGGGAACCTGGAGCCGCCGCCGCCGGGAACCTGCCAACGGCCGCGCGTGGAGCCGCCGCCGATGGGAGCCCGCCCGCGCGTGGAGCCGCCGCAAACGCCCGCGCCTGGAGCCGCCAAAGACGGGAGCCTGCCAACGGCCGCGCGTGGTGGTCGCCGTCGCCGCCGCCTCTCCTCCGCGTGGTCGTCGCCGTCGCATGGTCGTCGTCGCCGTCGCGGGGCTGCGCTGCGCGGCGTGAGCCACTCGTTTCCTGGAAGAAAAGAGAGGATAAGGATAAGGTTGAGGATAAGGCCACGGTAGAAGTTAAAGAAAAAGAGAGAGAGAGGATAAGGAGAGAGGGAGGGAGAAGATTGGGCCGTTCGATCTTGTTGGATCCAACGGTTCAGCACGGTGATCCGTGTGCACATGGTCTGAACCAATCAGAGGACGTGATTCTTTGCCGTGTGCTAATGTTTGGCACACGGCAAAGAGTGTTTGTTTTTTCCTTCTTACTTTCTTTATCTTTTTGGTGAAGTGTTTTTTCCTCCAACTTTGTACAAAATAAATTTTATTATTTTTCCTAACAACTACTACACTTAAAAGGACTCCATGCCAAAGAATTTATTTTTTTGAGCTTTAATTCATTTTGTTTGAGTTTTTTGAAAAAATGGTCAAAATGTCGAGCATGGCTATTCGTTGAAAGGGTTCGAATTTTTCAAAACTATCGATGGTTCTGTGATATAACCACTATTTGTGTATCCTAAAATGATTTTTGCAAAAATTTCTGAGCAAACTATCACACACTTGTAGTTCAAATTGGAATTACTTTCGGAAAATCGACATAAAGGCATTTAAATGTGCGAAATTAGGTAAAAAGTGAGAAAATTCCTAATGTTTCTGGAATATCCATCAAATATGGACTACTTTGTGTGAAAATTCTATGGGTGCCATTTTGCACCATATTTTTGGTACTTGCTTCACAAAAAACGTCAATTTTGACACTTAGAAAATGAAAAATGATATTTATACAATTCGTTTGAAAAATCTTTGTTCGGCAACATTGTTTATCATACCAAGATACACCTATGTGCCAAATATGGGCACATTATCACAAACTATGCCACGGGAATGGTCATGTGTTGGTCGTTTGACTTGAAAACTATACATGTTTATACATGATAGACCTTTTCGGGGATAAATTCTTTGTAAAGTTTTACAAAACTCAAGTTTATTATTTTTCCTAACAACTACTACACTTAAAAGGACTCCATGCCAAATATTTTCTTTTTTTGAGCTTTAATTCATTTTCTTTGAGTTTTTTCAAAAAATGGTCAAAATGTCGAGCAGGGCTATTCGTTGAAAGGGTTCGAATTTTTCAAAACTATCGATGTTTCTGTGAAATAATCACTACTTTTGTACATTAAAATGATTTTTGTAAAAATTTCAGAGCAAACTATCACACACTTGTAGTACAAATTTTAATTACTTTCGGAAAATCGGCATAAAGACATTTAAATGTGCGAAATTAGATAGAAAGCGGGAAAAATCCTAATATTTTGGAATTATCCATAAAATATGTACTACTTTGTGTGATAATTGGTTGGGAACCATTTTGCACCATATTTTTAGTACTTGCTTCACAAAAAAAGTCCGTTTTGACACTTAAAAAATGAAAAATAATATTTATAAAATTCGTTTGAAAAAACTCTGTTCGGTAACATTGTTTAGCATACCAATATACACCTATGTGCCAAATATGAGCACATTATAACAAACTATGTCATGAGAATGGTCGTATCTTGGCCGTTTGACTTGAAACCCATAGATGTTTATAGATGATAGAACTTTTCGTGAAGGAATTTTTTGTAAAATTTGAAAAAAAGAAAGTTTATCATTTTTCCTAGCAACTAGTACACATAAGAGGACTCCATGCCAAAGGATTTCATTTTTTGAGGTTTTATTCATTTTCTTTGAGTTTTTCGAAAAAACGATCCAAATGGTGAGCATGGATATTTGTTGAAAGGGATCGAATTTTTTTAAAACTGTCGACGGTTCTGTGAAGTAACCACTACTTTTGTACCTAAAAATTATTTTTTAAAAAATTTCAGAGCAAACTATCACACACTTGTAGTTCAAATTTGAATTACTTTCCGAAAATCGACATAAAGTCATTTAAATGTGCGAAATTAGGTAGAAAGCAAGAAAATTCCTAATATTTGGGGATTATCCATCAAATATGGACTACTTTCTGTGAAAATTGGATTGGTGCCATTTTGCATCATATTTTTGGTACTTGCTTCACAAAAAAAGTCATTTTTAACACTTAAAAAATGAAAAATAATATTTATAAAATTCGTTTGAAAAAACTCTGTTCGGTAACATTGTTTATCATACCAATATACACCTATGTGCCAAATATGAGCACATTATAACAAACTATGTCATGAGAATGGTCGTATCTTGGCCGTTTGACTTGAAACCCATAGATGTTTATAGATGATAGAACTTTTCGTGAAGGAATTTTTTGTAAAATTTGAAAAAAGAAAGTTTATCATTTTTCCTAGCAACTAGTACACATAAGAGGACTCCATGCCAAAGGATTTCATTTTTTGAGGTTTCATTCATTTTCTTTAAGTTTTTCGAAAAAACGATCCAAATGGTGAGCATGGATATTTGTTGAAAGGGATCGAATTTTTTAAAACTGTCGACGGTTCTGTGAAGTAACCACTACTTTTGTACCTAAAAATTATTTTTTCAAAAATTTCAGAGCAAACTATCACACACTTGTAGTTCAAATTTGAATTACTTTCCGAAAATCGACATAAAGTCATTTAAATGTGCGAAATTAGGTAGAAAGCAAGATAATTCCTAATATTTGGGGATTATCCATCAAATATGGACTACTTTCTGTGAAAATTGGATTGGTGCCATTTTGCATCATATTTTTGGTACTTGCTTCACAAAAAAAGTCATTTTTAACACTTAAAAATGAAAAATAATATTTATAAAATTCGTTTGAAAAAACTCTGTTCGGTAACATTGTTTATCATACCAAGATACACCTACGTGCCAAATATGAGCACATTATAACAAACTATGCAGCGGGGATAGTCATATCTTCATTACAAATAGATATAGTAAAACTAGAAAAAAAAATGAAAATCGGTCTTTACCGTGTGTTGGCACACGGCAAAGATTTATTCTTTGCCGTGTGCCAGCACACGGTAAAGACCTTCCGTGACGGAGCCGTCTTCCCTTCCGTTTTGTGGACACGTGTCAACTTTCTTTACCGTGTGTCTTTCTTTACCGTGTGCTTTTTACCGTCTTTACCGTGTGCCATTCTTTGCCGTGTGTTATTTTGCTTTCAAAACCGTGTGTTATTATTTACCGTGTGCGGCACACGGCAAAGATAGACGTTGCCGTGTGCCCGATATTTGGCACACGGCAAAGACCCAAGCACACGGCAACGTAGTGCTCTCCCGTAGTGATAGGTTGTGGGCAAACGTCGTCCGTCTGATGGGCCTAGGGTGTCAAGTGGGATCCCATCTAAGTCCCACTTGTATTGCATTTTGTTTTTACTAGTGTAAATTTTGACACAAAAATTTAAACTAGAAAAGGCAAAATACACTAAAAGTGACATCCCGGCGGGATCCCACCTTGACACCTTAGATGGGCCTGGTCTGAAGCTGCGAGCGTTAAAAGCATTATATACTTGGCACCCACGGATAATCCAAGAAGATGGCTCCTGAAAAGGCAGAGCGGGTAACATAATAGTAATTATCAACTTATAACACTGAAATAAACTTGATGGCATATAAGAGTACGTTAGGAAAATGAAAGTCCTTTCCTGACTCCATGTATGTTATTCATGGCTCTTTCTTCCTAAATTGCCATATATTAAGAATCAAACAACGATATTACACAAGTTTACCTGAAAAAAAGCATAACATAACAGGAAAGAGAACATGTTCTATTTCTACAATAAATCGCTAAAAATCTATGTGACAACATCTGAGTTTTCATGAAGAGTCAGGGAAGCTGAATCCTAGTGCTGCCCTTCGGAGTATTCAAGAGAATCCTCTGGAAATTTCTTTTTTAAAGATCTTAGGCTCAGGCACAACACAATAGATCTCAAAACACCAAGAAGAATGTCAGAAAATCTTGGATGTGTTGTAGGAGTACATGCCATCGTGTTGGCTTCGGCAAGTTTCTCCCGCAATGTTGGCTAGATCGTGACACGTGTTCCCGTTATGTCGATTTCTTGATGTAATTTGGAATAGACATGGTTATGGGCATCCCATGATGCAAAGGCCGTGAGGACAATCATTCCATCATGAAGACAGAAAAAAAGTACTTTAATTTATCTAGTGTCAAAGGGGAGGGAAAATGATCTATATATCTAAGTTATGAGTTGTTCTCCCTTACCTTTCTTTTTTCTCTGTTTGTACATAACTCTTTGTAAAAAAAATATTTATAGATATATGTAGAAGAGATACTGTTCTTCCTCCAATAGTTTTGATATTGTTTCGAAAGGAAAAAAATTATGGTTCACCCATGAGTAGTATCACAAGGGGTAGGTAAAATTTCTCCTGACTATGCAGGTAAATGTTTCATAGGGAAAAGACATGGTGTGAATGGTGGTAGCTACACACCCTAAGTTTGACCGATCCATATCTACAAACGTAAAAAGAAATTACTCAAAGTGACCGGGGGATGTCACCACTAGAGTTGATAGAAATATTAAAAAGTGATTTGAAATTTTTTGAAGTTTTTTCCTGGCTGTTATGATTATTTTCAAAAGTCAACAGAAAAAAGTCAACGCAAAAGTCAACCAGTTTTGTACAAAAAATATCCGCACAAAAAAAACTTTTTTCAAAATTCTGAAACCAGTTTTGTACACCAAGATTCCATATTCTACTAGATGAACAAGATAAAGTGGGTATATACGGCTTACATCACCGTATAAAGTATGGGTGTGTAGCTACCACCATGTGTAGCAAATTGTCTCTCATGTTACATATTTCCAGTCGCAAGGTATTCAACTGAATCAGTTTTGTCAAAAAGGTGTTCAAGGAATTGTTAATAAAATAGTCATTGATAAGTTCATACAAGCCATGTCGAAAATGAAATCGTCAAGCTTTATCGACGTTCTTGAGACATCTGGTACATGACCGGGGGCGAAAGGATGATTATGGAAGGACATAACTCGAGAGAAGATGACCGGTGACAGTAGGATGATTGTGATGTCGATGGTGCTGAGGTCCATTCCAGCTGATTGTGCTCAACCGAGGCAGGGACTACTAACTGGCTTTTTCAGACATACATTGAAAGAGTTGAGTTGACATTTGAGCAGCAAAAACTGCTAGTATGTAGTAATCACAAAGTACTAGCGGCTATTTCAGATTCTACAGCTGTTCTGTAGAGAGGCATAAAAAAAAGTACTAACGGCTATCAATCTCTATAATAGCAATCACATAATCTATTCCTCAACCAAGATCATGCACAAACGTGAAAGCTCGAGGAAGTAATAATGGCACAATGAACAGGTGGGTGGGAATCCAAATGTTTCATCAGGAAACAATTGCGAAATGATCCTCTCCAACAAAATGTTAGTTGCGCAAACTAGTACAATTATATATGCTCCCATCCAAGTATTTAAGAACTGTTCAATCATAAAAGATGCATCTACTTCAGTAAAAAAAGTGAATTACCTATTAGTAATTAATAATTGAGATGTCCTCCATCATCTGTGCAGTTGAAACAAGGACTCACATTTGAACTGCTTTGAAGCACCGGAAGTAAAGCAGGTACATGTTCTACGATACAGCTCATAAAAGTGAAACAAGACATTTACGATCACCTCATTTCCCCCAAAGACCCTGTGAAAATAAGTCTTTCCCAAAGAAGAACTTACTTCTCAGGTAATCAGGTGTCTCTGAATACTGCTCAGGTTAGAAACAACACTGAAACCACTAAAATATCTGCTACGTAGAGACCTCAAAACTAGGAGGTGGGAACTCAAAAAAAATGGACACAATGCAGATCTTATGTGTGGTAATGAAATTGGGATGCTACTAATATCAACGACGGATGGTTTCGGTTCAACTGTCAAAAAGTCAGAAGTGCCTCCAAGATAATCACTGATAAAACACTTCATAAACTCGTCGCCAACAAAGCAAGATCCATGAATTCTTGCAGCTCCTAAAACTCCAACTTATCCAAATCAATCATGGAAATATTGGATATTTTCACAGGTGAACATATAAGATTTTTATTAGTTGTCAGCTTATATATCACCGATTATAAACATTAAATCAACTGCATATGATGCAAACTAACTAATCGATGAAGAAGTGTGAATCATGGGGAACTCTTTAGGGATCCTACTATGTTGAGGAGATCATACTTAAGATTACTGTTTGTTAACCAGAGAAAGTAAGAACATGCCTGAAACGGTCAAACTATCTAATCTAAGACTATCAACAGTCCTGGGTAGAGCAGATGTGCAATATGGCTGCAGTAGAATGATAGGAATTAGGAAACAGTCAGAAGAGTTCAACCACTGTATGAGTACAACTGATAGTTCTTGCAACAGCCAATATTATGATTATAAATAACCCTATTAAATTATATACTTGCATACTCCTGTGTAATTACTTGTTAGCCAAATGATCTTCGTACTTTGTTAAATACACATTACTTCATGCAGTGCTTCTAACTAGGAATAAAAAGCAGAAACCAACGGCTGGCAAATACAAGGAAGAAATCGGCTCGCGTTGTAAAGTACCAACCATGAGCCATCTAAATTCAACCACTTGAGCAAGAGGAAAACAGTGAGAAGCATCATAACAAGGATTAGACGATTGTTGGAGCAATATACTTACCGATAAAACCGGCAGTAGTGACGCAACGAACCGCTCCATGGGCGTCATACAGGTGAAGAGGTCGCCGATACGGGCATCCACTCGCTGGGCAGCGCGTAGTAGGCCTGGTTGATGCAGGGTGAAGGGGAGCTGCAGTGGCACGCCGGAGCCGGTTCATGGCAGGCCACTGCAGGCCGATCAAAGCCGGGCGCCGCTGGAGTAGAGACCAGTCGGTGAATGAAGCAAGATATGTTGGGGTGAAGGAGAACCCAGATCGAGCAGGTTTGGACTTGGGCTTCGGGCCCTACTGCCATAACAGATGACTAACTTTCCCTTGCACTAAATACCAAGGGGTGCTTGCTTTGACAGTCGTACAAACAGAATTTTGGAAGAGCAGAGAACCATTTCTCATATGCTAATTCTGATTTGCATATAAAAGATAATGATGAATGTTTCATGCTATATGGCTAGATATCTGGATTTTAAATCCAGGAAATATCCATACCCTGTGGATAGTAGCTGCTCCGAATCCAGGTTTAACTCCGACCAAAAAGTAAACACAAACATAACTTCGTTTCCAGGGAAACATGACCAATATTCTGCTCGAGGACTAGTGAGGCAATTTCGTAAGATGTGTTATGGCCCTTATGGGCCAAATAAAATGGCAGCACTAACCTTACAGAAATTACAATTGTAGCATATTTTCCATTATCTAAAGAGAACTCCAAAAGTAAGTTATAGGTAACTGATTAATGTACTGACCAGGAGGCACAGTACCAGGTGACAACTTTCAGATTCATGGATCAGCTAGATGGAGTTGCACAGGTGTTTGCCTCCAGTCTTCAACTTTCTGTGTGATGCTAAATAGGAAGCACGGGAGAGTGTCATGCTAAATACTCTAAAAGCCAAAACAAATCCAAGTAGGACATTATCACTAATAAGCGTGCATATTCAGATACTCAAGTTTGCCAAGTTCGCTTCAGTTTACTTCCTTCAATGTGGACACATTGTACACACCAAAATGACCAGGTCTAGAAAATACTAACCATTGGAGCTTACAACTGTCAACGGGATATAAGGTAGTTGGATCAAGTACGCTGTTAATGGCTGAAGTATACCAAATAACATATGTACCACATGATCGCATTCAAACCTTTACAGGGTGGGCAAAATAGGACCTAGCAGAAACAGGGATCACCAATTTCTCGTTTCAACAAGAATCCAACTTCACATTTGCTTGCTTTATTTGATAAGTAATTAGTGGGTATAAAAATCTATGTTAGTACATTACCATAACATACCGTGTGTTTCAGGTAGATGGCAGGTTTTGAGAGGCTTCTGAGCAAGTGAGTCCTCTTACATCAGGACAATAACCTTTCTCCATCATCCCCTCCTTGATTGTTTCATAGGTAACCTCATTTGGAACGAGACCTTTCTCCAACATCTCATTTAGGAGCTCATTAGCCTCCTCCATCTTCCCCATTCTGCAAAGGTACTTGATGAACACATTGTATGTGACCACATTTGCCCGTTTACTATCTTTCTCCATCCTGGTTCTAATTTCATAGGCCGACTTGATGTTCCCCTTCTCACAGTACCCACTTATTATGGTGTTGTAAGTCAGATGCTTTGGCTCCACACCAACCATCACCATTTCATCCAAGAGCTTTACAGCTTTCCGTACTTCCCCTTTGCAGCACAGGGCACCAATAAGTGTATTGTAAGTAACAATATCAGCACTAACACCTTTCTCCTTCATCTCGTCGAGAAGGCCAGAAACACTCCTCCAATCCCCATTGTGGGTAAACCCAGCTATGAGGCAATTGTATGTTCTGACATTTGGACTAATCCCCTTACCCGCCATCGCCTCCTTCACAGCCACTGCATCCTTCATTTTGCCGAGCCGACGATATCCATCGATCAAGACTGTATAAGTAACCACATTAGGTTCAACACTCCTCTGTGCAATACCTTCAATCCAATTCTCAGCATCTGCCATCATGCCCTTCTTGCAAAAACCATTCAGAACAGTGTTCAGGGTAGCCACATTAGGCTTCAGCCCCAAATCCTGCATCTCATCAACTAGCTTCACCCCTTCCTCTACCTTCCCTTCACTGCAGAAACCACAAACAAGTGCAGCGTAGGTCACCGCGCTCGCGGCAATGCTCTGCTGCTTCATCTCCTCAAAGACTCTCAACGCAGCGGCCATGTTCGAGTCAGTGCAATAGCCACTAATCAACACATTGAATGTTACTACATTTGGCGGGATCCCGGCCTCGATCATCTCCTTCAAGAGAGTATCGACATGGTACATCCTCCCGGTACGACCCCTCTTGCAGTATCCGTCGATGAGAGTATTGTAGGTGACCACGGAGGGAGTCAGCCCCCACGCCCTGATGTCCTTGGCCACATCGCCGGCCTTCCTGAGCTGGCCGGCCTTGCAGAGCCCGGAGATGACGGTGTTGAAGGTGAAAAGGTCCGGAGACACCCGCCGCCGGAGCGCCGCCTTGAAATCCCTCTCGGCGAGGTCGACCCGGTCAGCGTCGACGAGGGCGGATAGCAGGCGGTTCACCGAGAAGGCGGAGGGGCGGTGGCGCGGGTAGTTGTCTCCGGCGAGGAGGAAGGCCTCGTGCGCCGCCAGGGGCTGGGAATCTGCGGCGAGCGCACAGACGAGCATGTCCGCGATGAGCGGCGGGGCGGTGGGGGAGCAGGAGGCGGGGAGGGCGCGGAGGATGGACGCCGGGGAGTGGAGGCGGGCGGCGGCGAGGGCGTGGAGCTCGGAGCGGAGCAGCGGGTAGAGCCCGTGGGAGGCGAGGCGGGCGAGGAGGAGCGCGTGGAGCGGGAGCGGGAGCGGCGCCCGGAAGTGGGCGCGCGACCAGCGCGCGAGGGAGACGAGGTGGGGCAGGGGAGGGAGCGGCGTGGTGCGGAGGAGGAGGTGGAGGAGGCGGTGCGCCGCCGCCGCCGTGGCCGCGCCCGTGAGCGCCTGCACGCGGGCGAAGCGCCCGGCGGCGAGGTGCCTGAGCAGCGTGCGGAGCGGCATGGAGGGCGCTCGTTAGGGGGAGGGGGTTTTCCTCAGTTTGGAGATGGAGCGGTGACTGAGAGAGTGGAAAGCCAACCGAGGAAACAGGATGATTACAGTGCCATCGCATTCTGAATATCCAAACAACATACGTACAAATCTTCCTTCTTTTAAACATGCTAGTCAACATAAGTTTCGCTGGGAAATATAGTGCAAATGAATCTTCGACTTCCTAAGAACTGCAAGTCAAACAACTTCCACGAAAAAATCCTAAAATGTCAGTATCATACAAAGTCTTATGAAACTCCCTTTTGATACAAAACGAGGCCCTAATTCTGACTAAGCCCTCGTAGTCTCGTGCAGGCGGCGACCAGTAGCATTGCATCAGTACATACACGATATGACCAACAAGACATTTACAACAACAACAAAAAAAGGTACAGCCACAAACGGGCGTCGCAGCTAACATAGAGCCAGCGACAATGAACAAGTGAAGCGCTGCAAGGGGAAAGACGGTCGTCGGAGTCCTACAACAGACATCCACCAAACTGTGCCATGTTGGGGCAATCGAATATGTCCTGAATGCTGATGGGGAGAAGCAGACGAAAGACAGACACATGGAACTGGAAGCTTGGTACAAACTGCAGAGTGTAGACTAGCAAAGTAGAGCAGCGACTAGCTGCAAGCCTGGTAACACCAACACTAAGATCGCCACATCTCCTTTAGTAGTTGTTCTATATCTCATGGTTTGCAGTGGCGGAGCCAAGGGATTATATATGCTTCCAACAGTGGGGCTATTCACCGAGACTCATCACGATGCACCACCGGCGCATTCTGCAAGTAAAGATCGAAACAGTGAGGTCAAGCATAGCTAGCACTTAATAGTGGCAGTGCCATAATGGGAATTCAGCTCTAGTTGCTTCCACCGATAAAGATGGATAGAGATTGAGCTGTTTTTAGTTATTGGGCATTAGTGTTTAAACCAAAAAAAGCTACCTAAGAGGCTAAGACAAACAGGCTCACTGAAACACAAGAGTGCCCTGCAATCCAATGTTGCCTAGAACTATATGAGACGAGATGTGCACATGGTTTCATAGCACAACATCCTGAACATTTTGCTTCTGTACGGTGAAGCATTTTCCAACAACACACATCATAATGAGCTTGTTCATTTAACAAAATTAAAACTGAAACAACTTTTCTTCTAACAGCTTGCCAAAAAGAAAACATAAGATCTATAAATATGTAAACATCCACATACTACTTTGTTTTCAGAAACTAACATTGTCTAGGTGAGTAAAAACAGCTGCAACGATAGAATATAGGCAGAGCTGTTTCTATGGTTCCCCCCAATAAGCCATAGAATAGTTGTGTTCTATTTTAAATTCACGGACTTGATATCAACTAAGTATTCTAAACTACTTCCACATGTTACATGCTTAGAAGATTAATATATATATTGGACAAATTCACATGCATCATCAAGAAAAATAAATGTAATAATAATTAACCATGAGATACCTTTGTTATCTTCCTTTGTTTGAGTTTCACCTTCACATCAACTCCATTCTCAATTATTCCACGCAACACAACCTCAATTTTTCCTTCAATTTTGTCTCCTTTTCTAGGTGTATAAATTGCATTGTGAATATCATCCTCTATGGCACGCTTTGCAAGTAGCGCGCCAACCGCCACACACGCCTTAATACCCTTCCTCGAACCAATATCAAACTTCATATCCTTTGATATAGAGTGAGCAACTGACACCACTCTGCTGGTCACTCGGTGAACGAAGCAAGCACGCACTGACCCCTTCGAGACATGTATGTCCAGGCAGAAAGGGTAGTGGTAAGGAGCAGTCATCTGGTTAAACGTCGGCACTCGGTCCCTCTTCGCCTCAGCCATGTCGTCTTTACGTTCTACAGGCTTTGGTTTCAACTTTGGAACCTTCAAAGGAGGCGATTTGCTAGGTTCCACCTTGTTGCTCTCTGATGGATTCTTGGTACTGGGTTTATCTCTCTTCCATCTGCGGCGCAAAGGCAAGTTGTTCTCCTCAAACTCTTTGGACCCCCTGTCCAGCTTGTAGAACAGCTTCTTGCGGTTTCTCATGTCATCTATCTCATCATCCGAGTCATGCATTTCTTCTTCATTTTCTTGGAAGCCATCAAGACACTCGTCACCTGGTGCAGGATCTGAGGAGAAGTCGAAGGATGCAGGCCAGAGGTCCGAGTCGACAATGTCAATGTGGAATCCAGTGCCAAGTGGGTTTGCATCGGAGCAATGTGAGGGTTGGGGCAGCTGAGTGTTCGCAGGAGAGCGGCGGGATGGCGCGGCCGAGGCTCCGGATGGTAGAATAGAGAATGAGCGGAAGACACTGAGAAGCTCAGAGAGCTGTGGAGGCGGCTGAGACGAGCGCCGCCGCGCTTGGAGAAGTGCGTGCCGAAGTGGCATTTGTGCAAGCACCCTGCGGGCGTGCTGGTTAGAGAAGCATCTGCAATCAACTTCTGTCTCTTGTGTAACAGGCGGAGATGGAGGGGGGGGGGGGGGGGGCGGCACACTCACCAGCGAAGATGGATTACTGGGAGATCTTCCGCGGGAGGAAACACACCGGCGACGTGAGGATTCGCGGCGGTGGACTGGTCGTCGGTAGGTGTCCTCCGTGGAGTTTTTTGTGTTGTTTCACCTCCGTGTAGTCTGGTCTAGTTGGCGTCCATCGTCGTGGAGAAGTTGCCGGGACCATTTGGGTACTGCTGTGCTTCTCTGGACATTATGCAAACTGTTGGCCTCTTGCCAACTTGGGCCTAGATATCTCAGTCCGGCACAGCCCATCAAAGAGCACAATTTTCCCTAAAAAAAAACAAATCAAAGAGCAGAACGTATGCCAGTTTGCCCGTGCCCGTATGACGCACAGCCGAGCAAACAAATAAGCTGAGTGTCGAAAATACGGAAAAAAATTACATAATTTAAACGAGTCAAACAAAATTTACTTAAACAGGTTTTCTTAGGTGTCAAAGTTGTAACATCCCAAGATTTCAAACTTTTGAAAATTCTGAAAAATCAAAAACTTTTTGAAATTTATATATTTTGTGTTTTGAAAATTTCAAAACAAGCATGGCATTCATATTTTCATTGCATTTGTGCATATGTGCTACTGGTTTTATTTTTTTCTTTTTCGAAGAAAATAAATTATTTGACCTATATTTCAAAATTGGGAAAATTAGCAACAACTACCAATATAAATACTAGGGGTATTTTTGGTAAATAAAGTTGTGCAAAAATGATCCCAAATAGTTTAGTTTGACAAAGGGTATTTTTAAAAATTTATTCAAATTGGGTTGAACCAATTTGAACCTATATTTTGAAAGATATGAATTGTTTGAATTATTAGAAGTTTAAAAAGGAAAAGGTTTCGTAAAAAAAAAGAGTAGCCGGCCGAGCCAGCCCAGCCCAACCAGGCCAAGCCAGTCCAGCCACGGCCCGACATCGTCCTCGCCCACGCACGCGCAAGCAGCCCAACAGCAGCCCGCGTACCGTTCCGATTTTTTTTTCTTTTTTTTCTTCCACTGACAGGTGGACCCCACCTGTCAGCACCGCCGCATCGTCGTCTTCCCCAAATTCCGAGGCCGTCCATGGCAACCTCCGGCAGGCATTTTCTCCTCTTCAATATGGGCCATTAAGGCCGAGATCAACGCCCCCGTCTGCACCTATATAAACCCCACCTCGCCCTCTCTCTTTTGCCCCCGAAAGCCCCCTCCCCCCTCAAAGGGCCGCTAGGCTGCCCGTGCTCGAGCTCAACTTCCGCCACTGCCGCCGGCGAGGTTTCTTCATTTCTGGCGAGCCCCGACGACTCCGCGCCACCCCGTCGCCTTCTTTCTTCCTATTTTACCCTTGCGCACCTCCCTGGTTTGGTCCCGTATTTTTGTATGCATGGAATCGAGCAGCGCTTGGTCAACCGAGGCCACCGTGCGCTGTCACCACCTCCGGCGAGGAATTCCGGGAGCACCAGGATGCACCGCTACCTCCTGCTTCGCCACCGTGTCCGCCTCGACAAGCTGATCACCGTGGTATAACTCGTCCCTCCCAGATCCCTCTGTTTTCACCGGAACGCACCATGCAGCCATGTCGCCGCCGCTCGGTTAGGTTTCCTGCGAGTAGCGCCGCCCGTTGTAGTTAGATTAGATCTCAGCCGTTAGATTTAGATCCATCGGTTCTGTTTTGTTTTACTTCCCGAACCGGTACCGGCAAAATCAGAGGCGGCCACGTCATCGCCCCGTTAGCGCCAGTCAGCACCCAGTCAGCAAAAGACAGCCAATCGGAGGACGCCGCGTGGACAAGCTTTTTCTGGATTTTTTCCCGATTTAGTTATTTATGTTTGTTTTGCAGAAAACCCCTGCATCTTAGAATTATCATATATTTTTCTCTGTTTAGCCAAATTTAGCAAATAAGACCTTTTTGGAATCCTTAGAACCAGTAGAATCTTTTGGCTCTATTAGTTTTCTGTTTTTCCAAATTTAAATTTATTCAAATTTCAAATGTGGAATTTAAGTAATTTTGACATAACTTTTGTTCTAGATTATTATTTTTGAGTAAATCCAATTGGTATAGCTTAGTTTTGAAGCCCTCTGTCCAGAGAGACCAATCCCATTTTTTGTAGTTATTTTGTTTAACAGTAGTATCTAATTTGTGTTTATTCCCTTTTTGGGAATTGGTTTTGTGTTGTTATTATATTAAAAATTGTTTTAAATGCATTTTGACTTCATGCATGTTTCTAAAAACCAGAAAACAATAGTTAGTAGTTTACTTGTGATTTTAGATGCATTTAATGCATAGCATATTTTGTTGTATTGTTATTATTGTTTTATGTGTTTATGTGTGGTTTGATTTATTTTGTTTAGATTATTCGGAGAGTCCGGAGAACGTTTGCGATTGTTGCACCTGCAACTCCTGCTAAGGCAAGTGATGCTCACACATGAAATTCCTAAGTATTTTGATATGCATTCTAGTTTACTTTTTCTAAGTAGAATTGCATGTCAGGTTTTATTACTATGCTATGCTAGACCTGTTTAGTATTACTCCAAACTTTCCTAAGTGCCTAGTACCTATGTGATAACTTAGTAGAATAGGTAAATGCTATGCTATGTGTTTTGTATGAAATGTTAATAAAAAATCTACTAAGTTAATAAACTACCTGGGTGGGTGGTTGGAATAAAGTAATTCCCCATATATGGGAGGATGAATTGTAGAAGAGGGTGATTTCCTACTTTGGGAGTAAGGACCATACGTGGTCCCCTAACTTGGGAGGATGAATCACACTTGCGGAAAGCCACCCAGGGACAAAGAGATCGAAGTTGCTCCAAGTGAAGATTACTTACCGTGCAGCCACAAGTCATATGGGTTCTGTCTGTATTGAGTACGCTGAGTAGACCTGACCGGTCGAACAAGCAGATTTGTAGATGTAGTGGATGTAGGAGGTATTGTTCGGCTATCGGTATGGGAAAGCTCCTCTGAAAGATCCCATCTCAATCTTCTCCTTTCCTTTTCACTTCAAGAAGGTAAAGGTCAGAATGGGTTGATTGAGTCTTGTGGTGAAAGTGCACAACCTCTCAAGAGTGTCAAACTAAGTACTTAGCCGTGTCCCCTGTTATGGACAATTTTGTGTATCGGGGCAAGAACATCAACAAGAGATCTCATCATTCTAATTTTCCTAAGTAAAAATTTGATGAACTTATGTGTGGAGATATTCCTGGATATGTTACATGGAATGATCTCATGACTATTTGAAAAGAAAAATGTTGGAAAAGATAAGATAAAGTTGGCTTTACGCAAAAATAGCCTTAAATTACACCAGCCATATATACATATAGTTATTAGAAGTTTTTACCTTATGAGTCCACAAGTATCACTTGCCAGATCCATACAAATGGTTCTGACCAATTTTTTAGCTGCAACGTTTTTACTGTTGCAGGTTGTTCCGACGAAGAGTAAGGAACGGGTTTTCGAGTCTACAACCAACATGTTTTTTCGCATATGGCTACATGAAGATTGAGACTTCATGCAATAATTATAGTCTCCCACTGTTATTTCTGTTCTATGCTAGCTTCGAGCTATGCAAAGATATAACGGATTATTTTAACTCTGGATTCAGACGTGTAATAAATTGATACAATGTTGTGATATTTCATCGTAAACTGTGTGTGCAAATGAATCGATCCGGGGTTTGCACTATACACAGGGGCTTACCTAATTTAAGTGTAGGTTCGCTACAAAAATGTTCTACACATGCATAACAAAGAGTATAATAAAAAATTATATAACTTCTCTCGACATACCGAGAACTAATTAAAATAGAATCCTTGACCGTAAAAGCTTCGGTCGCAGATTCCCCAAGAGTCGGTTCAACGCGGATTTGAGAATAATCCGTCAAACTTGACGAAATCATAGATCTTCAGTGCGACATCACTGATTTGAGAAATGGAGGACGGGGGTAGGATACCATGTGGAGCACCTCCCGTCATCCAAGCGATGTCAACACGTCATAGTAAGGATCGGGAAAGGCACAAAGCCATTTCGACTCCGGAGAGAACGGACACATCCATCAGGTCCTCCACCTTGTCTGGAGCATTCTACACTTGTCTACCATCGCGAAGACGTCAAAAGGAAATTACTCGTTGGGCCACACACAACGGTTGGAGCAGCCGATTATCATCGACACCATATCGCGAACCTGCGCAAGCTAGTCATCTAGTGTGAGAGTGCATCTCATGGCCTCCTACATGGATTTTGGGTGATCAACAACAAAATGATTAAGAGACTAATGTCCTTATCCAGTATACACAAGAACTTAGTCCCTATAGTCGGTTTTTGTTTAACCACCGACATCTTAATCCACTGCTCTGAACAAATCTCTATTGAATCTAGCGAAGATTGAAGCAGAGGCATTTCAAGGATCCCTGAAGACCAAGTACGACGTTGGCACACAAGCATCCTTCTGAACCATAAGGAGTGCCAACACATACAAATATCAAGAAGCAGCCATGTCCAATACATGATCTGGATGAACCTCCTCAATCAATGGACTGCTTCACAGAAGAACCGCTTAACCTTCAATGCCAGCTCCTCACATCTATATCAACATCTACCGAGTTGGCTTGACGACCTTGAAGACCACCAGTCACCAGACAACACTACATGAAAAACTCAAGACACATATTTGCTTGATGCAAAGAACTCAGCTGGCGCATCGAGGAATATCTGATGTGCGACAACAAGCTGAAGATCAAGACAACGACTTGACTCAAGGTGTGATCCTGGTGTACATAAAGATTCGTCGCAAGACAACGCTGAATACAATACGAGATTAATACGAAGCGATGTACATGCTTGGATGAAGACAATAACTCTCATATGACGTGCTTGAAAACTCAAGATGCATATTATATCCTGAAGTTCAAAGTTGATCCAGCACACATGAAGACTTGCAGCAGACAAGGTTGAAGATCGTAATATATTTTTCTAGCTCTGAGTTATAGGTGGAACTTGTCATATGCACAAACACTCTCATTCTATGCAAAAAGTTCCGCTGAAAATCTCTCTAGGTATCGGTCAGCATTAACAGTTTGAGACACGAGTCTCAACACACGTGGTTGAAAAAGGCTGCGACTTAGTAAAACTGTGTTGAGCTGTAACACCCCAAGATTTGCCTCTTGTTGAAATTTTGGATTTCATTCGATTTGAGACTTTGAAGTGTTTCTCTGAAGATCCACAAACGTTGGCCAAGCAAGTGGATGAGGGTTTTCCGGTATTAGTTTTTTTTTTGACAATCAATACCACATATATTAATAGTAACAAATAGTACATGGTACATATACACGAGCTGACAACAACTATTACAAAATAAAGTCTAAAAGAAACAAGAAAATCATCAAGATCTTGAAATTCTTCATTTCTCCATGACACAATCTTGTACTAAGGCAGCCGAAAACACATACTAACCATAGACCTGAAAACACCGACGAAGGTTCTCCCATAATTTTAGTTTGAGTCGCAATGCCAAGGTTACGTGCACGCGCAGCCATTAAAGTAGTCAATCAACATCGGCAAGAGTACCAACACCAGTATGCCAGGAAAAAACAACCGAACAGCCTGATCGACGTCGCTGGAGAGCCGAGAGTATGAATCACCATTGTCGAGAATGTAGCCGCCGGGACAAATATTGCGAGGATAATCCTCCTCGCGGCAACCATGAGAAAAGATCCAAAATTGATCTGGCGAAGCAAGATCTGAAGGCTCATACCTAAAGAATTGTAATCCTCCAACACCACCATTGACGTCATGAACGAGATCTTCTCGTCGAACGAAGGGCCGAAGAACACTTATTATAGACTATGTCATCTCCATTGAGGCGGAGGCCAAAAAAAGACGGCTATCAAAACCCTAACCTAATATGTTGAAATCTAGTTTAATTAAAAACTCCACACATAGATCAGGTTCCCCACCCCTCCCGACACCGGCGAGGCCAGCCGGAGGAGGGGGAACCGATCTATGGAGGAGACGAAGGTGGAGGCAAAGCTTTTTTCCTTAGGCGGCGGCTGCGATGAGTTGGAACCGATCTTGCGAAGCCACTTTCTGGTTTTAGTGTTAACTCCATAGATGTTTTAAACAAATGCCAAAGTGCCACCCCTAGGGTTGCTATTAAAAACCTCCTTTATTTCTGTATGGAAATCTTTTGGATATTTGACCTCCAAAGGAAACCCTAATTATTTTTCTTCTGAAAATACAGAAAAATAGGAAAAACCATTCCTTGTACATATATAGGACCTAAATATGGAAAAAAATATACCTTTATATATTTAGCATATTTAATTTTTTTTAATCTTTTAAACCCCTAAAACATGTTAGAGTTGTATTATATTTCCGAGAGGGCGTTTTGGTGCCCGGGCTCATATGAGCCCGGTTACTGTTCCGATTTTTTAAAATATGAAATGCTTCGAAAAATTCTGAAAAAAAATTGGACATAAACATATTCAAGTATTCAATACTCGTGTAAATTTTCGACAAAAATATCAATTTTTGCGCCCTGTAAAAAAAAGACAAATCTGTCTTTTTGAATAGTGGACTGTTCACCCATTTTGGCTGTCAGATATTTGTCTTTTTGCACAGGGAGCAAAAATTGATATTTTCTGTCGAAAATTTACACGAGTATTGAATACATGGATATGTTTCCGCACAAATTTTTTCAGATTTTTTTTAAGCGTTTTCAAATTCAAAAAAATCGGAACAGTAACCGGGAGCATATGAGCCCGGGCACCGTTTTGCATTTCCGTATATTTCCATGTATACCTGTATAGTTTCCCCGTTGTATAAGGGGTTACCTGCATATTTGTCACTTGTACATGTACTATATATTGTGGCCTTTGGCCCCTGGGAATACAAGTTGCGTTTCCCTAACATGGTATCAGAGCCCAAGGTTTCCGCCGCACGTTGCAACTCGTGCTCTCGGTCTTTTTCTTCGATCGTGTAATTTTCCCGATCGATTCTCCTGCCGTGACCGTCGCCGTCTCCTGCCACGACCGTCTCCGTCCTCTGCCGCGGCCGTCTCCTGCCGCGACCGTCGCCGTCCTTCTCCAGGCAGCCGCCGCCGCCGCCGTCCTCCTCCAGGCAGCCGCCGCTGCCGTCCTCCTCAGGCCGCCTCCAGGCAGCCGCCGCCGCCGTCCGCCTCCAGGCAGCCGCCGCCGCCGTCATCCTCCAGGCAGCCGCCGTCGCCGTCCTCCTCAGGCCGCTGCTGTCCTTGTCAGGCCGTCGCCGTCCTCAGGCCGCATCGGGAGCTCGATCTCGTTCCGATCGATCAGCAGATCGGCTCGATCTAGCTCCTCGGCTCGGCTCCTCGGCTTGAGCTGCTTCTTCGGCTCGGCTCGGCTCAGCGGCGCGTGACTTCTGCTCCGTTTTGTTTCGGTAAAAAAAAAAAAACAGGTACAATGTCTTTGCTTTCGGGTTATGTCACCATCCCTCGCTGCCCTGTGATCTTTGATGGGACTAACTACACCGAGTTTGTTGGCTTCATGCGCATTCACATGCGTGGTCTTCGTCTCTGGGGGGTGTTCTCACTGGAGAGGTCCCTTGTCCGTCGCGCCCCGTTCCTCCTGTGGCTCCTATCGAGCCGAAGCCACTAGTTCTTGCTGCTGATGCTTCTCAGTCTGATAAGGATGCAGCTAAGGAGACTGATGCTACCGCGGTTCGTACTTATGAGAAGCGTGTCACGGATTACGAGGAGTCTCTTGCCGCTTACCGTGATGATTTGGTTGCCTATAGTCAGTGGTTGATGAGGATGCTCGTGCTGCGGCTGTTCTTTCTTCTAGTGTTCTTCCTCAGTATGCCTCTGAGTTTATGGGGCTCACCACTGTCTCCGAGATGTGGACTCACCTTCGCCAGCGCTACCTGCCATCTGGCGATGATCTCTACCTGTCAGTGGTCCGTCAGGAGCATGCTCTTCAGCAGGGTGACTCCACTGTTGATGAGTTCTACACACAGAGTTCTGGCATTTGGCGCCAGCTCGACTCTCGCCGCACTGCTGTGTTGTCATACTTGCTAGTGTTTCCAGACTTTGAGATCAGACTTGGAGTTCCAGCGCATCTATGAGTTCTTGTCTCGGCTCCGTCAACCAAAATCGATTTGGGTAGGCAAAATTTTGCCACTCTGTTGGAGATGCTCTTATGAAGTACTCCCTCCGTTCATGTATATAAGAAGTTTTAATTTTTGTCTGATTCAGATGTATCTAGATGTGCTTTTGTGTGTTGGTTCACTCATTTCAGTCCGTAAATAGTCTAAATTAAAATATCTAGAACATAATTTGGAATAGAGGGAGTAACAATGGACTGCAAACAATAACGGATCTCTTAGGAGAGGATTTTGTTCATTGGAGTTCGTCGATAAATGTGTTTAGTTGGGTCATTAACATGTTACACTCGAGTGCTGGTGGTATTAATCATGCGGCCCTTTTGAGTGTAGTCCCTAAGCATCTGTACTTGGCACCTGTTTATTCATGTTTGAAATGGCAATGTGAAAACTGAATCTTCTGTGTTTACAGTGCTGGTATAGAAGAAATAGATGGCCTTTGCATTAAACAAAATGATGCAACGATACTGTGGTCTGCCTCTCACCTTACTTTTTAGAACACTCAAAAGCTTTGAGTGTCATGTAACACTTTTCCATTGTTCTCAGCTGGCTTCATCATCTTCTGAGCAGCAGCCTTGAGGGTCTCGTCGCTCTTGCAGAACGCGAACCTAACATATCGATGATGGCAGCTTTGTTCATCAGGATCTGTGTGGAAGAAGCCACTGCCAGGCACAGCCGCCACACCAGCGTTGTTGATCAAGTTCGTCCCAAAATCTATCTGTATTGCACAGCACAGAGAGATATTCTCAAATGTTTATCACATTTTCCTAAGTTGACGAGTTTGACAATATTAGTATAACATTATCTGAAAAATCTATAATAGTTAACCGTTCATGGGATATTGTCTTTTCTTAATAACTCGTGAGTTATTTTGTCTGCGAAGGGACTAACAAAACAACCCAAGTGCCCTTGCTTTTCTTCCTAATTCAATCAACAACTGTTTTGTTCAAATGCTTGAATTGCCAGATTATAGTGGTGTCGCATACTTCAACAGTAGTTTAGTATGTAAAAAGAACTCACGTCAGAGATTTGCCAAGACTTGGGTAACTCAGCAAACACAAAGACTGAACCTTGTGGCTCGAAACTAATGTGGAAACCATAATTTTTCAGCAACTGAAGAATAAAGCCTCTTCTCACTGCATAGTCCTGTCCAAGGTACAGTCACATGATGATGAAGAGTTGAATTTGATAGAATAACATTAATCATACAAAATTAACAGGAACCTTACTTTTCTAAGGGACTCATAGTAGTCTGGTGTGCTGGTTAATGCAATCAATGCAGCTTCTTGGAATGGCGCAGGAGCTGAATCTGTCAGTTTGACATGGATATTTCTTATTGCTGCTGCTATGTTTGCTACAGCACAAGCCCAACCAACTCTCCAGCCTAATCAGTTTACACAGCTCACAGTTAGCATCCCAAATCACTACCAATAATTTGCACTGAATACAGCAACATAATGTTGTTTGCGCCATAGTAAAGATGTACAATGAGTCTAGCTATGCAACTGAGTAATACCCACCAGTTACACTGTAAGTTTTTGACAGAGAAGATGTGATGATGGTCCTCTCTTGCATTCCAGGAAGAGAAGCCAGAGAGATGTGCTTATTCTCGTCGTAAGTAATATACTCATAAACCTGGAACATTTTCAGAGTTTCAGACTTCAGGCTAATTTCGACAACGGACAAAGAGATTAATGGAATGTATTGAAGTTTATGTACCGCAAGCTATTTCGGTCTAAATCATTTCGTAGATTTACCTCGTCTGTTATTGCAAAGCAGTCCATTTTCTGACAAGCTTGAGAAATAATAAGCAATTCCGCTTTGCTAAAAACCTTCCCTGTTGGATTATGTGGGCTGCAGTAATGAGATTTAGCCATGGAAGTATGTAACAAAATGAAATAGCATCGTTTGACTCAACCACTTACTAGTACATTGAGTGCAAATCACTCCATAGCACTTGGAAAGGTGAGCATCACTAAATAGAACATATTCATAGCCACTTATAAAAACAACGTGGTGAACCATTCACCTGTTCAAGATCACGGCCTTTGTCCGACTCGTAAATGATTTCAAAAACTTATCCCGGTTCAGTGTCCAAGAAGGTGGATCCAATGGCACATACACCTTCATGCACAAAAATCAAATTACAGAACATGTAATTGGCCAACAGAAGGTCATCATCATTCCCTTTAGACAATAGACCCCTGAGTTCGGTGAAAGACTTACAGGGACACCCCGGGCCAGCTCTATGCACGTTTGGTATGTTTCATAAGCGGGGTCGAAGATCAGAACCTCGTCCCCTGGGTCTATAACTGCATTAACAGAAACGGCGTACGCATAAGTAACATCCACCAAGTATGGCATTCCCCTTGAGATGCCACGGTTCAGTGATCATACATACATACAGAATGAATGAGCATTGGTAGTTTGCATGTACTACTTGCAAATATAGCGGCGGCGAAGGCCTCGGATTGGCCGCAGCAGATGGCGAAGTCGGTGAGGGGGTCGACGCGGAGGCCGTGCTCCCGCTTCATCGTCTCCGCGAGCACGTCGCAGATCCCCTGCACATGCCTTGAACCAAACCAACCGACCAAAATAAGTGTCACTGTAGTAGTACAGGGTGGCCGAACCTCAACCGGTGGCAATGGAGTCGCGGGACGGGAGGCAGACCTGTACTGGTTGAGGTCGGCGGCGATGGCGGCGGCGGCGGCGGGCCTTGACGTGGGCGGGCGCGGGGAAGTCGGGGAACCCCTCGGCGAGGTTGACGGCGCCGACGCGCTGCGCCAGGTGGGAGAGCTGCTGGATGGGCGACGGCGTCGCCCGCCTCGACGCCTCTGACAGCTTCCCCTCCATTGCTTGCTTGCTCCGTTCGAGCTCAACTGATCCGCCTAGTTCCACTTTTGGAGTCGCTCCGCAGCTCGGAACGTTTGGATAAGGTGGCGAAGGTTCATGAATCAGGAGGCGCCGCGGCCAGCGCGAGTTCGAAAAGTCAGATAAATGAAGCAAAGCTCCCGCTCTCACAGTTCACAAACAATGTTGTTCTGAAAAAAATACAGTAAGTCAGATTTTTATTTCAAACATTCTACATGATAATAGTAATTGACATTTACGACACATTTATTCAACTACTGGAGCACGATCGCTGGTGATTCTAGAGCTTGTATGATTTGAAACTCTGGGATTTCTTTCAGAACTCTACGGGTTTTCTGTTATTTTGAGTTGGAGCGTGAGTAAGATCTTCGTTGGTTCGCGAACTGAGTTGAGATCTGGTGGTTAGGTTCTGTGTGATGGAACCGACCCATCCAGGTTCAAGTCCTACACTTAGTATGGGTGTTCGCATTTACCTGTATTATCTAGGATTTAACCGGCGATATTGTTTCAGTGGTACGTGACGTGTCCGTCATCAGCGAGGCGTCTGTGGTGACTTCATTAACTTCAAGATATGCCGGACCAGTATTTCGAAGATGCTCATAGAGTTAGGATGTGCGTGTGTATGTTCGTAGGAGCGAGCATGCGTGCGTATATGTGAGCGTCTACGTTGTACTGTGTTTCTCAAAAAAAAAAAAATCTTCGTTGCTTCAAGATTATCAGACCTGAAATTTCATGTCATAACTTATACTAGTACAAGTTATAAGGGAAATTGCTCCTCAATTGACAACGTTAAAGAATGGCGAAGGACCGTTAGTTTTGTTTTTGGGAAAATTCCTTGTATGACACTACCCGAAAGTTGGGTTCCTTATTTGACACTGGGAAATTTTTTCTTCCCTATATGACACTCTGTGTAAAAAAATTGCCTCACATGACACTCTAGTTCATTTTAAGCACTAACGGTGTTAAATAGGAAAGTAAAAAGTCACATTTACCCCTGGTGCATTATGTTACAATAATTTCATAAAGACAAAGGCAAAAGGTGATGATACATATTTTGGTATGTGTAGATGACAATACAGGCGTGTGATGATAGAAGCGAAGCACACCACGCCGCCATTGCCACCGATTCGGCCGGAAGACCACGATGCTGCCGATTCGGTCGGAGGACCACCGGCTCATCGCCGCCGGACATGCTCGGTTAGAAATCTAGGAGGAAAAAATCAGTAGCGGCTGGTTAGTGAGCTAGGTCCCAAACCCCCACGACCGTACTCCGCCCGCAGCAGCGCCGTCGGGCTGCCTCCCGCTCACCACGACGCTGATGCCACCCAGCACCACCTGCTGTCTCAAGCCACCCAAATCCCCAGATGTAAACGCCCGCCGTCGGCCATAATTTCCAGGTGCAGCCGCTCGCCGCCCGCCGCAGGCCATAATCCCCAACCCCAGGTGCAGCCGGTCGCCGCCCACGGCAAATCCAAGCTGGCAGGGGATCTCCGCCAGCCGCTCGCGGCCCACCGCAATCGCCAGTGCAGTCGCTCGCAAAGTTGATGTAAAAGAAAAAGGAAGTACTCTGCTGAAAAAGCAGAACATGACCCTCGCGTCGCTCAGCCGAGTGACACGGGGGAAACCCAGCGCGCCGCCGGCTCGATCTCCTCCGATGGCTCGTAGCGGCGCGGCCCCTCTCTCTCGGCCGTCCCTTGGCCGCCGTCCAACGTTCGCAGCGCGTGGGTCGCCGTCTGCAGCCCTTCCATGGCCGCCGTCCGTCGCGTCTGGGTCGCCGTCCGCAACCCTTTCTTGACTGCCATCCGGAACGCTCCCTTGGCCGCCGTCCGACGCTCTTGGGTGGCCGTCCGCAGCCATTCCTTGGCCGCCGACCTCCACCGCGCCTGGATAGCCTCCGTCCGCCCCGTCATGGCCGCCGACCTCCCCCACGTCGCCGCCCTCCACCGCACCTGGATAGCCTCCGTCCGCCCCGTCATGGCCGCCGACCTCCTCCATGTCGCTGCCCTCCGGCGCGGCAGGGTCCCCGCCCTCCGCCCCGGCATGGCCGCCGTCCAGCGCGCCCCCTTGCTCCATCGCCCGTCGGCTGCTGCCGCCGCCGCTACGAGCTAGCAGGACAGCGCCGCCGCCGATTTATGGTTGAGAGAGGAATGGGGAAAGGAAAGGGACGGGACACGGGAGTATTTGGTTCGATGGTTTTTTCTTCTTTGACTTGGTAGTTGATTCAATCCGGACGAAGGGGTATTTTGGTGAACCACAATTTTTTTTTGACGGAACACTATAACGGAAGTAACGGCAGTGTCATATGAGGCAAAATTTTTACACAGAGTGTCATATAGGGAAGAGAAATTTTTTCGGTGTCAAATAAGGAACCAAATTTTCGAGTAGTGTCATACCAGGAATTTTCTCTTTGTTTTTTCCTTTTGAGTCTACAACATGGCAGACGCAGGCAACCATAGCTGGTGGAGTATAAGCGTCCGTTTGGTTGGCAGCACCGGTAGGGATGGGGTGGATGGTTCAGGTTTTTGACGATGGGATGGTCCAGGATTTGTGATTCCTCGTTTTGTTTGGTTTGATGGATTTCAGCTGGTTGGATGGAATGTGATTAACTTCGTGGTGGTTAATGGAATTGATTAATACGTTAGTAACGGAGGTTCCCCTCATCATCGCATCCGTGACGAGGAAGACGGACGAACAGCCTCGCCGGCGGCCTCTGCTGAGCCTCCCAGGCGACCTCGCCAACGCCCCCGGCAGAGCCTCCCACGCAACCTCGCGCGGGTTGAGCCGGAGCGCCGCGACGACCTCACGCCGGTGGGGTGGACCCGGAGCGCCGCGGCGACCTCTGAAAGAACAAACAATGCCCGGATGTCGCCTAGAGGGGGGGGGTGAATAGGCGATTAAAACTTTTTCTAATTAGGGGCTTGAAAATTGCGGAATAAAACTAGGTGTTTAAATTAACAAGCCAACAACCTAATATTCTAGGTTCACCTATGTGCACCAACAACTTATGCTAAGCAATTCAAGCAACAAGATGATAGCAAGATATGAACTTCAAGCACGAAGGCTATCACAATGTAAATTGCATAAGTAAAGCTCGGGTATAGAAATAACCGAGGCACGCGGAGACGAGGATGTATTCCCGAGTTCCTCCTTGTTAAGAGAGTACGTCTCGTTGGAGGGGTGTGAGCTCGCCACAAGAGGCCTACTCAAGATGCCACAAAGGCCTCACCCTATTCTCCGATGAACCTCACCCAAGGGATTGGTTCACCTTCCACTATCGGAATCCTTCGGGGCGGATTCCGGAGCCCTTTACAACTTGTTTGGGGCACACACCCACAACCCAATTGGGGGCTCCCAAACGTGCCGAAGCTTCACAACTCGAAGTCTTCGCGGCACCTCCAAACCGTCTAGGGTACACAATGCACCCAAGAGGCAACAAGTTCTTGGGAACACAATGCACCCAAGAGTAACAAGCTTCTCGGACCTTCAAACCCACGTATCACCGTGTAGAGAGCAACCCGATGCAACAAATGCAAAAAGGGCAAGAGCACACAAAGTGCTCAAGTCCTTCACTCCCAAATTCCAACCAAAGCAACTAATGCTATGGAGGGAATAAGAGAGGAAGAACAAAGAGGATGAACACAAAGCAACCCCAAAATCTAGATCCACAAGTTTCCCTCACTTAGAGGGGATTTTGATTGGTGGAATGGTAGATCTAGATCTCCTCTCTTGAATCCCTAAGTTTGGGCAAGAATCATTGGAGGGATGGAGAGGAATCAAGCTCACAAGATTAGCAACAATGGAGGAGAGAGAAAAGTGAGCAGGAAAAACGAGCAGCCAGCCCTTGGGGGAAGAAGGGGGCTATTTATAGCCACCCCCAAAAACTAGCCGTTATGTGCAGAAATCGCACATAGCGGTACTACCGCTGGAGTAGCGGTACTACCGCCGAAGCTATCCGGGCGGTACCCCGTGTACCACAGCACCCAGCTGCTACGGTACCTCAGAGAGGTACCGCTGCACTCCAGGCGAGCGGTACTACCGGTGGGCGGCCGGTACTACCGCCGGACCCCTTCGATTCAAATCTAAGGGTCATAGCGGTAGTACGTGGCAGCTACCGCCAGGGTACCGGAGGGATAGGCAGTACGCAAAAAGGGTCTAGCGGTACCTCTGGCGGTACCACCAGCGGTAGTACCGCTGCCTGAAGACAACGGTACTGCCGCGGTACTACCGCCAGGGGTAGTAGCCGTTGAGCATTAGTAGTTCCACTCCAGGAGGAGCGGTACTACCGCTGCCACAGCGGTACTACCGCCAGACAGAGATAAAAACTGCAGAAGCCTGAAACTCAATAACTTTTGCGTGGAAGCTCCGAATCGAGTGAATCCAATTTTGTTGGAAAGAGGACGACAAGAGCTTACACTACAGAAACTGAAAAAATGAAAACAAGCAAAGGAGATTGTGCGGAGGGATGGAATGGTGAGACCTTTCCAAGCGGATGAACCGGCAAAATCTCCAACACCGAAAACACACAAGCTTTTCATCAAGACTCCGTTTTCAATGATCTTGGGCTTGTTTCGAAGATAATCACAAGCCCTACAAGATCATGCATATACACATCATAGTCTATCATGTGAGGAGGAAATCATAAGGAGAGAGTTTGACCTCTCGTAGAAGAGACAAACCGGTAAAACCTCCGATATCAAAAACGCAAGAAGATATTCATGAGATCCGTTTTTGATGAACTAGAGCTTGGTATGGAGATGAACACAAGCTCTAAATTCTCACATGGATAAAAGCCAAATAAGAACCAGTAAAGATGATTGCATGGATGCAAAGGTTTGAGCTCTCCACGAACGATACGATCACGATACCCGGTCGAGAGCCCCTCTTGATAGTACGGCTATCTATCCTATAACCCGATCTCTCAACTAACACCATGAGACCGGTAAAATAAAAACCCTATCAAGATCATACCTTTGCCTTGCGCATTAATCCACTTGAGGTCGATGAAGACGATCTTCATTTCCTCAAGACGAACCACCTTTCTTGATTGCGCCTTGCTTGGTGAAGATTCACATGTGGCTCCCCATACACCAAGATGGGGGAAGCACCATTTCGGCATATCTTCACTAGGCCTTTATCTCGATGACGAACACCTTGGCCTTGATCAACAAATGATCTTCTTCCCTAAACCTTGACTCCAACACATGGAGAACAAGCGAGACCTTGACTCCAACAAATGGAGACAAGCAAGCAAATGGACACCTACAAATATAGCTCAATGCAAATATTAGTCCATAGAGATTGTCATTAATTACCAAAACCATGCATGGGATCAACCATGCACTTTCAACCTCGCGCCGGTGGGGGTGGAGCTGGGTAGGGGGTCCGCGGAGGCGCGGTGGCTCGATTCATTGTCGGCGGCGACCCAGGCCCTCGACGGGAAAAGGAGACGGCGCATGGCTCGCCGGAGGAGATGGGGGCGTCTCGCCGGCGGGGGCGGCTTGCTGGCGGAGCGCACCAGAGGAGACGGGGTCGGTTTGCCGGCGAGGGGGGGGGCACCGGAGGATACGGGGGCAGCTCGCCGGCGATGGGGACGGAGGAGACATGCGACTCGCCGGCGGTTACAAGCTAAGCGATAGGAGAAAGATTAGGAACTGTCACCACATCCAATAATTCGTGGATCAAATGAACCGACCGATTTTGTGGGGTGGTTTGATACAGCATCTCAGCGGAATATTCGGCAAAGTGGGCCGAACCAGTCACCTGAGTCTACAACCAAACGTATAAAAAAGTGGGTGATCCCAGCCATTTCATATTGACTCACGGAACCAAACACACGCTAGAGTAGAAAATTGTCTCATACATAATCACCCGTGGAACTCCTCGAGTATCAGTCGATTGTTTGATTTGATTTCAGATTTAAGAGAGGTGTCATAACATATGGATCTAACAGAGTAGTAATGTTGACTGGTGAAAGTGCATGGTTGATCCCATGCATGGTTTTGGTAATTAATAACAATCTCTATGGACTAATATTTGCATTGAGCTATATTTTTAGGTGTCCATTAGCTTGCTTGTCTCCATGTGTTGGAGTCAAGGTGCTTTGCTTGATCTCCATTTGTTGGAGTCAAGCTCAAGGGAAGAAAAGATTTGTGTTGATCAAGGCTTTGTGCGGATTGATCAACTATCAAGTCCAAGTGAAGATATACCGAAGGAGTGCTTTCCCCATCTTGGTGTATGGGGGAGCGTCATGTGAATCTTCACCAAGCGAAGCGCAATGAAGAAAGGTGGTGCATCTTGAGGAGATGAAGATCATCTTCTTCGACCTCAAGTGGATTAATGCGCAAGGCAAAGGTATGATCTTGATAGGGTTTCTATTTTACCGGTGTCATGTTGTTTAGTGAGAGACCGGATTATAGGATAGGTAACCGTACTATCAAGAGGGGCTCTCGACCGAATATCGTGTTCGTATCATCGTAGAGAGCACAAACCTTTGCATCCATGCAATCATCCTTATTGGTTCTTATTTGTCTCGAATCGTGGTGTGGCCTTGGTGCTTGTCGTGCTTGTCATGACAAATCCAAGTTCACCGAAAACGGTTTTGATATGCGTCTTCTATTGCGGTTTCGGTATTGGAGATTTTACCGGTTCATCCGTGCGGGAGATTTATCTCTTCCACTTCTTTGCAAAATCTCCATTGCTTGTTTGTCATTTTCAAAGGTAGCATTTGACGTCCTCTTTCCAACAAAATTGGTTTTATTTCATTCGGACGTCAATTGCAAAAGTTCCGGCATTTTCGGTTTGCGAAAAAGAGTTTTAACTTTCCCCATTTGGTTTTATGATATTTTCTTGGACTATGATGTTTCTATGCATAATCTTGTTGTGCTTGTTGTGACGATTCCAACGAGTCCAAGATTATCGAAAACGGAGTTCGTGGGTGAAAGTTATTGCATTTCCGATTTGCAAATGGGAGTTTTTACCTTTCCCCATTTATCTTTATAATATATTCTTGGACTATGATGTTTCTCTGCATATTCTTGTTGTGCTCGTTGTGACGATTCCAACGAGTCCAAGTTTATCGAAAACGGAGTTCGTATGCGAAAGATATTGCGGTTTTATTCTCAGTTGTTTTTATAACAGAATATTCAAATTTGTGAAAAAGAAAAAAAAAAAGGGGCTCAGGCCGGCCCGTTCGGGGTCCTCCCCGGCCCACCCGCACCTGCTGGCCGGCCCCAGGCCGGGAGCAGGCCGGTGGCTTCGGGCTCTTGCCCGGCCCACCCGGTAGCTCGACCGGCCCAAGGCCGGGCTGGCAGGCCGGGCTGCCTGGCTCCCCTGCTTCTTCGCTTCTGTCGCTGGTTCGGTTCCCGGCCAGGCCGGCGTGCTGGCCGGCCCCAGGCCGGGCCGCCTGGCAGATATTTTTTGCATCTTTGTCCCACTTTTTGAGCTACAACGGTCACTTTTTAGAGCCACCTATAAAAGGGTTTTCTTCCCCATTTTTAGTGTAGATCTCATCCCTAGCTCTCTCTCCTCCATTGCCAACATTTTGAGAGCTCGATTCCTCCTAATCCCTCCGATGATTCTTGCCCAAATTTAGGGAAACAAGAGAGGAGATCTAGATCCATCTTTCCACCAAACAAAATCTCCTCTAAGTGAGGGGAACTTGTGGGATCTAGATTTTGGAGTTCTTGGTGTTTCTCCTCCGTTCTTCCTCCTAAATCCCTCCGTAGCATTAGTTGCTTCGGTTGGATTTTGGGGAGAAGAATTTGACCACTTGGTGTGTTCTTCCCCTTTTGCATTTGTTGCATCGGGTTGTGCTCCCCACGGTGATTCGTGGGATTGAAGGTTGGAAGCTTGTTACTCTTGGGTGCATTGTGTTCCCAAGAGCTTGTTGCCTCTTGGGTGCATTGTGTACCCTAGACGGTTGGAGGTGCCGCGAAGTGTTCGTGTTGTGAAGCTTCGGCACGAGTTTGGGAGCCCCCAATTGAGTTGTGGGTGTGTGCCCCAAGAGAAGTTGTAAAGGGCTCCGGAATCCGCCCCGAAGGATTCCGATAGTGGAAGGTGAACCAATCCCTTGGGTGAGGTTCATCGGAGAATAGGGTGAGGCCTTTGTGGCATCTTGAGTAGGCCTTTTGTGGCGAGCTCACACCCCTCCAACGAGACGTACTCCCTTAACAAGGAGGAACTCAGGAATAAATCTTCGTCTCCGCGTGCCTCGGTTATTTCTATACCCGAGCTTTTACTTATGCAAATTTACATTGTGATAGCCATCGTGCTTGAAGTCTATATCTTGCTATCACCTTGTTACTTACCTTGTTTAGCATAGGTTGTTGGTGCACTTAGGTAAACCTAGAATTTTAGGTTGTTTGCTTGTTAATTTAAACACCTAGTTTTATTCCGCAATTATCAAGCCCCTAAATAGAAAAAGTTTTAATCGCCTATTCACCCCCCCCCCCCCCCCTCTAGGCGACATCTCGGGCATAGTTGTTCTTTCAACTGGGACGAAGATATTGTCAGTCGGATACGCGTGCAATAGATGCTCACGAATGCAGAATATCCCCCAAAGATAACAAAACGGCGATGATGTTGGAAGAGACCAACAATCCTCTAGGCAGTTTTTGCAGCCAACGCTGCCTGCACAGCCGGTCACGGTCGCACGGCCCGGCTCGTTCTAGAATGAACGCACGGTGTTGGCGTCAAGGAGCTGTGGACGAGGATCGTGGTCTGCACAACAATCCTGAAATGGTGGCAGAAGTTGTGCTCAGACAGGCGTCAAGCAACAACAGAGCCCCCTCCAGGTTTCAGGCTTTCAGCTCCAGAATTTTATAATGGTGTTACAAACTTGCAATTTCAAAGAAGTTGAGACACTGCTCAAATTAACAAACTGGTAAATTACACAATGCTGTATGGTTATGCAGCAGCTTAAGCATTCTGCAACTGCATTTCATGAGCAAGTATGCCTACCTTCCTACCCACAGACTCCAGAATCAACCACGTTCCAGGTAAACAAACATGCAACAGTTTGAGAACAGGGCCACGAAGATCACACCAAATAGATGGGGCGAAAACTATGGGCAAATCAAAGAAGGGTGGAAGGAGTGAACCTTCACCCAGTGATTCTTCCAGAAAAAATTGGAAGAAAACGAGGCGACCAGTCTACAACCAACCTACCATCCTTTTTTCACTCACGCCGTTGTTCCCTGAAGCCTAAAAACCAAACAACCAGTTCCCCACAAAGCCTGAAACCAAACAACCCCATGGCGACCATCCCCTATTAAAGCACCCACATCATGCACACAACGAAATCACAGGACTGGAGAACTTATCGACAAAGAGTGACAGCATAAGGAGCAATGGCTGGCCTTGGACTCGGTAGCCTCAGCGGGGAAGGCAATGGCAGAAGCCATGGCTCGGGAGGCAAGGCCAAGCTGCTCGCGCTGGGCAAGGGTCTCCCTGAACAGGTTCTGCCCCAGGACAAGCTCGTCGAGACCTACCTCCAGGACACCAGCTGTGATGATCCCGCCACCAGGGGCCAAGCTCGAACGCCTCTGTGAGTTCTCTTTCTTCATGCCATTGCTTCCTTCTTTTTTACAATCCTGTTTTTGTGGCTGAGAATTTTAGTTGGTAATAATAATTGGCTCTCCTTAGGGAGATCATTGACACCAATCAGTTGTAATAAGGTTGCCATCTGGTTGTAGCATCATAGTGTACAAATCTACCATGCTTTAGTTTATCAATTATCATAGGTGTCAAATTGGAGTTAGTACAATGGGAAAGACAGATTATTTTCACTCAATACATAAAATGTTCACATGATCATTACTAGTACTAAATTCGAGCTTGCACTTTGTCTTTAAAAATAGGTTATATTTAACCTATTTTGATGTATCAATCATAACTGGAAAATAGTAAAAAAGAGAAAGTAAAACTTTCCAATTAGAAACAACATGCACGCACAATAAGTATCACTACACATCAGTTGTACATTTTTCTCTAAGAGAATCACTAGGAACCAATTTAGTTTAATTATCAATTATCATAGGTGTGAAATGGATTAATACACAGGGAAACACAGATAATTTTCTACTCAGTAAATAAAATGTACTTTTTTCTCTAAGAGAATCACTAGGACACCAATTTAGTTTAACTATCAATTATCGTAGGTTTGAAATGGATTTAATACACTGGGAAACATAGTAAATAAAATGTTCACATGATCATTACTACTAAATTTCCAGTTGCACTTTTGCTTAAGAAAAATAAGTAGCATATAACCTATTTTAGTGTATCTATCATAATGCGGAATGGAAATAGTGCAATGAGAAAGAACAAGTTTCCACTTAGAAATAGCATGTGCACACTAAAAGTATCAGTCTCTAAGAAAATTACTAGGACACCTATTTAGTTTTTTCATGTTTCTGGTGAGGGGTCAATTGCATAGAATCAGAATTTACAGACTATGTTCTGATATGCCGTGATTTGCATCCATACCTCGAACATATGCATAATTCTCCACATGTGATTCGAGTTCCACAGGCAAGACCACTACAGTGAGGACAAGGTACACTGTCATGTCAAAGGAGCTCCTGGATGAGCACCCAGAGCTGAAGACAGAGGGTACTCCAACATTGACTCCACGTCTTGACATCTGCAACGCCGCGGTGCTTGAACTTGGTGCTGCTGCAGCTCGTGCTGCCCTTGGTGAATGGGGTCGTCCAGCAACTGATATTACCCACCTAGTCTACAATCTCATCCAGCGAGCTTCGCCTCCCAGGGGGTGATCTTTTCTGGCAACTCGTCTTGGCCTCCCTCCAAACACCGTGCGCACATCCCTTCTTTCCTTGGCTGTTCAGGTGGTGCTGCCGCCCTCCGCACTGCCAAGGACATTCAGAGAACATCCAGGGAGCCGTGTCCTTGTAATAGCTGCGGAGACAACTGTGTTAGGTTACCCGGCCGCCAAGCCCTGATCGTCCTTATGACCTTGTCGGTGCTGCCCTGTTCGGTGATGGTGCATCAGCTGCAATTATTGGAGCAAGCCTATCAGGGCAGAAGAGGACCCCTTCTTGGAGCTTGAGTTCTCAAGGCAGGAGTTCCTACCAGGGACAGACAAGGTAATTGATGGCAAGATCACAGAGGAAGGAATTAACTTCAAACTGGGGCGTGATTTGCCAGAAAAGATTGAAAGCCGTATAGAAGGGTTCTGCAGGACACTCATGGACAAGGTTGGGATAAAGGAGTTCAATGATGCATTTTGGGCAGTGCATCCCGGTGGACCGGCAATATTGAACAGGCTAGAGGTTTGCCTCGAACTTGAACCAGATAAACTCAAGATCAGTAGGAAGGCCCTGATGAACTATGGGAATGTGAGCAGCAATACAGTATTCTATGTGTTGGAGTATTTGAGGGATGAATTGAAGAAAGGAGCAATAAGGGAAGAGTGGGGATTGATCTTGGCTTTTGGCCCAGGTATCACATTTGAAGGAATGCTAGTTCGGGGCATTAACTGAAGCTGAAAGAGGTCCAAATAGGTTTCTACCAGCTACATGGAAAGATCCCAGAAAGCTTTACATGGCACAATACCATTTCATGATTATGATTTATAGTCTAAGAATCTAATAAGGATCATAGTATATTTACGCCCTGTAACTAATTAGTCACTATTTTTACTGTAATTTAATGCTTTATCTATCCATTATGAAACAATGTCAGGTACTCGACTTTGTTCCCAAGACAAATGTACAAATCAGGCACTGATACTGCATCCATTTCCACTATATGACTTGCTAATTTATATAACATTACTTGTGTGAATATTAATTTCTAGTATGCTGTGGTTGTACCATGGACATAATACATGAGCAAATTAATACCAGTACAACTACCTTCCTCTCAAAAGGAAAAAAGAAAAGAATAACAACTGAAGGTTGAGACTTCAAACACACCATTACCCTTCAACTTTTCTGAAGTGTGCTAAACAAACATGTTACACAGCGAGGGATAGTAGATAGTATCATGACTTGCTTATCACTTCAACAAATGTTTAACATCTTTTTAAATAAATATAACTAAAAGAAAAAAACTCTTGCAGGAAAGGGATTTATGAAACGGCACTTCTTACCATTCTGCTTTACAGAGACAGACATTACATTCTGGCCTTAACCATTTAACCTTGAAAAATATCCCTACGATAGGACGAAGGCAAAACAAGATTCCATGTGAGTGCGCTTCGTTTTCTTCATCCTTATTCCAAGGCCAAAACACATGAAGAAATCAGAAGTAAGGTGCAAGCCTCCACCAAATCATGGATTTGAAATTGGTGCCCCCTCTTCAAGAGACAATGCACCAGCAAGCTTCTCCCAAGTAACTTTAGCATCCCCTTTCACAAGGAAGTTCATCTTGGCAACAACATCCTTGGCCTCTGGAGACCTCCCAGCCTTCACCAAACTCTCCACTAAACCCTTGACAGCCTCAAACGGTGGGGCTGCCTTCATCGCGAAGCAGCTGTTACAGATCCACAGCGCATCATCAAGCCTATTATTCTCTACCAAGCTCCTAAACAAGCACCGTGTATGTCAGCGCATGCACCGGCACTCCCAAGTCGCTCCTCCCCTCCCGCCTCTTCATCACCTTCATCTTCTTGAACACGCGCATCGCCGCTCCGACATTCGCCTCCTTGCAGTACCCCTGCACAAGCGCATGGTAGGTAACATAATTCGGCAGCACCCCCTTGGCCTCCATGACATCGAGCAGCTCCTCCCCCCTGAAGGTTTCTCCCTTCTTTGCAAGCCACTGTACACGGCAGTTGTACGTGGTGATGTTTGGCACCAGCTTGTTTTCATTGATCTCCTTCAGCAGCTTCTCAAACTCCTCGGTATCGTCCTGTGCGGAGAACCCAGCAAGGACAGTATTGTAAGATATGATGTCTGGGGCCGGGCGGTGCTTAAGCTTCTTTTTGGCCATTTCGTTGAGCAGCTGGCGGGCAGCTGCGAGCTCAGAGTTCTTGACGAGCGCGTGGAGGAGCACGTTGTGGGAGGCGCAGCCAGGGGAGACGCCGAGGGTTGACTCGGCGGATTCGAAGGTGGACTTGAGTTCGTCGAAGCGGCCGGCGCGGAGGAGCGCGGAGAGGAGGGCGGAGAGGGAGACATCGGTGCGGGCAGCGGGTGGGGAAGAAGAGAAGGCGCGTACGGCGTGGTCTGGGGCTGGGGAAAGGGATAGGGCGCGAGCGAGGAGGCCGGGGGAGGACGGGGCGGAGGCGAGGAGCAGGTCGAGGAGGGAGGCGGCGAGGTTCGGGGCGGTGGAAGCGAGCGAGACGGGAGGCGGCGAGGATGAAGAGGGGGCGCGAGGTGTGGAGGCGGTGGTAGTCGGGGTTGGAGAGCGCGGAGGCGACGAGGGAGTGGACGCGGTCCGGGTCCTTCTCCGCGCGGACGGCGAGCTGGAGGTCGATGATGGAGGCGCGGGGGGAGGGCGCAGGAGCCGCGAAGGCGGGGGTAGGGACGGAGGCAGAGGCCGGCGAGGGATCTATGTCGGGGAGAGCGGAGAAGCGGCGGAGGAGGTGGGCGGAGACGGAGGCGGCGGACTGGTGGGTGTGGCGGCGGCGGAGGAGGGACGCCATGGTGATTAGCGTGCACGGGGGTTTGCGAGGGTTTGGTACTTGGGACACTTGGGGGGGTCTTTTCTCTTCTCCCTTTCTGTGCAAGCTGCAACAGCTCCGCGGCTCCTACCAGTAGCACCGGTAGGGATGTAAACGGATCGGATCGGGATCGGATTTTGCCTTTACTATATCCTATACCACATTTTTTTATCGGATTCGGAGCGGAGCGGATAATGACCGATTGCGGATTTGGAGTCGGATATATAATATCACGGATCCGGGGGCGGAAACGGAGCGGATTCGGGACGGAAAATAATTAAATCGGATATATACATGCATAAGTACATCAACGAACCATACAATAAAAAATAATAGTTTAATATGCTATTAGCTTAACAAGGTTGTACTCCATATTCGGAACAATCACTATGTAAGTGAGTTTTTATTTAACGGACGAACTTTACAACTTAGTAACAACTAATTATGTTTTATGAGGTTAGACATCTCGGTAGAAAATCGGATTATTCGGATTAAAATCATCGGATAATGCTATTTATAATTCGGATAATCCATATTCGGGGCTATTTTTCATACCATATCCTATACCGTATCCAGTGTCAATTTCGGAATTGGACCTTATGAAAGAACAAACGATGCCCGAGATGTCGCCTAGAGGGGGGGGGGGGGGTGAATAGGCGATTAACACTTTTTCTAATTAGGGGCTTGATAATTGCGGAATAAAACTAGGTGTTTAAATTAACAAGCCAACAACCTAATTACTAGGCTCACCTATGTGCACCAACAACTTATGCTAAGCAATTAAAGCAACAAGGTGATAGCAATATATGAACTTCAAGCACGAACGCTATCACAATGTAAATTGCATAAGTAAAGCTCGGGTATAGAGATAACCGAGGCACGCGGAGACGAGGATGTATTCCCGAGTTCCTCCTTGTTAAGGGAGTACGTCTCGTTGGAGGGGTGTGAGCTCGCCACAAGAGGCCTACTCAAGATGCCACAAAGGCCTCACCCTATTCTCCGATGAACCTCACCCAAGGGATTGGTTCACCTTCCACTATCGGAATCCTTCGGGGCGGATTCCGGAGCCCTTTACAACTTCTTCTTGGGGCACACACCCACAACTCAATTGGGGGCTCCCAAACTCGTGCCGAAGCTTCACAACTCGAAGACTTCGCGGCACCTCCAACCGTCTAGGGTACACAATGCACCCAAGAGGCAACAAGCTCTTGGGAACACAATGCACCCAAGAGTAGCAAGCTCTTCAACGTCGATCTTCACGTATCACCGTGGAGGGAGCAAACCCGATGCAAACAAATGCAAAAGGCAAGAGCACACAAAGTGCTCAAATCCTTCACTCCCAAATTCCAACCCAAAGCAACTAATGCTATGGAGGGAATAAGAGAGGAAGAACAAAGGGGATGAACACAAAGCAACCCCAAAATCTAGATCCACAAGTTTCCCTCACTTAGAGGGGATTTTGATTGGTGGAATGGTAGATCTAGATCTCCTCTCTTGAATCCCTAAGTTTGGGCAAGAATCATTGGAGGGATGGAGAGGAATCAAGCTCACAAGATTAGCAACAATGGAGGAGAGAGAAAATGTGAGCAGAAAAACGTGCAACCAGCCCTTGGGGGAAGAAGGGGGCTATTTATAGCCTCCACAAAAACTAGCCGTTATGTGCAGAAATTGCACATAGCAGTTACTACCGCTGGAGTAGCGGTACTACCGCCGATGATATCCGGGCGGTTACCCCGGGTACCACAACACCCAGCTGCTACGGTACCTCAGAGAGGTACCGCTGCACTCCAGGCGAGCGGTACAACCGGTGGGCCGGCGGTACTACCGCCGGACCCCTTCGATTCAAATCTAAGGATCACAACGGTAGAACGTGGCAGCTACCGCCAGGGTACGGAGGGATAGGCAGTACACAAAAAGGGTCTAGCGGTACCTCTGGCGGTACCACCAGCGTAGTACCGCTGCCTGAAGACAACGGTACTGCCGCGGTACTACCGCCAGGGGTAGTAGCCGTTGAGCATTAGTAGTTCCACTCCAGGAGGAGCGGTACTACCGCTGCCACAGCGGTACTACCGCCAGACAGAGATAAAAACTGCAGAAGCCTGAAACTGAATAACTTTTGCGTGGAAGCTCCGAATCGAGTGAATCCAATTTTGTTGGAAAGAGGAACGACAAGAGCTTACACTACAAAAACTGAAATATGAAAACAAGCAAAGGAGATTGTGCGGAGGGATGGAATGGTGAGACCTTTCCAAGCGGATGAACCGGCAAAATCTCCACACACCGAAAACGCACAAGCTTTTCATCAAGACTTCCGTTTCAATGATCTTGGGCTTGTTTCGAAGATAATCACAAGCCCTACAAGATCATGCATATACACATCATAGTCTATCATGTGAAGAGGAAAATATAAGGAGAGAGTTTGACCTCTCGTAGGAGAGACAAACCGGTAAAACCTCCGATATCAAAAACACAAGAAGATATTCATGAGATCCATTTTTGATGAACTAGAGCTTGGTATGGAGATGAACACAAGATCTAAATTCTCACATGGATAAAAGCCAAATAAGAACCAATAAAGATGATTGCATGGATGCAAAGGTTTGAGCTCTCCACGAACGATACGATCACGATACTCGGTCGAGAGCCCCTCTTGATAGTACGGCTATCTATCCTATAACCCGGTCTCTCACTAAACATAATGAGACCGGTAAAATAGAAACCCTGTCAAGATCATACCTTTGCCTTGCGCTTAAAACCACTTGAGGTCGATGAAGACGATCTTCATCTCCTCAAGGCAAACCACCTTCTTGATTGCGCCTTGCTTGATGAAGATTCACATGACGCTCCCCCCATACACCAAGATGGGGAAAGCACTCCTTCGGTATATCTTCACTTGGCCTTTCTCTTGATGACGAACACCTTGGCCTTGATCAACAAATAATCTTCTTCCCTAAACCTTGACTCCAACACATGGAGAACAAGCGAGACCTTGACTCCAACAAATGGAGACAAGCAAGCAAATGGACACCTACAAATATAACTCAATGCGATGGGGAAAGCACTCCTTCGGTATATCTTCACTTGGCCTTTCTCTTGATGACGAACACCTTGGCCTTGATCAACAAATGATCTTCTTCCTAAACCTTGACTCCAACACATGGAGAACAAGCGAGACCTTGACTCCAACAAATGGAGACAAGCAAGCAAATGGACACCTACAAATATAGCTCAATGCAAATATTAGTCCATAGAGATTGTCATTAATTACCAAAACCATGCATGGGATCAACCATGCACTTTCAATCTCCCCCATTTTGGTAATTGATGACAATCCCTTTTAAGAGGGTTTATATAAAGAATAAAGCAACCTTGCATGACAAACAAGCAAGGATGCAAAGCACATTAAAGGCAAATGCAACAAAAGCATAAAACCCAAATTCCCTTAAACCCTCTAAACTTCTCCCCCATTGGCATCGATTGCCGAAATGGGAAGAAAAATTTAGACAGCCAATATAATATGAGTTCCTCTAACAAGGTGTGCATTTCTCAAGATATGAGTGAAATCAAATGCACTTATTCATTGACGAATAATTAGAGGAAATCAAATTATATTGAGGATCCAAAGGTTGCAAAAAGGATGAAATCACTTTAAACATCTCCACCAAGGAGAAAAGCAATTGAAAAGATCCAAAGCAAGAGTTCCAAATAAAAATGGAGGGGCTCCCCAATGATCATGCACAAATGAAGAGTGCATAAATATGGTATCCTCACTCCCCCCAAAATCATCTAGAACACTCAACAAGTGCAAGAGTGCATAATGCAAGAGCAAATCATAGCACTTGCACCAAAGATGTGGTTGAGCCATAAAAAGATACTAATTTTCAAAAAATCAACATAAGATAGGCCCAACCGAGATAAAAAAGATCTTTTAAAGAAATATATTCACAAGCTTAGGGATACCAATTGGAAACTAAAACCAATTGAAAATGCCAAAAGCTAGTGAGATCATTTTGCCAATCAAAATCAACATGCTCACCATGGTAAGCATGAGGTAAAAGATCTTTAACAAATACATGAGTGTGCAAAGATATCAATAAACATTAAGACACGCACTCATGAGACAAATTTGGAACCACCAAAGAATTATAGATGAAAAACAAGGTGGCTCAAAAGAAATAGGATACCAACTAAAAGATGACCTCTCTCATATGTATAGGTTTCTTATTAGACAAACCATTGAAGATATACATCCGCAAAGAAACATACACATACGAAATGGTCCGGGAAAAGATAACAAGGTATCCAAAAGGAAGTCATAAATATACAAATGAGATTGTTGCTTAAAAGCATAGCACATAGCTCAAATTTATCTCATTGTACATAAAAGGACTTCAAATATATCAAATGCATCACACATATCACTAAGGGAACAAGAGATAGTGAAGATGCTTTGAAATAGGCAACAAGTATCACAAGGAAAATAATATCAATTGAAGAAAGGTTTTTGCAAATTCAACACACATATCACAAAGATATATTAAGTGAAGGAAAAAGCCAAAACCACAACAATTGCATATAAGAGCTTTCATGCCAAGAGGCAACCTACACAAGGTTGAATACTAGAAAGGTATGCATGGGATAGATACTTGTTACCGAGATGCATTGAAGATGAAGATGATGAGAGTTGGTTTGTCATCAAAGCTTGACTCCGACAATCACATGGTGAGAACACCTTCCTTATGAATGAGGCAAGCATCCAATGCATCTCCATTGTACCTAAACACAATTAGAGTACAAAATGGTTCCCAAACTCATTGGGTCCCATAGTAGTTAGATAAACTACAATATATAGGACATACTCCACATAAATATGTGCATATAGATATGAAATTGAATTTCATGCACATCTTAGCCGATTTAGGATTCGGTGGAGTATCCCCTATATATTGGAACTAAAAGGACTAGCATGCCATATAATATATATGTTTAAAGGACATACATACAAAGCCTTTCAAGATCCAAACGAGATACAATTTGGACAAAAACACCAAGTAACCAAGAAGAGAGCACACAAGAGTGTGACACTAAAGGTTGTGCAACTTATATCAAACTCCAAATCAACACATGATTGAGGAAAAATCAAATCAACATATTATTGATTCCAAAACACATCAACCCATGAAGTGTGATATCAAAATGAATCAAATCAACACAACAAATGATCGATAAGACACCCATTGAAGATAAGATACCAATTAAAACAAAAAAAATCAACTAGGAGAAAAGATACCAAGAAGAGGGTGATACTTGACCGAAATCAAGTAAAGTTAAAATAAGGCAAAAGGTATCAAGACTCCCACAATAAATATCAATTGGAACAAATATCTATGGAGGAGATATTAAATTCCAATTAATACCAATTGAAGGTACCAATCACAAGATAAAGAATCAAATGCCAATTGAAAGGATCAAAAATTAATAGATAGAATAGTGTTCTAAATAAAAGAGGAATGCTCCCCCAAGATTAATGCATTATCTTAGATATTTGCATTTGAATACAAAATGCATACACAAGGGATCATTACTCTCCATATTTTATCTAAAGCACTAAACACTACCGATTGAAAGATAGGATCCTTGCAAGAGGCAAGGAGGGCAATAAATAGAGCAATTTAAAAGCAAGTGCCAATGTGAAGATGATCTACAAATCTACCACAATTACTAGAATCACTTGTCATGAACAAGGAGTATAAGGAGAAATTTCTCGGTGGTATATAGGAATGATGATCAAGACCAACTTCACATCAAATAAGCATATGGCAAAGGATAGGAATTAAAACACCATTTTTTTAACGAGGTTTGTTGGTAGTTTTAATTATTCGAACCAACCGGCAAAGCCATGGTTAGAATAAAAGGAAACAAATGGTTTCTCACATAATATATGTATATGCATATTAGAGAAAAACCACACCAAGCAAACTCACACAAACAAGAACCAAAGGGTAACCACAAAGGAAGATTGGAACTTGTTTGAGTAAACATGCCACATAGGAAATAGATAATGTACAATATCAACTCTAAGTGGCAAACCTCAAATGTTCACATTTTTATGGGATTGTAATATGCACATAGCTTATTACCCCCCATAATGTGATAATTCATTTTATTTTTGAACAAGAGGCAAATAAAACCAACTAGAGAATTTAATGGACATTGTAGAATTTGAATTTCTCATGAATATGACATACCACATAGTAGCTAGATAATATTGAAATATCAATACTAGGTGGTGTGCCTCATGTATACACATTTTTAGGTTTGTGATGTGCACAAAGCACATCACTCCCCCAAAATGGGATAGTCCATTAATATCTCAAAGAGCCAAATGAAATCCACACAAGATTCAATAAAGCTCAACACACAAATTACACATACATGATACACAACTAACATACACCACCTTGAATAACAAGATAAGTAAGAAAGGAGCATATCACATACAAGCACATGCTAGGAACAAAACTAACACATGCAAGGGAGCGAGCAACTTTCAATATATTATATGAGTTAAATGCAAGTTACCGCAAGGAGGAGGCATTGGATATGAGATAGAGCAATATATTCCAATTGACTTGGCTAGAGAAATAAAACCATGAAGATCCCTCAATTCTTCAAAAGTATCCAAGTCACCAATGTCCTCCACTAACACCTATTGATCAAGTTGAAACTTGTTGGTCCCCAACCAAGTTGGGTCCTAAGAGGTTAGTCACAATAGGCTTGGGAACCCAAATGGTGCTTTTCTTCACACCACTTTGAGCTCCCACATACTTGGCAAACACATTGCCACTTCTATCCTTCCCAAGAGAATAAATATCATCAATTATGATAGGGTTGGATGGGTTACCGACGGTGCATGAAGAAGCAAAGTGACCCTTGCCACGGCAAAGGTAGCAACACCGACTCTTCTCTTTCTTCTTAATAGGCTCCTCAACTTGAGGAGCGTTGACTTGAGTCTTCTTAGGAGGTGGTCTTTGTTCAACCCGTGGTTGAGCACGAGATTGAACAAGAGGCCGCTTCCCTAGTTGCTTCTCACTAAGAGGCTTCTTCTTCTTCATTGGGCAATCACGAACATGATGCCCTTCTAGCTTGCACTTGAAGCAAATGATGTTGGCCGGATTCTTGATTTGAACTTGGCCCTTCTTCTTCTCAACCTTGGACTTGTTCTTGATGTTGGAGTTGAATCCAAGTCCACTCTTGTCATTTGGGGATTGTTGCACACTCAACATGTTGTCAAGTGCCCTCTTCCCCTCATGACGCTTTTCCAAGCCTTTCTTCAAAGAAGTGGCTTGGGCCTTGAGCTCTCCTCTTTTCTCTATATGGTTAGTGACAACACAAGAGCTAGAGGAGGTAGATGCATCATTGTTAGAGCAACAAGGTAAAGCAAGTAATTCATCACATGATGTACCAACATTCTTAGTGGATGAACTACAAGGACTAGCACATGGCATTTTAGCATTTTTAGTTGAATTTGTGCTATTATCCACATGAGGCTCACTAGATATTACCTTTGTAGTGATGGCCTCATGAGCTAACTTGAGACAAGCATAGGAAGCAAGAAGTTCATCATTAGAGCTAGATAGCTTTTCATGATTTTCTTCCAACTTCCCATAGGATGCTAGAAGATCATCATTAGATCTAGATAGCTTTTCATGACTTGCTTCCAACTTCTTATACTTGCTTGTTAGCAACTCAAGTTGAGCCCTTAACTCAACATTCTCCTTCAAACTAGATGCTTCACAAGAATTGGAGTTAGTAGCACAAGCATCATTAGCATTAGAAATGGATGAAGAAAACTTAACAAGCTCATCATTTAATCTAGTATTTTCATTTTTCGTGACTTTATATTTAGCATGAGCATGGTCACGTTCTTTAATGATCTTAGCAATTATTTCATTATGAGACTCCTCGATAGATTCTAGTTTCTCCTCTAGCGAAGCACGAGTCTCATGCTCTTCCTCAAGAGCATCTTCTAACGATGCTTTCTCCATAGCATCATCCCTTTCAATCTTACCCTTTTCTTCAAGGGTTGCTTCCAAGGCCTCAATAGCTTCCCCACGCTCAATAAGAGTGCTCATGATTTCAAAGAGTTTAGCTTGGGCACTTTTATTACTAGGAATGGCATTGAGAATCATTAGACCTTTATTTTGAAGCCTAGCATTAATTTTTTCAATATCATCTTCTTCATCATCATTATCATCATTATTATTATCATTGCTAGAAGAAGATTTAGCCATAAGGCAATAAGTGATGGATGAAGAAGAGCAATTAATTTTTGAACTACTCAAGTTCACATCTTGTTGCATAGCAAATTGGGTTTGCTCTACATTATTGTTCATGCAAGAGTTAGAGGAGACACAAGCATTTTTATCATGGCAACAAGATGAAGTAAGCATATCATCATTAGATTTATCTAAGCAATTTTTGGATGATATACAAGGACTATCAACACTAGCATGTATGACATTTGGAGTGCTAGAAGAGTTTTAAGTCCAAAGATGAAGCAATGCAACAAGATAGAGATGAATGATCATCAACAATGAGCTCACTATCCAAATTGCAAAGCCTATCACTACTCACCATTACATTGGATTGTGGCTTACCACATTTTGGTGAAGTAGACGAAGACGAGAACTCGTCACGGCCGGAGGTGGAGGGAGAGCAATCATCCTCAATAAAGTTGGACACGCTTGTAGGTGTCCATTTGCTTGCTTGTCTCCATTTGTTGGAGTCAAGGTCTCGCTTGTTCTCCATGTGTTGGAGTCAAGGTTTAGGGAAGAAGATCATTTGTTGATCAAGGCCAAGGTGTTCGTCATCAAGAGAAAGGCCAAGTGAAGATATACCGAAGGAGTGCTTTCCCCATCTTGGTGTATGGGGGAGCGTCATGTGAATCTTCATCAAGCAAGGCGCAATCAAGAAAGGTGGTTTGCCTTGAGGAGATGAAGATCGTCTTCATCGACCTCAAGTGGTTTAAGCGCAAGGCAAAGGTATGATCTTGACAGGGTTTCTATTTTACCGGTCTCATTATGTTTAGTGAGAGACCGGGTTATAGGATAGATAGCCGTACTATCAAGAGGGGCTCTCGACCGAGTATCGTGATCGTATCGTTCGTGGAGAGCTCAAACCTTTGCATCCATGCAATCATCTTTATTGGTTCTTATTTGGCTTTTATCCATGTGAGAATTTAGATCTTGTGTTCATCTCCATACCAAGCTCTAGTTCATCAAAAATGGATCTCATGAATATCTTCTTGTGTTTTTGATATCGTAGGTTTTACCGGTTTGTCTCTCCTACGAGAGGTCAAACTCTCTCCTTATATTTTCCTCTTCACATGATAGACTATGATGTGTATATGCATGATCTTGTAGGGCTTGTGATTATCTTCGAAACAAGCCCAAGATCATTGAAAACGGAGTCTTGATGAAAAGCTTGTGCGTTTTCGGTGTTGGAGATTTTGCCGGTTCATCCGCTTGGAAAGGTCTCACCATTCCATCCCTCCACACAATCTCCTTTGCTTGTTTTCATATTTTCAGTTTTTGTAGTGTAAGCTCTTGTCGTCCTCTTTCCAACAAAATTGGATTCACTCGATTCGGAGCTTCCACGCAAAAGTTATTCAGTTTCAGGCTTCTGCAGTTTTTATCTCTGTCTGGCGGTAGTACCGCTGTGGCAGCGGTAGTACCGCTCCTCCTGGAGTGGAACTACTAATGCTCAACGGCTACTACCCCTGGCGGTAGTACCGCGGCAGTACCGTTGTCTTCAGGCAGCGGTACTACCGCTGGTGGTACCGCCAGAGGTACCGCTAGACCCTTTTTGTGTACTGCCTATCCCTCCGGTACCCTGGCGGTAGCTGCCACGTTCTACCGTTGTGATCCTTAGATTTGAATCGAAGGGGTCCGGCGGTAGTACCGGCCGCCCACCGGTTGTACCGCTCGCCTGGAGTGCAGCGGTACCTCTCTGAGGTACCGTAGCAGCTGGGTGTTGTGGTACCCGGGGTACCGCCCGGATATCATCGGCGGTAGTACCGCTACTCCAGCGGTAGTACTGCTATGTGCAATTTCTGCACATAACGGCTAGTTTTTGTGGAGGCTATAAATAGCCCCCTTCTTCCCCCAAGGGCTGGTTGCACGTTTTTCTGCTCACATTTTCTCTCTCCTCCATTGTTGCTAATCTTGTGAGCTTGATTCCTCTCCATCCCTCCAATGATTCTTGCCCAAACTTAGGGATTCAAGAGAGGAGATCTAGATCTACCATTCCACCAATCAAAATCCCCTCTAAGTGAGGGAAACTTGTGGATCTAGATTTTGGGGTTGCTTTGTGTTCATCCCCTTTGTTCTTCCTCTCTTATTCCCTCCATAGCATTAGTTGCTTTGGTTGGAATTTGGGAGTGAAGGATTTGAGCACTTTGTGTGCTCTTGCCTTTTGCATTTGTTGCATCGGGTTGCTCCCTCCACGGTGATACGTGAAGATCGACGTTGAAGAGCTTGTTACTCTTGGGTGCATTGTGTTCCCAAGAGCTTGTTGCCTCTTGGGTGCATTGTGTACCCTAGACGGTTGGAGGTGCCGCGAAGTCTTCGAGTTGTGAAGCTTCGGCACGAGTTTGGGAGCCCCCAATTGAGTTGTGGGTGTGTGCCCCAAGAAGAAGTTGTAAAGGGCTCCGGAATCCGCCCCGAAGGATTCCGATAGTGGAAGGTGAACCAATCCCTTGGGTGAGGTTCATCGGAGAATAGGGTGAGGCCTTTGTGGCATCTTGAGTAGGCCTCTTGTGGCGAGCTCACACCCCTCCAACGAGACGTACTCCCTTAACAAGGAGGAACTCGGGAATACATCCTCGTCTCCGCGTGCCTCGGTTATCTCTATACCCGAGCTTTACTTATGCAATTTACATTGTGATAGCGTTCGTGCTTGAAGTTCATATATTGCTATCACCTTGTTGCTTTAATTGCTTAGCATAAGTTGTTGGTGCACATAGGTGAGCCTAGTAATTAGGTTGTTGGCTTGTTAATTTAAACACCTAGTTTTATTCCGCAATTATCAAGCCCCTAATTAGAAAAAGTGTTAATCGCCTATTCACCCCCCCTCTAGGCGACATCTCGGGCATCGTTTGTTCTTTCAACATGGATATTAGATGGAACTCTACATATATAATGATTAGAGATTTGATCCATGATCAACGGCAGTTTACCACATTTGTTAATTCAAATTCCAACGGAGCAATCTTTATTACCCCTGATGACTGGGTTATGGCACAAATGGTAATGCAATTTCTAGAAGTTCTTTACGATGCAACTAACATTTTATCTGGGGTTTATTATCCCACATCTCCTCTACTAGTGCATCAGATTGTAATTATTGCTAATCACTTAAAAGAGTATGAACATGACGAAATTTTAAAATAAGGTGTTAAAAAATGAAAGAAAAGTTTTTAAAATATTGGAAAGAAATTCCTGATTTGTATGCATTTGCATTTATTTTGGACCCAAGGGCTAAACTTGAAGGGTTCGGCGATGCTCTATCTTTATTAACAGCCGCCTTAGGAGTAGACTATGCTCAATATCAATATATTGTTAAGGGCAAACTCACTGATCTGTACATGAAGTATGAGACTAGGTTTGCAGAGGCAGTTCGTCCGCCCCGTCCTCCACCAAATACACAAACCGGAAAGAAGAAAACAATCTTCAAACTCTTCGGCAGTAGCTCCGGCTCAAGTTCGAGCAGCTCCACCGCTCCTCGACGAAGTGAGTTAGGTGTTTACCTCAATGACCAGTTGATTCCCCACGATGATGAAGTCGAGTTCAACATATTGCAGTGGTGGCATGATCATAAAAGTACATATCCGGTGCTTTCCATACTAGCACGGGATGTGTTAATTGTCCCCGCATCAACAACATCGTCGGAGGGAACTTTTAGTCTAAGTGGAAGAGTACTCGAGCCAAGAAGAGCAAGTCTCCACCCTTCAATGGTGAAGAGTTTAATGATGGTAAAAGATCGCGATCGGGCGAGGCGTAGAACCCAACACATGCCGGAGGATCCCGAGTTGTTGGCTGCAGTGGAGTATCTTGATATCGGCGATGACGACGACGTAGACGAAGAATAATTTTCTTATCCTCTTTGTATTTTTCTTTTTTATTTTTGTAATTTGAACTCGGTCTGTAATATGAACAATTAAGTAGGAGAGCAGCAAGTTTCAGACGCACTCTTTTTCCTTATCAGGGTACCTGAGAGGACTGGAGGGTTTTAATGAGGCGGCTTGCTAGCTAAATAAAAATTATTAAGATCATATCAAACTGTGTCTTACATTTTCTTACTCTAAGGAAAGATAAATAGCTTTATTGATAGCTGCCTCATTAAAAAACCTTCTTACTCTAAGAAGGAAAAAGAGTACAACTTTATTCTAAAACGCTAAATTAGAAGTCGTCGACATCACTTCCTCCACCGTCTTCTGCTTGGTTTTGGGCAAGTACTCTTTTGTGATTGTGGTGGTGCCTAATCAAGTGGCCGACTCCTCCCCAACCAATGGACAGATGACTGCTGCATCCAGGCCATTTGCACTTCGCTTTGACCACCTCGACACCATCTTGAACGACCACTACTTCGTCGAAAAACTCCCACACCTTTGATCGACGCCTTGGAGGACCTTCGTTGGGTGGTGGAGGACCTTGGTTGAGTGGTTGTTCAGCCATGCTTGTGTAGTTGTGTGATACAAATGAGAGGGATGCAAATTAGAGGGGGGTGGACAGCCCTATTTATAGGAAAAAAACAAAAAAAAATGGGCCAAAACGTGCCAGCCGTGCCTGGCGGGCCAAACGTGCCGGCCGGGCCGTTGTCGGGCCGCAGTGCCGTGCCCGACCTCGCGCCGCGGCACGCGGACCGGCCCGGCACGAATCGCTCGCGTGCCTAATGGGCCGTGCCGCAACCATGCCGGGCCGGACCGGCACGTTTGGCCAGCTATATTTCACACACACACAGACACACACAACTTTAAGAGGTCATATTTTCCAAAGGAATGTTTGAAGGAAAAACATAGCTCATATTTTCCTTTTCCTGTGTGTCTAGAATTTTGTCTGTTTTTTCATGTGTGCTATCGAAAATATTTTCAAGTCTCGTTGTGTTTCTGGTTCATGTTAGAATCCATGATTCATGACACACCAATTCCGATTGTTTTTCTACAGTAGAAAAATGGACTCTACCAGCTACTAGTCCTTCCCTATCATAATATAAGATGTTTTAGCTATTTTAACACGGACTATATATGAATGTACATAGATGTATTTTAGAGTCTAAATTTACTCATTTTACTCTGTACATAGTTCATACTAAAATAGCTAAAACATCTTATATTATGGTACGGAGGAAACACATGTTACATCGTTACCAAAGGTGGTGTAAGAAAAGTTGGGATCGTGAAGCCCAGGTCGGGAACGTTGTTGATAACTTATAAGACCATTATTTGCTGCCTCAAATCTTCCCTTTATATCATAAATAATTGCACCCGTAGATACATTTGGGAGTAGACATCAGTTCTGAACATTTATTTGATGTAACATCCTGTGCCATCGCGAGCTTGTGTGGGTAGACGTCTGCTACGTGGCTCGTTCACAATGTCAGGTACTCCGGCCGACACTGCTTTAAAATAAACTAGTTGAATTTGGCGTGGCGTCACGTCACGTCCTTGGTGACTTTTTTTTTTGTACAATATATGTATTTTTTTGTTCACCAAAATGTTGGCCAAATTGGAATGTTCAAACATATTTTTATTTTTGTTATGAATAGCTAGCATTTTGTTGTGAACATTTTTTATATATTTTGTAGAATATTTAAATATTTAGTGGTTTGAAATGTTCGAACATGTTTGTATTTCGAAGTTAATATTTAATTGGAATTAGAAAAATCCATTTGAATTTGATTCCACATTTGGGGAAAGTTTATTCGTGTGGTGTCGAAATATTGGCCAAATTGAAATGTTCAAATATATTTGTATTTTGCTATAAGTATATAGCTTTTTTTGAGCATTTTCGATATATTTTATGGAATATCGGAGTATTGTTTTTTTTACTTTGGTATGAATAGGTAGCATTTTTTGTGAGCTTTTTTTTATATATTTTTGTAGAATATGCAAATATTTAGTAGTTTGAAATGTTCGAACATGTTTGTATTTCAGCGACAATATTAAATGAATTTAGAAAACATGCATTTGAATTACCTCCAAATGGTGACAAAATTTAAATATTCCAAAACAAAAATATTTAGCATAAGTAGTTTGTATGTATTTGTCTGATGGTTTTGATATATTACTTGTATTTTTTCAAACAGATACATTCGTAGATATTGATTTATATTTTGTTTGAATTTCAAAAATTGGTGAAAGTGGGAGGCTTTTCATTTTTTTTCCCCGTTTTTCAAATGCTCAGATTTCGAAGCCGTTGAAAATTTCAAAGTTTTCAAAAAAATAAAAAAATTCAGCTGGGCGCGGCGACACGCCGCACCTGTTGTAAATTTGAAATGTGAAATGCGTCGAAATTTGTCGTCTAGGGTAACTCCAAATACTTAGCAAATTTGAATGTTCGATTATGTTTGTATGTTGGCATAAATATTTAATTTAGCTCCGTAATCAGAAGATATACATTATATGAGCATTTAGTAAAGTCAGTTTATAATTTGAGGAACTGCATCTGAATTTCATATTTAGAGGAAGTTAATTTAGATTATTTCCAAATATGTGCCAAATTGAAATGTTCAATTTAAGTCCATAATTAGAGGAAATGCATTGTGTGAGCATTTGTTAAATTCAACTGCACATAATTAGAGGAAGTACATTTGGTTTTTCTCTAAATATTCACCAATTCAAAATTTCCAAACATGTTTTTTTTTGTCGTAAATTATGTTTGTATTTTGCTGCAAATAGTTGCATTTATTTTCCTGAGCATGCTGATATATTTTGGAGTATCTTTTTTTAGCGAGTTGAAATGTTCGAATATGTTTCTATTTTCCTTTAACATTTAATTTAAGTGCATTATGAGTGGAAAATGCACATTTATTCAATTGGATGTCATATTTAGAGAAAGTTTATTTGGATTACATCCAAATATTTACCAAATTGAAATGTTCAGTTTGAGTCCATTATTAGAGGAAATGCATTATGTGAACATTTATTTAAAATTCAACTTCACATAATTAGAGGTTGTGCATTTGGATTTTCTTCAAATATTTACCAATTCAAATGTTCAAATATGTGTTTTTTTTTCTGTAAATAGTTGTCCTTTATTTTTTTGTGGGCATGTTGATATATTTTGGAGTAGTTCATTTTTTTTAGCAGATTGGAATGTTCGAATATGAAAATTGGAATGTTCGAATATGTTTATATTCCTCGTTAACATTTATTTTTAAGTCCATAATGAGTGAAAATGCACATTTTTTTAATTGAATTCCATATTTAGAGGAAGTTTATTTAGATTACATATAAATAGTAACCAAATTAGAATGTTCAGTTTAAGTCCATTAAAATGTTAAAATATATGGTTGTATCTTGTATGGTTTCTTTAATTTTTAATTGAACTCCAAAGTTCACTTAGATTGTATAAAACTATTTACCAATTTACACCATTCAAATATGTTCGTATTTCGCCATAAGTAGTTAGTATTTTTTTTTGTAAGCATGTTGATGTATTTCAAGTATGTTTTTTTTACTGTAAATAGTTGGCAATCATTTTTGTGGTCATGATGATATATTTTGAAGTATTTCATTTTTTTAGCAAATTGGAATGTTCGAATATGGTATATTTTTCGTTAACATTTATTTTTAAGTCCATAATGAGTGAAAATGCACATTTTTTCATTTGAATTCCATATTTAGAGAAAGTTCATTTAGATTGCATCCAAATTTTAACCAAACTGGATAAGATGACCATGACGTCACTCGCGAGACACACCCATAATGTATTCTCCATGGAGCCCTCTATTTTGAAAATCATATTTTGAACTTTCAAAAAAATCCTGATGAAGACGATGTTGTACTCTACCAACGTGCAAAATATAAAATCAAAATAATTCATATTCCGGGCTATGTAAAAATAACAAAATCTGACAGATTTGGAATAGTTGAAATTGTACACCGTTCACTACATTAAAATGTCAGACTTTGTCATTTTTGCGTGGAAGATTTTTGCGCAGGCCAAAATACATGATATTTCTAGTTGATATTTTACACATTGGTAGAATGGAACATTGTATACATCCAGGATTTTTTTCAGTTATTTTGAAACATCAAAAATATGTTTTTTTAATAAAGAGCTGTGTGTAGACCGAGCTCCATTTGTCCACTCTCTTTGCTAACACCCAACATTGGGAAATAGATTACCACAAACGTAGAAAGGAGTAACTACAACTACCCTTCATAAAGGCAAACACAACCCCAATAGAATAATAATCATTTCTCTGTTTTTCCACAAAAAGATAGACACAATTGTTGATCCCTTATAAAAAGACACACAATTGTGGCAGGCTGATATTGTATGACAGAAATGAGCTAATCCGGTGAGAGCGATCATGACAGTTTCATATAGCTGTGCCAGCTAAGAATCAGACTCATCCATCTATATTTATATTTAAAAGGTACAAAAATCGCTGAAAATCACACCGGTTTGGCACTTGGAGCTAGGAGCCCGGTGCTGAATGGCAGCTCATTCCTTTTAAATTTGGATAATTTTAAAAGCAGAATCATGAAAAAAACTAAGATAAGAGCGATACAGTTATGTATACCGATGTCATTTCCTGTTTTGTGAGGAAAAGTGGCATCATTTCGTTGAAGATACTATATTTACCACTACAGCTACTCTTCTTCCCTTGGCAGAAGTAAGACATCGTATCAAAGCAAGCAGCTTCAGTACATAGTCTGCCAAAGAGGAACGCTGGAACTTGATCCAGCAACATCTCTAAATTTAACTCTGCATCAGTTGGATCATCTGAGATTTCGAGTCTCTGGTCCTTAGTCGTGTCTTTTACCGAAGGATAGGTTGTTCACCCTGTTAAATGAGCACATCAATGAAACTGGGAACTAAACAGCAAGGATGTTGGATAATGCAAGATAAAACCATTTTGAGTACCTATGCGAAATAAAGATCAACTATGGGCTACATCATGTCATCAGTAGAATAACAGCATGGATGGAATTATTACCGGTGTTTACTCTCTGTAAGTCAAATACTCGTCCTGCACTGTACCGACTAAGGTTTCAGAACAAAAGCAAAATGGAAGCGGCAGTTGTATTTTAGAATAGTGAGTATTATGGTGAACTATCGGTAGCTAAGGTTAAGCAGTAATAAGTTGAATTTTTTAATAAAGAGAGAACATACGGAAATTCATTGGGATCACAGATTTGGTATTAACTCTGTTCATCACGATGGTGTTGAGAGCACGGGTTGTGCAAACAACCAATATAGAAAATTTTCAGGATCCAAATATTTCTTCTTAACTCTGTTTATGGTGATGGTTTTGAGAGCACAAGGTTGTCCAAAGAACTAAAGTGAAAGAAAGTGGCTATTTCTAAGTGAACAATCCTGAGCGTTGATTCTACATAGTAGTTGCACATTTCTCAGGACTCAGAAATAACAAATCCGAATAAGAACTGGGTGAACCTCGGATGGCCTAACAACTAAGAAGAGCTCACTTGCTACCAATAACAATTTGGGACATGTTAGAATGATGATCTTGTGAGAACTTGTAGTGGATTAAGCAGTATAAAGCTGTAGTATATATACCTGGCAGAAGATGAGCAGCTGGAACCGCCATGGATCACAGCAAACACATTGGAGTAAGACTTTGTGAGGTACGCAAAGTTTGGTATCGGTGGCAAGGCGGGCACACGCTCCCCTTTCTTCAGTAGCTCCTCCAAATTGAGCTTATGCAAGGTGAGCACAGACTTGTTGTCTCTCCAAACAAAGGCGAGCCGGCCATCCCGGAGAACAAACAATGAGCCAGGTTTTGATCCAGGGTACCTGAACCCATAACCATTGGCAATACCCTCCCCAGCAAAACTTCTCTCGATGTCCACACTCCTAGAATCCTCGTCGGTCATCCATGGAAATGCCTCCGTGGATGGTTCACCCACCCACACAACAAACATGGACGACCCATTCGGATGCAGCACATAGTGTGTGCCCTCCAACACCTTTGTTGCGATCAGCAGAAGCCTGCCCTCGCTGTCCTCCTCGTATGAGAGGAGAAGGAAGAAGAGAGCCTTCCCTGGTTTGCACTCGTCCTCCGGCCTCCCCGGCGGCCATCCAATCATGCCTCCCCACAGCCCGGCATACTCCCGGCCAGACATGGGTGTCTGTGTGGTCAGCTTGTAGAGCGCGAACCGGTTATCGTGCATGCTCGGCCATGCGCGATAGGTCGACAGTGGCATCCGCGCGCCCCGGAGGCTCAGGCCGACGCTCTCGCCAGCGCGCAAGAACTCGTCCAATGGCAGATGCTTGGTGTCCGCGTACCCTGACCTCGAAGAATTGACTGATGCAGAGCGTGTGACCATCTGCCGGAGCCCATTCTTGACGTGCCATCGCGGAGAGGCTCCTCCGCAGCCGCACCTTGTCGCCGGCAGCGTGAACCGCCGGCAGGGGCAGCATCTTCTTGGCGCCCAGCAGCAGCACCTCGAGCTCCGGCCTGCCCAGCATGCCCCCGCCGGACTCCGTGTGCAGCCGCAGCATCGCCTCCCGACGCGCGGCGAGGACGGGGAGGTCCTCGTCGGAGCGCGCGAAGAGCGGCGCCGCGGCGAGCTCCGGCGGGAGCGTGAGGCGGCAGGAGGCCACGAGGGCGTCGAGCAGTCGTCGGCGGTTGCCGAAGGAGAGGCGGGGGAACTGCGAGGAAGGCGAGGAGGAGGTGTCGGGCACGTGGGCCTCGAGGAGGAGCGTGTTGGCGTGGGAGTTGAGGGCGGCGAGGAGGCCGGGGAAGAGGGAGCCCGGGTGGTGGCCGTGGAGGAAGAGCAGCGCGGGGCGGCCGCGGGCGTCGGCGAGGATCTCGAAGACGGGGGCCCAGAGGAGGCGCGGGCGTCGGCGTCGATCCAGCGCGACCGGAGACGCGCGGCGGGTCGCGTCGGACGCGCGCGGAAGCGGGCGCCCGCAGCTGGCGGCGCCGCCTCTTCTGTGTCGCCGGAGCGGCGGCGGCGGCGGCGTGCGGACGCGGCGGGGAGCAGTGGGACGGCGGCGGCGATTCCGGCGACGGCATGGCGTTTCGGCGGCCGATCTGCGGAGAGGAGGTAGAGGGCGCGACGGCGCACCCCGCCGTGGTCATCGATCCGAGCAGGAGGGCCGGTGCGGCGAGGGCACGCGTCGGCGGCGGCGGCGACGCCCGGCGTCGCGGGAGAGAGAAGGGGAGGGAGGGGATTGTGTGGCGTTTTTTCAGAAAAGTCCCTGCGTTTTCAGTAATCACGAAAAGGTCCCTTCGCACGTTGAAGTGTGTACTGCGGGTTCTATTTCTAAAATTTAGAGGGTCTTTTTGCAAAAGCGTCATCGACGCCTCGCGAGGGCCGTCGGACGGCTCGGATCGGCGAACTGTAGTACTGTAGCTAGCTACAATGCTTACTGTAGCTACGGTAGCAGGAGGCCTCCCAGGCCGGCATTTCGTTTGACTTTAATACTTTAATATAGTTAGTAGATTGCACATAAAGAGAGTAGTATTCTATTACGAAGACATCTCAAGGTACTTCATAACTGTGTAGAAATTTGTAATGCAACAATATGTGGCAGGGCAGCATCAGATGGCACCAGGAAGGGTTGCATGCCCAAAAGACAAAATCATGTAAGCTCATGGTATCAAAACTGGCGATGATAATACAAGACAACTTTTGTTAGATAGAGAAGTGTGAAGGACCGGCGTGGCCCTGAACAGCCGAATAAGTAGGGAAGTACAGGTGGATAACTTCTACTAAAAGTTATCTCCGCCTTGGCGGATCAGAGGGCCTACGTTGTTGTCTCGCATCGGTGTCCGGTTTTTCTGTATCTGACTTTTTGAGTTTTCTCGCCATATCATCCACATACCGTCGCCAAATAGACTCACGGTCTTTGCTTGCCACTTTGGTGTATCTTGGATCAGATCTCAAAAGGCCTTTCGCTTCGCTCCAAGAGCTAACTGCAGTCTTTCCTTCATCCGTCGTCCGGGTTGCTATCTCCGGGGTGATGGCCTCAGATAAAAGTGCACGGAAGTCACGGACACAACGCTGCGGGAAAATTATAGGATCAATCAAAAGTATGCATTAACTTGAGCATTGAAAAACTCAAGCTCAAATGATAGATGATACATATCACGATCAAAATACTACCAGATCCGCTTAAATGAAGAGACTTTATTAAAGTAGCAGAGCTCAAACAAGTAAATACATGCAACAATACGATCCAGAAATAGTTCAATGTGAATCTGCTGAATATTTTGAGGTTCCTCTATGAATGAAGAGAATGATTGGAACCGGTCACAGGCTCAGAGCCCACGAAGCAGACTTCAATAAGCAAATGCCACAAAATACCAGAGCAATTTAAAATTCTTATTACAGTAGCTACAGACGACCACAATTGTAGGAATTTACCTCATACAAGTCCTTGACATGGTCACGGAATAACTTCTCAGCATCACCTTGGCCTAAGTCAGGATTTAAAGCACGACCTTGTGGGTCCCTTTCAAGTTTTGGTTTTGATTCTGTCCATGATGCCTATGAAAGAAAAATAACATACTTAGCATTAATTTATATATTGCAAAGCTGCAATATGCCGATTCCTGCCGTGAATATATCCTGATAATACACTAAAAGGAAGTCACTTAAGGACCAAAACAAACAGATCAGCTGAACGCTCAAAAAGTGCTATGACAGGTACAAAAACAAGAATGTTCAGTTAAATGTAGAGTAATTAAGTCAATAGAATCACCTTTGGATCTTTTATGATTTCAACGAGTAAGGCCTGATATGAAGACTCGGCATCTTTTCTTCGGATCTTCAATTTTACTCTTTCCATTTCCTGCTCTTCCCTTTCTTTCCTTTTACGAGTTTCGCGTTCCCTCTCCCTTAACTTTGCCTGACAATGCATGCAACAGTATATGTGAAGCCACAATCAGTAAATAAAGCATCATACAGTTCACTGGCTAAGTTAACTGACTTGTTCATCCACTTTGGCCTTGGCAGCTTGCTCCACTTCCCGCTCAGCGGATTTAAGTTCTGCTATGTATTCATTAAAAGCCTTTTCTCTTTCTTCATGCTTTACGGCTTTGTACCTTGGATCACTCCGGAAATTTTCTTTCACCTGTATAATGCAGTAGTATGATCTATGAAAAAAAATGACAGATCAAAACTACATACTCTAACAACATGTAACCAGTTTGTCCCCCAAGTAAGCAGCAGACTAATGGATTTTATAGGAAATTCTGAATGGGGAGGAGCTGTTGTAAGGCCACAAATGGTTCACAGCAGCTAAGCAGTGATATATAAAAGCACATGCCACGTCAATATAAAAACCAGGAAGATGAAACTTGGCCATGTAAGCTAGATGATCAACTATGATATCAAAACAGACAAATAGACAATCATACTTCAATAAAAGCCATCCAGATGAAATCGACAAGTGGTAACTTGAAAACAGCAACTTTAAATCACAAATCGCAATACTCTGTCACTAGACAACACATGTCCCTATGTCAGCCTTAGAGGCAGCTGTTTAACTTGGTCTATTGGCCAATTTCCACTTTACAGAAGAAATGGGCTAATCGGCAGCTTAAACAAACCGTAATACGAAATATTATGTGTAGATAACAGTTTAAATTTCACAATAGCAGATGGAACCCCATCCCGCCCATCAATATTAGAAGATAAAAAAATGAAAAAAAATGTATCTAAATGTCGATCCTAATCTGCAAGTGAACTTGGGATCTGCATGAATGTTATCTGCATAATTATCTAAATGTTATCTAAATGTCGATCCCAAGGCTGATTTTGATCTTGATAATATTCTGCCACCTTTGTCATCAAGATTATCTCTACATAAATAAGATCTGCCTCCTTTGTCATTTGATCTTGATGCAAGATGTGTAGTGAAATGAGTACAAGGAACTTACTTTGGTCCAACGGCTAGTTGAGATAATATCTTCACATTCTCGAAGCATTGATTTGAAGTCAGTTATGACAGCACTTCGTACTGATTGAACTTTCTCTTCAATAGCCCTAACCCTGCTCAAGTATTTGGAAATGCATCATCTAAATGTACATAACCCATTAATTTGATTTGAAAGATGAAAGTGGAAAAGCTTAATTCTACAACATTAATATAGAAGTGGACGCCCTTACTTCTCCTTGAAAAGAGCCACCCTTTCTTTTCGATCCAAGGCTTCAAATCTTGGGTCAGTACCCCTTTTTCTTTTGAATTCCTCATAGCCTGTTTTGGGATCAATGTCCTGCAATTTATGTATTAAGAAGGCATGACATTCAAGATAGTGGTAGTTCCAAAAAGATGCAACAGCTGGAGCCATTTGGCTATCATCGCATGCCCTAATTTAAATAAAAAACTCAAATAACTCGTAAAATCGATAGCGATTAGTGAACCTCAGATGCTTCTTCTAGTAGCTGTTTATATGCCTCCACAGCAGCCTTCTGAGCAGCTCTCTTCTCTTTCCGTTCCTCGTCAGCACGTGTCCGAACAAAGTGGTCAAATATAGCCCGTCTTGTCGAGTGACTTGGAATAGCCTGTAGTGGGCAATCTATCATTAGTGCATCCAACTACAATTATAGAATTACACTGTACAGTTACCAGTAGCAGCAGAATGCCAACTCAGCAGTAAGCACTATAAAGTAAGTTTCTTGTATGAGCATATATCAATCACTACTAGTGAGAAGTACAATTTAGGGCCTACATTGGACACCGCAGATTTAGTGTGATCATTTAGGAACATACAGTATAGCAATCGCAGTCGATGCACTACAATATCAGGTCTTCAAGACAGCATAACTGGGATTAGAAAAACAGAGCACAAATGAACGGCTTGGCATTGCTATTATGTGCGGTATTGTGCAGCCGAATTTAGTTAGTTATGCACTATCTTTCCTGATTCAAGTAAACTATTATTCAAGGTTATTAAGGCGGTAAGGCGTCCTAAGGCGCTGGGGGTGTGGGGGTTGGGGGTCTACTGCTTAAGCGCCTAAAGCAGGCAAAATACTAAGGCACTGGGGCACTCTACCACCTAAGCGTCCATAAGGCAACGCCTTAAAAACCATGCTATTATTGTTATTATGGTTCTAAAACGAGGTATCTATAACTACAAATAGTAAAATAAAAGCTTTTTTAAAATGAACCAGAACCACCAGCACACCCAGAATTCAGTTTTGTAAACGAGTAATCACCGTATATTTGAAGTCTGAAGGAAGATAACGATGAAATAGGTTTTTCAGTTCCATTTACAGTTACGAGTTAACCTCCAACAACACCTAGAGTCCTTAAGAAAACTTTAGAATTTTCCTTTAACTACAGTCATAGAAAATCTACAGGCAGTAATAATAAATTATGACATGAGGCACTGACTTTGGGAGGCGGCGTTTCAGGTCACGGGTGCATCTGCACCCGTTGTGTAAAAAAAAATTTAAAACTTTTCAGAATGTCAAAAAATTCTAAAAAAAAATTCGGATATACATCAGGAAATTTTGTGTTAGCACAAAAAGTTTCGCGGTGAAAAGACACTTTTTGTGATCTGGGCAAAAAAGACAAATTCGGGCAATACAAAATGACTTTGTACGAGACATGTTTTTGTCTTTTTGTATTGCCCGAATTTGTCTTTTTTTGCACAGCTCACAAAAAATGTCTTTTCACCACGAAATTCTTTATGCTGGCACAAAATGTCTTGAAGTATATGCAAGAAAATTATTTGAATTTTTTGACATTTGGAAATTTGTTTTTTGGGCAGTGGGTGCATCTGCACCCACTACCCGAAATGGATTTCCGCTGACTTTGCACCATTAAAATTTGAACCAAGTTAGGTAGCTACGGTTAAAATGACACTGCATTAAAAGTCAAACCACAACTACTACACCACTAACACCTGGTGGAAAGGAACAAAAAAACATGAAAATCTTTGAGATCATTAGTAAGTTACTTTGTTATCGTCGTGAGTTCGTGATAACTGTTAAGTCAAGAGGTGTTCAGTTTCTTGTCCTCTGCCAGGAATAATAAACAGAAAAGCAGACCACCGGTTAGGTGCAAAGCTATTCTTGACATTTAGTCATGCAGAAAATTCACTTATACATTTAGAAGTTTCTAAATATATGTTCTCCAACGGAAAACCATCTGAACCAAAAAAAAAAAAGAGTGATATGCAAGAGCTTTCCTCTATAGGGCGTGTTTGGTTGTGTCACGGCTTCTACCTTCACGAAATCTATGGTCAGAAAGCCCGTATGCCCCCCAACTCTAAGAAACTAAATCCGCAGATCCAGAGCAAACCCATGTGTAATTCGTGAGGCTGGGTTTTCGGAGATCTGCGAATCTACAAAATACAGAGTTCTTGTTATTTACGCGTTTTGCCACCGCTGAATCACGTACTGTTCGAGAGAAAACAAAACCCGTTTTCCCCATCTTCCCCCAACAAACGCCTACAGCCATCGCACCGACAGGGAAGGAGAAGCCGTGCAGACGCTACAGCGCGACCGCCACAGACGTGTGGCGGCGCGGCTTGAAGACAGAGAGCATGGACTCCGCGGCCCTGCGGTGGAGGTGTCCATGAACGCTCGATGTTTCTCTTGCCAGCGGATTTGGGAATTTGGGAGAAGATTTGGGGCGTCAAGGGTAAAAAATGGGAGCTGACCCAAACGTTTTGGGCTCCCTTGAAGAGCTAGATTTCGAAATTGGAAGGCAGATAGGATTTGGTGGCGGTGGAGGGTTTCCGAGCACGCCCTTAATAGAGCTACAGCACTCTATGTACAAACTATATCCAAACAAAAGATAATGCATCCCATACAGGTGAAAGTCAACTGCGAGAAACCCTACATGACGTTACACATTACACTGAGAAGTGTCTGTTGGCCACAAAATGATAGTTTGGAAGCAGGGGTACGGTCCACAAACTTGGCAGACTTCAAAAGATCACATAAAAGACAACGATGACGAACTTCACAAACCTTAAAGCGTGCATCAAACACTAATTTTGGCAGTTCCTTCTCCCACTTTGAAAATGGTGCTACTCCTCGTTCCTTTAGCATCTCCTGTGAAAATAAAAAATGCATCTATGTCATGATATTTCCTCAGTCTTCACAATACCAACAAAAATCATCTAGTTTGTTCCTAAAAAATCATCTAGTTTCATTCATAATCAATTTGCATTAAGTTATTTCCAACTGCGTAAAGTCATGGAGAGGCAAAAGCTCCCTCAACATCTATTGTGAAATCCAAAATAACGTCACCAGAATCACCTTAAACTCACGAATACAGTCATCTTTACTTGGTTCATGTTCCTCGTCATCTGAATCTGAAGAGGAATCTGACATATTTCCATTGCCGCTGTTATCCTTTGATTCTCACCGTTATTTGAGCCTTGCTGTCCTTTAGGTGTACCATCAGATGGTTTAGACCCATTCAACTCGGATGCAGTAGATGAAGGAGTAGCAAGAGGAGAGGACACACTGAAAGCACCAGCATCCTGCAATTTCTTCTTTATTAAATCCAAGCAGAAGGCGATGCAGCGGCAACTGTTTGCCGAAGTGGCAACGAATCACGGCCACCTGTCTGTATGGCAGGAGTACTTATTTCACCATCTGTTTCACCCTTATTTCCTACTGTGGCAGCATCCTGCAGTGATGTTGAACTTCCTTTCAAGTTACAGAATCAGCATTCTTGTTGAGCTCAGCCACCTGTGGCGGAAGTTGCCAGCTGCTAACCTGTTCAGCATTGAGAAATACAGTATATATGACAAATTCATGCAATACTGGAAGACCACAGCATTAATAATCAACGTATTAGATGTGCTGACCTTCAAAGCCATCATCAAGAGCATACCTTAGGTTTATTGTCATAGTAATATTTCTTTCCATCACTTGTGGTTACTATGCTCCAGTCGGTGCCAGAATTTTGTCCCTGGCAAAGTGAGATATTTGAGTTCATGCGACCATCATTACACAAGAAATTGTTTGTGCAAATGGTTTTGTAGAACTCTTAGGGCCCCTTTGAATCATAGGGTAGGAAAATCAAAGGAATAGGAAATAGAAAGGAATGGAATGCCCTGCCCAACCGATTCCTTTGGACACAGGAATTCCTACAGGATTTTAGCATGAGGTCGGAGCTCATGCTATTTTTCCTGTGAAAACAAGCTACAAAATTCCTACGGGATTTATTCCTACGGGATACAATCCCACGAATCAAACATGTTCGAAGGATAAATTCCACAGGAATTGAATCCTTTACAAATCCTGAGGAAATCCTTTGATTCAAAGGGGCCCTTAAAGTATAATAAAGTGGGAGGAATGAGGAATCAAATACAGAAGGTTTACAACCCTCACATACCAACATATGATTAGTCAAAATAACACAGGGTAATGAGTTGTTGCACAGACATACCAAGAAGCGGGAACTGGTTGAGCTGCAACCTTCTCGAGCTATAGCAAAACAGGGGAAAATGAGTTAGTTAAATTGTGATGCTAAATTGCCATGTCACAGACTAGAATGAAGTTATATTACTTGATAAGTTATTCTTCTGTGCAACTACCTCCCCCTTATAACCAGGTGGTCTTTGATAAGTTGATTCTCCTGTCAATGCATTGTAATAATATAAAACACCCGCTTCTGTTTTGTGGGCAGACCATGAATCTGAATCCGGAATTTCTGTACTGCTCCTGTGCTCCAGCCCTTCAGCATTACACATAAATCATAAGGACTGAAGAATTAATAGGAACACTAAGACTCAGCAAGTGAACATCAACTCCAGTAAAAAGATACCTGTTGGATGTCGTTCAATTGAAGTATGAATGGGCTGTGCAGGTCCTGGATTTTATTGATGGTGATTCCTTGGGATCCCCACCAGTTGTAATGCCAGGTGGTTGGATGTTGGGCAAGGATGTAGTCATGGCAGAAGTTCCAACCGTTGGTCTACCATGAGGTCCAAGAGGGCCCGGTGGGTATGGAAATGGAACGGAGCCTGCTGAAAACTAGTAGGTTTGTGAGGATATCCCCATAAAGGTTGAGGTGGAACGATACCATGTGCTGAAGGATAAGATGGATAAAACTGTTGCTGAGTAGTCCGTGGAGCAGCACCTGATGGTGATGTTTGAGGCAAAGAAGGAGCAGATGGAATTGTAGGCCTCCCAAGTAGGGTCGGTGGAGTTGAGAAGTTCGAAGAACTTTGTCCAGGTCCAGAACCCTCAACAACCCCAAAAACCTCGGGGCGAGGTGGCAGTGACTGCATGGGATGGGGACTTCCCTCTGGGGCACTTGGGACATCCGACTTGGAAGCACCAACATCCGGGTTACCCTGTAATAATTCAAGAAGTTATTAGTACCTCATTCATAAGATTTGAGCATTGGGAGCAAGCCAATATTTGCATGCAGTGTTAAGGAAACTTGGGAGGCCTAGAACTGTGCCTGTTGTGGTTGGTGCCATAAATATGGACGTCCTAGGTGGCCCTGGAATGGCAAACCGAATGATCCTGGGGGATTTGGTGCCATGGCTCCTGGAATGGTACATTTGGGCGAGGTAATGGCCCAGGAGCTGGAGGTTGCAAGGATGCTGGCCGAGTAAACGTAGGAAACTTGGACAGCATGGTTCATCCCCTGGAAGAAAAGATGGCATTAAGTGCATTAGAGAAGAGGATCAGATCATTAAAAACTAAAAAGAAACAATAGTAATGTTGTTAATAATAAAGCCATGAGAAATTACAGTGTCAAGTTGAAAACTGCTGAACAGTAGGCAAGCTAGCATTGGCATGTGAGACTACATTATATGAGAAGAAGGCCTGTTTCCCGAAATACGGCCGTGGCGCTGGTGGCTGAAGTGCTGCTGGAGGCATTGGAGGAGCCATCGGAGCCTGGAAAGGAAAATGATAAGACTACCAGTTACGATAATCTAACTTGCACGTCGTTGAGTTGTTTTGCAGTGATCATAAGTTTGGGTGTCAATACACGTATTTCTTTACTCTTTCAGCTGAACTGTTGCAGAAGCAAGATGCCAAAGCCGTGTACGTTCAGCTCCACTAACAATTTTCAGTTGACTGGTTATGAAGAAGCTATAGGCTATAGAAACCAGACATGCCATAGAATTATCACTGAATTGAGTACGATTCTAGCATTCAAATGACTTCAGACCATTTTATGCAAGAGCTACTCAAGCTGTTAAGGTTCACATCAAACATCCATATGAAGCGTGATACAACGAAAAGTTTATATATCTACATTTGGCATCAGATTAAAAATCAAACCAGAGAATGTTTCACCAAATCAAGATGAAAACATTGCAGAAGGCATAACAACAAAGTTTACAACACAATTATGCAACATGCACCTAAAAAGCAATTTCTTCGACAAAAGCATGAACTAGGTATTGTGTTGAAGCTAAAATAAGCTAACATAATCCACAGACATTGTAAGCTTAAGCGTCATATCACATGGAACTTGAAACAAATTATCATGTTTTAAACCTGGGCGATATATGACCCTTCTAGCAAGAGGACTAAAATAGGGTTATGAATTTGAAATTTCCTATGTTCAGAGTGTCTATATAGTACACAAGAGACTGCCTTCTGCAGTTAAATTTTTGCATCAGCCATTCAATAGTTCCCGCCACTTATTCATCCACGAAATTACAGAATTACCTATGTGGATCATACATCAAACGCGGAGAGAAAAACAACTCTCCTATACGAGCGCATATAATAGCTAGGTGAAGCATATAAGCTGAAGCACAGGATAGGATGCTGATACTCTACCGGAACGCAGGCTACCTGCTGGTGGGCCGCGCCACTGCCCACTGGGCGCGGGGGCGGCGGCCTGGGGAAAACGTTGTAAGAGAACGCGGGCGACGGAGAAGACGCCGGGGGCGTCATGTAAGTCGGCGAGGCAGCGAACTGCGGCCGTGGCGGCCCTAGGGCGGCAGCTGAGGCAGGAGAAGCCGGAGGCGGTGGAACCTCGGCACTGGAGGTCGGGGTGGAGGTAGGAGGGGGAGCGGACGGGGCATCCCCAGCTGCCGTCTCTTCCACCGCTGCTGCCGCCGCGACGGCGCCTGGACCGGATGCTTCCGATGGCTCCGCCACCGGGGCAACTTCCTCAGACCGAGGAGGCTCGTCGGGCTGCGGGTTATCGGAGTCGGAGGGGGCCACTACCGGCGTCGCCATGGGGAGACTGTGGCCTAGGGTTTTGCGAGCCGAACGGGACGGGGGGACGGAAAGAGAGAAAGGGGCACCAACGGAAGCGATGAAGTAGTTTTTTGCCTTTTTCGAGAAAATAACACGCTCGGAGTACAATAAACTTGACTCGCATTTACGAATTGGTGCAAACAAGTCAAAAAATGGTTCGGTCGATCTTTTTTTTTTTTCGAGAAATATAGTGACGCTCACATGCATACTCATCCTTATGAACGCACGCATGCACATCCTACCCCTATGAGTAGCCCCCCCAACATGCAAACAATTTTTTTATACCTATACAAAATCTTGACTGTTGCGCTATGCCGCCGGCGTCTCAGCTCGCGTGTGTACGCATTCGGTGTTGCTGCTCCTATCTCTCACGCGCTGCTGCTGGTGCTCCACTCCTACCACGACCGGCTGATGGTGTTGCTAGTCTCTCTCAGCATATAAAAATTGTGTATCAGTCTCTGCTCTGGAAATTTGTTTGTTTTCTGGCAAAAATGTTAAGCCAATGTTCATGCAGGGGATCTTACAAGTTATTTAATGGTACGTTCGACATCCTGATTTTGTGCACACAACCTATTTGTTGATATGCCTATAAGATTTTATAATCATTTTTCTTATGCTTCTCTTTTCTTAAATGAAGCTAATTTTTAATTGAAATGAAGCTAAAGTTATCTGGACATTTGTAGTACAATCTTTGTTGAGACGGATAGATGCATCTGTTGTATCTTTTGACTCAAGAAGGTAGCACTTCACTGAAATTGTTTGTCGGCATTAGGATTTTTAGTTTTAAACTATTAGCTCTATCTAAAAAAATCAGACCGTGAGAATTATGTTTATTTTTTTGCCTTTACTTAGCAGGCTATAGAATTGTGGGACAAGTGTATTCTAAGCAGCAAGTGCCAAAGTTGACTGCACCATGCCAAAAATTTCGGCCAGCCAAATAATTTCACAGCTACTTGCGATGATTATATATGTCAGGCATGAAATAAGGTTTTTCTTGATGTAGACATCGACAACATCAAGAAATAGCACTATTTATTAATTGTGGGAAGAGAATCGGGCAAAAAAATCTCACATTTGTGANCACGCGGCCCAAAACAAGGGGTCCCACGCGGCAAGGGAATCTGGCCGCGTGTGCCTAGGTGTTTTGGCCCTCGGGCCTCCACTTCTGCGCCTCCTTCGCTCATACGCCTTCTTCCTTCCAAAAAATGATCCCCGTAAATTTTCAGGTCATTTGGACGTCGTTTGGGTCCCTGAAACTCAAAAATATAGAAAATAGGGTTTTCTGCCAGAGCAGGGTTAATTCCAGAAAAATAGGGAAACTGTGAAATATTCCCAAAATCAATAGAAAACAATGATATAACCCTTATATGACGCAAATATGATTGAAATATGAGTAATATAATACAAAGTTCATGTATGCATTTTACATGCATCAGCGCCAGCCTTGCCTGGTTCTTCTTCGTAATTCTTCTTCAGAGTCGGAGCTGCGCTTTCTTGTCGCAGGGGGTGGAGTTGCTGGCGTTGGTTCTAGAGGTTCTTGGGTGGTGTGGGCCTCGCCCTGGGGCGTTGGTGTTCGTTGTATGGTTTTCGCCCGGTTTCTTCCATAATAAACCGGGCACCTTTCTGCTTATTTAATGAAAAAGGCAAAGCTTTTGCCTTCGTTTGGAAAAAAAAATCTATTTCTACCCTAAATCTAACCTAAGTAATACTAATCTAATCTAAAATTTCTTCTAACAAATTACTCCTAACAAAAAATTTCTAACAAATTACTTCTAACATATGGATTTTTGCTAACACTAATTTTGCTTCTAACAAAACTAGTACCTAATTTTGCTAACACTAACATCTATAGCAAAACTAAAATAACATCAATAGCAAAACTAAAATTTTCTAACCTAATTTTCTAACCCAAATTTTCTAACCTAATTTTCTAACCTAAATTTGCTAACAGTACACTAACCTAAATTACTAAAAATGCTAAAAATCAAATTTGAAGGCGGAGAGGGGCGCTGGCGCGGCAGTCTGACCTAGGGGACAGCTCGAGCGCGACGGCGGCTCGGGAGGGCACCACCGGAGCGCGGAGGCTTCGATCGGGAGGGCACACCAGAGCGCGGCATCGTCGGGGGGCACCAGCGCGGCGTCGGGAGGCACCGGAGCATGGCGTCGGGAGGGCATGCATCGGAGCGCGGCGGCGTCGGGAGGGCGGGCTCGGGCTCGGGCGAGGACGATGGCGGCGGCGCGGGCACGGACGAGGTCGACGGCGGTGCGCGGCGGCTCCTCCTTCTCTCTGTGTCCCGGTTCGTGGCTCGAACCGGGGAGGAGGCCCTGGGTATTTATACCGAGAGACCTCTAGTCCCGGTTGGTGCCATGAAACCGGGACTAGAGGGTGCCCTCTAGTCCCGGTTCGTGGAACCAACTGGGACTAGAGGTGTTTTCGGGGGAGCCGAAAAGGGCGCGCGCAAAAACACCTCTAGTCCCGGTTGGTTCCTCCAACCGGGACTAGAGGTGTTTTTTTTTTGCGCACAAAGGCCCAAAATTTTCTGTGAAGTGTTTGAAAGTGAATTTGAAAAGTGTTTGAATATGAATTTGAATAACTTCTGCATATTTTTGAATCTGACAAACATTTCAACATGAAAAGTGTTTGAATTTGAATAACTAATCCAAAACCACTTTCTGTTTTCTAAAATAATTATTCTAACTATTCAAACTATTAACCATTTTGCCATTTTCAATAAAAATGCATTAACTAATATTTTTTGCATATTTTCTGTTTCACTTTTGTACCCCTTTTGATGCCGGTACCGGGTGTAGACGTATAAATCTGGCTTTTCACTCCGGGGTGTCAGTGGGCTCACCGTCATCAATGCATGTAGTATGCCCAATCAGGAAGAAGCACACGAATCGTGTGTTTCCTTCGAACGCTTGTGAGCCGCTGGATCAGCGGTGTGTTTCTTTCGAGCGCTTGTGAGAGTCATTGGATCAGCACTATCAGGACCACATCGTGAGCCACGCGACCCTATATATAGCCCACCTCTCGGACATCTTCGACACTCTCAGTGTGTACTCATTGTAGTTCATTTGGTATACAGAGCATTCGGATTCCCTGCATACATCCGACGGTGCATTTGATATGCGGACACTCTCTAGCCACCGTCGGGCTGTTTGCAGGGGAAATCGTGTGTTTTGTTCTATCTAGAGATCCTTCAGTTCATCGACTGAATACAAATCATTCGGATTCCCTGCATACATTTAACGGTGCATTTGATATGCAGGCACTCACGAGCCACCGTTGGGCTGTATGCAGGGGAAACCGTGCGTTCTGTTCATTCTAGAAATCCTTCAGTTCATCGACCGAATACAAAAGGTTTAATACATTATTACACATCACCAACATCCCGATCTAGTTTTTGGGTTTTTTTGCGCCGTAACCATGGAGCATCTTCATTAATTAACAGGAGACTTGGGTCCTCCTTCACTGTGAAGGGCGGAATTTCATGAAACTTATCATAATCTTCTGACATGTCTGTCTTGACCTCCACTCAAACGATGTTTCTTTTCCCTGAAAGAACTATGTGGCGCTTTGGCTCATCATATGATGTATTCTTTTGCTTATTTTTTCCTTTTCTCGGTTTGGGAGACATGTCCTTCACATAGAAAACCTGAGCCACATCATTGGCTAGGACGAATGGTTCGTCTAAGTACGCAAGATTGTTGAGGTCCACTGTTGTCATTCTGTACAGCTCGTCTACCTTTAACCCGCTGATGCATCTAAAATGCATAGATGAACTTTGCATTGAATTACTTATATTTCAATCATATTTGCATCATATAAGGGTTATATCATTGGTTTCTATTGATTTTTGGAATATTTCACAGTTTTCTTATTTTTCTGGAATTAACCCTACACTGGCAGAAAACCCTATCTTCTATATTTTTGAGTTTCAGGGACCCAAACGACCTGAAAATTTACGGGGATAATTTTTTGGAAGGAAGAAGGCGTAGGAGCGAAGGAGGCGAAAAAGTGGAGGCCCGAAGGCCAAAAGAGGGGGGCCCACGCTGCCAGATTCCTGGCCGCATCGGGCCCACCAACTTGGCCCTCGTGGCTCCGTTGCCGTCGATCTTTCTTCCCGAAGCTTCCTTTTGACCTAAAACCGACTATAAAAATAGTCCCCCGACGTTTTCTAGAGGGGAGCATCGCCGAAACACAGAAACCACGAAACAGAGACCTGAAGCTGCAGATTGGAGGGGGAAAACTCCGGCGGGGCGCTGCCGGGGTGGTCTCCATCTCCCCCAACGACATCTCCACTGTCTCCATGATGAGGAGGGAGTAGTCTTCCTCGGGGCTGAGGGCTCGTGCCGGTAGCTTTGTGGTTTATCTCTCTCTCCCATGGTGTGATCTTTATGTGATCATGAGCTTTGTAATCTAGTTGAATCCATAGATGTTACTCTTCATTATCTTATGAATTATGCTACTCAAGTGGTTTTATTAATGTAATTTCCGGAGTCACCTTTGTCCCACGGTACGAAGTTGACAGTGTGCGCACCGTGTGTGGCTCTTAGGCTAAAGATTACAGGAATACTTATCATGAGTTATTATTTGTGTTGGATGTCTCTATGAAATTGTGGTGTTTGTGTTGTACTATTTTGGGGGCTCAAGTTGACAGTGTGGGGTTCCCTAGATGTGGAATGTGACTTTAAGGTGTGCTTTTATAGACCTACGCAGTGGATTGGTGTTCGTTATCCAACAAGAGAATAATTCAGAGTAGCATAATGAAGAGGAAATATTTATGTATTCAATTATATTATTATTGTTGAGAGTGTCCACTAGTGAAAGTATGATCCCTAGGCCTTATTTCCAAGCATTGAAACACCATTTACACCTTTGTCTTGTCCTCTTGCATTGAAGAGGATTGGGACACTTTTACATTCTTGTTTTGTTACATTAAAACTTTCATCCATTAAATCAATCGTCTTGTTATTTAAACTTGTTTAGTGCATAATCAACTAAAACTTGTAACACTTTAGTTGTAGGGAACAGATAACTTTTCCTTCTTGCTCATGCGGATCGATACCCTACTTCCACATTGAGAGGTGCTACAGTGATCCCCTGCTCTTGGGGGTTATCAAGTACTTTTCTGGCGCCATTGCCGGGGAGCGTAGCGCTTAAGTTATTATTTTTGTGTGCACTAGACTTTGGATTTATTTTATCTTGTTTTATATCTTGCAATCATCTAAGCTTGGGGAGGTTTACCTCTTTAACTTGTCTGGCTGTGAGTTTTTCTTAGATTTACTTTCAGCTTTGCATTCACTTTATCCATATATCAAAAACCCAAAAAAAATAGAAAATGGAAAACTATTATAAAAACGCCGTGATAGCTGCTAAATTTAGAGAATCATATGAAGGGAAAAGATTAAGAGGCTTCATAGAGCTTCTAAATGAAATTGCTAGTAGGCTGCTTAATTATAATAAGGAAGAAACTTGTTGCTCTGAATACTTTAGACACTTTGAATTCCAATGCCCTTCCAATAAAGAACATGTTATCGCCACTTATCATACAGGGAATTATGCTCATTTAGGGATGGAAGAAGTAGAGCAATTTGTTATTTTTATGGCAGCCTATGAATTATACACCTTCATTTATGAACATGAAACCTGCCCTATAGCTTCTCAATTTAAAGTTTTTATTGCCAATCTCCTTGATCTCTGCATAATTGAATTTGATGAAAATATCTATGTTGTTGACACAAGAAAGAGAGCTGCCCAAGAAAGCTCTAATATTTTGCAGGAAGAGGATGATGAAAACATAAGCTTGGAAGAGGAAGAATGTGAAGAGGAGATTGAAATGGATATGTTCCAACCTGAGCTTGGGGAAGAGTTGGATCTCCCAACTTCACCATCAACATTTGATAGTAGCACTCAAACTCAAAAATCTTTTGTTATTTATGAGAACCCATGTTATGATGAGTGTCAAACTGAAAATTCTATGGTCCTATATGATAACCCATGCTATTATGATGAAACTAATAATGCTCCCTTACTTTTTAAAGATGCTACTAGTGAACTTATTGATGATAATGAGGAGTGTTGTTTAAATATGCTATATGATAATGCTTTAGATGATGGTCCTATGCTTATTGATAATCCTCAATGTTTAGAAGTTGTTACAAATTTATGTGAGGATAAAAATGATATACTTGCTGTTTGTGATGGTACTCTTACTCATGAGAGTCTAACTTTGTTCTTAAATTCTCCTAGTTACACCATGGAGGAGAAATTTTCTTATGTTGAGAAATACTTATGTGGTTCGCAATTTGTCGGCACAGTGGAAACCAGGGTACCACGGGCCGGCCTGCCAGGGCCCACAAGATTCTTCAGGCATTTTCGCTAAGGACCAGGCTCTCCAAGCCTGGCGAGCCTCGCGAGGGTTTTTCCCTCGCGAGGGGTCTTTTCTCCTCGCCGAGGGTTTTCTCCCTTGGCGAGGGACCGCTCCTCGACAAGGCGTCTCCGACGCCACCCGCATTTCTGCTAAGGACCAAGCCGAAGGGCTCGGCGAGGCTTTTTGCCTCGCGGGGTTCCTTCCTCGCGAAGCCATCTCTGCTTCCGCGGCAGAGCGCACATGGGCTCTGCGCCATGTGCAGAGTGACGCGCGTGCCTACGCGCGATGACGACGACGCCGCAGTTGCCACTTCCATGTATAAAGCGGTCAACAAAGCGGCTTCAAGCAAAGCGGACAACGAGTATTGCCTCTTTGGCAATAAGGGAACCGTCTGCAGCTACGCTCCAAGGACGACGTCACCGTGGGTCACATCCTACCTCATCAAGCGCCAGCCCACCGTCCGGTTGGCCGGTGGCTTTTCCAGCTTTGGTAGCGCCGTCCCTGCCATGGACCACGTCCACGGACTCCACCTTTATCGTGCACCCTGCTCCTTCCCTCGTCGCCATGTGGTAACCCTTCCCGCCCAAATGTTTGGGCGGAAGGGGTCCAGGACGCCTATAAAAGGAGGGGGAGCACGCTGAAGCAAAGGGTTGGATCTTCAGTTGGTTCAGCTCTAGTAAACCCTAACCCTAGATCTGAAGACTAGCAAGTAGCCATTGTTAGCCACCTCAAGCTCTCCAAGCTATTCTTGTACTGTGAACCTCTCCAAGCAGTGCAATACACCATAGCAGGACGTAGGGGTTTTACCTCCCAAAGAGGGCCCTGAACCTGGGTAAGATCTTGTGTCCATCTCTGCAGTGTCGTCCGCAGCGAGTCCGACGAGCACCGTCGCCGGAGCACGTTGAGGATTGCTTGACTCCGTGTTCAGCCCCTTACACGATACCTTGGAGACACCCCCAGTTCCTGGGAACATTCTCCGACATTTGGTGCGCGGAGAAGGCCGCAACAAAGCAAGTGCCTCTGGAGGCAAGCGGCTCGGGGGCTAGCGTCACCATCGGCGCCAACCTGCCTCCCAAATAGGAAAGCGTGCTCGTCGCCTTCCTCAGGGCAAACTCTGACATGTTCGCTTGGACACCGTCAGATATGTCCGGAGTACCGAGGGAGGTGATCGAGCACCACTTAGCCGTGTGTCCAAACGCACGCCCCGTGAAGCAAAAGGCGTGGCGCAAGGCGCCAGAGAAGCAAGATTTCATCGTCAAGGAGGTGGAAAAGCTGAAGAAGGCCAGCATCATCAAGGAAGTGGTCCATCCCACTTGGCTCGCCAACGGTGTGGTCGTCCCCAAGCACACCGGAGGCAGACGCCTCTGCATCGACTTCACCGACCTCAACAAGGCCTGCCCCAAGGATCCCTACCCCCTCCCGAGGATCGACCAGATCGTGGACTCCACCGCCGGCTGCGCGCTCCTCTGTTTTCTGGATGCCTTCTCTGGTTATCACCAGATCAAGATGGCAAAGGAGGACGAGGAGAAGACAACATTTCTCACCCCTTGTGGTGTGTTTTGCTACGTCTGCATGCCCTTCGGTCTGAAGAACGCCGGCGCCACGTTCCAGCGCCTCATGAGGATCGCCTTGGGGGCTCAAATGGGGAGGAATGCAGAGGCCTACGTCGATGACATCGTCGTCAAGACCCGCGAGAAGGACACGCTCATCCAGGACCTCGAGGAGACCTTTGCCAACCTGCGCAAGGTCAACATCAAGCTGAACCCCGCCAAGTGCGTCTTCGGGGTCCCTTCAGGCAAGCTCCTCGGATTCCTGGTATCTCACCGCGGCATCGAGGCCAACCCCGACAAGATCAAGGCCATAGAGCAGATGCAGCCTCCTCGTTGCCTCAAGGACATGCAACGCTTAGCGGGATGTATGGCCAGCCTTGGCCGTTTCATCTCCAAGTTCGGCGAGAGGGTGCTGCCATTTTTCAAGATCATGAAGAGGTCCGGTCCCTTCAAGTGGACCCCTGAAGCAGAAAAGGCCTTTGAGGACCTGAAGAGATACCTGGTGAGCCCACCCATCATGGTTGCCCCACGCCCTCGCGAGCCTCTGAAGCTGTATCTTGCAGCCACTCCTCAGACGGCAAGCGCGGTCTTGGTGGCTGAAAGGGAAGAGCCAGTCCTCGACAAGCAGAACTCCGCCTCGCCAAGCCTAGAACCCCCCGACAAGGAAGCAGCCTCGTCAAGCCTCCGGCCCCAAGAAAACCTCGCCAAGGACTCCACCGAGCCTGGAGAGGAGCCAGCCGCTGCCACACCAACGACTACCCTCGTCGAGCATCCCGTGTACTTCGTCAGCACAGTGCTACGGGACGCCCGCGAGCGCTACCCCCATGCAGCAAAAGCTCCTCTTCTCGCTCCTCATCGCTTCCAGGAAGTTGCGTCACTACTTCCAGGGTCACCCCATCAAGGTGGTTACCTCCTACCCCCTGGAGCAGGTCCTGCGCAACCCGAACGCGACAGATCGTGTCGCAGGCTGGGGCATCGAGCTGCAACCTTTCGAGCCGATTTCATGGCCGAATGGACAGACACGCGCGAAGAAGAAGAGCCTTCAGAGGAGGAAGCCACAGCCTCAGGTGGGACGAAACCAGGCCCCTGGACCATGCATTTCGATGGCGCCTTCGCGGCCCGGAGTGTGGGGGTTGGTGCCGTCCTCACCTCCCCGACAGGCAACAAGCTCTACTACGCCGTCTAGTTATGCTTCAAGGACAACGACAAGGTCTCCAACAACATTGCTGAATATGAAGGCCTCCTCGCCGGGCTCAGAGCCGCGATCGCCCTCGGCATCAAGCACATCCTCATCAAGGGCGACTCCCAGCTCCTCGTCAACTTCTCCAACAAAAGCTACACGCCTAAGGACACCTACATGGTGGCCTACCTTCAAGATGTACGCAAGCTGGAGAAGAACTTCAGGGGCATGGAGCTCAAGCACATCCCGCGAGTAGAAAACCAAGAAGCAGATGACCTCGCCAGGCGAGCAGCGAGAAGGGAAGCCCAGAAGCCTGGAGTTTTCAAGGAGAGGCTCACCAAGGCCTCAGTCAAGCAGCCAGCGGCCAATATCAGCATCGACGAGGAGCTCCCACCGGCCCCATCAAGCGGAGCACCAAACTGCGGGCTCCCCTCTGGCGATCGCCTGCTGCTGACTCTGGTACGCCAAGACGCTAGCTGGATCGACGAGATCAAGAGCTACCTGCAAAACCGAGTCCTCCCCGAAGACGACGCAGAGGCCGAAAGAATTGCTTGCCAGGCCAAGTCCTACTGCCTCCATGACGGAGATCTGTACCGTAAGCGCCCCAATGGGGTTGCGTTGCGGTGCGTCCCTGCCGAGTAAGGCCGCCAGCTCATCAACGACATCCACAGCGGCGAGTGCGGCCACCATTCTTCCTAACGCACCCTTGCAGGCAAGATCTTCCGGAGTGGCTTCTACTGGCCTTCAGTGCTTCAAGATGCAGCTGCCATCGTCCAATCCTGCGACGCCTGCCAATTCCACGCCAAGCAAATTCACCAGCCCGCGCAAGGACTCCAGACCATCCCGCTCTCCTGGCCGTTCGCGGTTTGGGGGCTGGATCTGCTGGGGCCCTTCCCGCGAGCGCTCGGGGGCTACCGCTACCTCTACGTCGCCATCGACAAATTCACCAAGTGGCCTGAGGTGGAACCTGTGCGCACCATCCCGGCGAAATCGGCGGTAAAATTCATCAGGAGCCTGGTCTGCCGCTTCGGCGTGCCCAACTGCATCATCACCAACAACGGCTCGCAGTTCATCAGCGGCGCCTTCAAGTCCTACTGCGGCAGCCTCGGCGTCCAAATCTGCTACGCCTCAGTGGCACACCCACGAAGCAATGGGCAAGCTGAGCGAGCCAACTCCGAGGTGCTCAAGGGCCTCAAGACGAGAAGCTTCAACCGCCTCAAGGCCAGCGGCAAGCACTGGATCGACGAGCTCCCCTCGGTGCTCTGGTCCATCCGCACCACGCCAACAAAGCCTACTGGTGAGACGCCGTTCTCCCTCGTCTATGGCGCTGAAGCCGTCCTCCCCAGTGAGATCACCCATGGCTCTCCACGAGTCTTGGCCTTCAAGGAGGCTGAGCTGGACGAACTCCGCAACGACGACCTACTGCTGCTTGAAGGGCTCCGCCGAAATGCGGCCCTGAGAGCGGCAAGGTACCAGCAAGACCTCCGTCGCTACCACAGCCGCCACATCCGGCCGCGCACTCTCGAAGCAAGAGACCTTGTCCTGAGGATAATCCTCTCCAGGGCAGGCCTCCACAAGCTCTCGCCGATGTGGGAAGGCCCCTACAAAGTCGTGCACATCGCCAGGCCTGGCTCTGCGCGGCTCGAGACGGAGAACGGCGTTCATGTCGCCAACCCCTGGAACATCCAGCACCTGCGCAAGTTCTACCCCTGATCGCCACCGGCGAGCAACTTTTTGCATCAAGGGAGAACCACGCGCCATCATCCTCCACGAGGAAAAACTTCGGGCTCCCCTCTCTACTATACGTTGCCGCGGGCCGTTCGAGAAAACTCCCAAGCCACCAAGCCTCGGCACGGTAACCTCTTCAGGCACCATGTCTTGGCGAGGTGGATCCCCATGCCGGTCATGGCGGAACGCAGGCTAAAGGCCACCCCTGCCTAGGGCCCCTCTGAGCTCTCTCTACATGCGTCTGCCTCAGGCACGCCCCCCTCGAGAGTCTCAGCCACAGCATGTGGACCCCATGCCCAGAGCATGGCAGATTTTTTTTGTGCTTCTGGCCATGCCAGTGTAATGAACCTATGTTTCAGGTCAATTTGAACCTTTGCGCATCGCGCCAGCATATTTTGTTGCTTCGGTAAGCTCTAATGTTAGTTTCTTTTCTTTCTTCCTCGTATGATCCCTCATGTGTATCTCACGAGCGGGGGCTAGCATGGTGCCATGCCACGGGAGCATCCCGGCAGCACCTAAAACCCAAGGGATCCGAGCTCTGAACTTGCGGGTCAGCTCTCATGCATGTCAACTCCCAAGGAGCTCTGAACTCATGGGTTAGCTCCCGCGCACGTCAACTCACCAAGGATCACCAAAAACCTTGGTGCCTGTTCTCCTCGCAAGACACACATGAAGGAACCTACGAGCACCATAAGTTATCTAGCTATGTACTGCTTGTGGGTATGCCTATCTCTCCAAGTGCTGGAAAGCAGGCTCTCCAAGCCTCAGGCAACATCAGGAGGAAAACACCTCGCCAGGGAACCAGCACCCTCTCCAAGGCGAAAATTCCTCTCGCTGGTTTTTGCCCCTCGAGTCTCTTTTCTCTCTCCTATGCCTCATGGGCTGCTTGCACGTCAAAGGGGGGCCCCAAGCATCGCGCTTCGAGGAACCCTTACTTCTTGAGGCCTCACGCACCCCCCGGCCTTGTGGAGCCCTGACTCTCACATACCGAAGCGGCGGTGGTGTAGCGCTAAGAGAGGGTCCTAAGACGTAGAGCGAAAAAGACATGAAGGGGAAAGACAAAAGCCACCCGAGAGACATTCACAAGCACGTTCAAAAGCTTAAAGCAAGTCTTTACAAAGCTGTTACAGTCAAAATGCTAAGATAATGTGCCCCCTGCCCGTCTAGCTACAGGAAGGAGTTTAAGATATCGCGCCTCCTGAGGTGCCCGCTCCGTCCACGGCAGCCTCCGCCTCCAGGGCACCTTCCTCGCCGTCGCCTTCGTCTTCATCGACCAAAACTTGGTCGTATTTCCTGGCGAGCACCTCAGCGGCTTCCCGCGCCTTGCTGCGGATATCGACCGGCGCCATCACGGCCTCGAGGTCGAACGAGGGCCAGAGCCTCAGGAGGTTGCTGAAGACGCGGCTGGTGGCGAGGATGAGGAGATCGCGGCTCTCCGCCACGACGCGCTCGTCGAAGCTCTTCACGGCCTCTTCAAGCTTCCCAAGGAATTTCCCGAAGAAGTGCGTGTATGCGGCCTCGTCGTCGATCCCTCCGGCGGGAAAATGGGGGACCTCAATCCTCAATCCTCATGTCGTCCCCGACGGCGTTCGCGCGGCGGACCAGCTCGTGAAGCATGAGCTGGCGCTGGCGCGTCATGGCCCGGCCGTGCTGCGCGGTGTCTCGCGCCTGCTCCGTGAGGTTCGCGGCCGGCCCCACCTACTGCTGGAGGTCGCTCAGGCCCGCCTTCAGGGCGGCAATCTCCCTCTCCGCGCGAGTCTGCGCCTCCTTGGCGCGCTGGAGGCGGGAGGTCATCTCCTTCTCCTGCCCTTCGACCTGGTGCAGGAGCTCGTTGCGTTTTATCGTGAAACCCTCCTCCTGCTTCGTGACCTTGGCGCTATAATCGTCGGCAAGGCCTTGGCGGATGCGCTCCACCTTGGCGTCGGCCTCCTCCTGGATCCTCTTCTGCTTCAGCGCGAAGTCAGCGTTGGCCTTGTCGTGACGCTCCTTGTGGGTGGCCTCGCTCCTGGCCACCGAGCTCTCGCGCTCCTACAGCTGCCCCTCGCGGGTGGCCTGGGCCCCCTCCAGCAGATGGACCTGCTCCTCGCGCTGGTCCAGCTCCTTCTCCCAGAGGGAGAGCTCTTTCTCGCGCCGCTTCAGCTCCGCCTCGCGAAGCGCCAGCTGCCCCTCGCGAGCATCTAGCAGCTCGCGGAGTTCCTGCAAGCTGGCCCTGGCGGCCTCGGACTCGGCGGTGAATTTTTGCTTGGCGGCCGCTAGGTCCTGATGCTTGGCGGTGGTCTCCACCTCAAGCGCCTCCCGCACGGCGTCGAGCTGGTGCATGGTCTCCTACGCCTCCCGCTTGACGCTATCGCGGGTCTCTTTGGCGAAGCGGATCGCCTCCTCGCGCGCCGCCTGGGCCGTCGCATCCTGCCGCCGGCACATCTCCACCCTCTCGTGGAGGAGGGCCCAGGCGTCAGCAAGCCTTGTTCGTTCATCCTCCTGGGTATTTCTTCCTCGGCGTATTGCACTTCCAGCTCGTCAAGCGCCTGCCGCGCTTGGCCGAAGACAACCCCCCGGCGGGCCGCGCGAGGGCGCGGCTCCTGCAGCGCCAAGGTCCCCGTGTCGTCGCAGGGCGCAGAGGCCTCGACGCCCGTCGAGGCGCCCGAGGCATCTTGCCTCAGACTCACGGCTGCTTCCGGCGCGGCCTGGGGGCTGGTGCGGGCGCCTTCTCCGCTGCCCACGTTGAGAGCCCTCTGGGGACTGGGCGTCCTCTCACCCCCGGTCCCGGCGTCTGTGGGTTCCAGGGGCACCTCCACCTCCTGCTCTTCAGGGGCGCTCCCCGCCCCTTCCATGATGGCCGCGTCCGCCGCGGCCTCGGGCACGTCCGCCCCCCTTGTGGAAGCCTCCTCCGCCTCTGGAGGCGGCTCCATGACGACCTCTTCATCCACCACTTCCTCTTCCTCGCGGTGCTCGGCCGCTGGAGGAGTAGCAGCCCGAGTTGGCGGCGGCGTCGCCACCTCAATCACCTCCTCCGCGCAGTGCTCAACCGCGGGGGGAGAAGCAGCCCTAGCTGGAGGCGACGGTGCCTCTTCGACCGCCACCACCTCCGCGCGGTGCTCACCCGCGGGAGGAACGGCCTCTAGCTGCGGCTCGTCAGCCGCCTGCTGCGGCTCGTCAGCCGCCCGCTGTGGCTCGTCGGCCGCCTGCTGCGGCTCGTCGGCCACAGGCATCTCCTCAGCGGCGCTGGTGGTCTCCCCAAGCTTGCGGAGACGCCGCCTCTTCAGCGCCGCGGGTACGCTGAAGAAACACAAACAAGCAAATCCTTCAGGAGGGGATTCTCAGAAGCAAAATGCTAAAAGAAAAGGCAAGGACCAAGACTTACTCGTCGGCCGCTCTCCACACCCTCTTCTTCCCCTTGGGTGGCTGGAGGGTGCTCGCTCCGGCCTCTTCGAGAGGTGCTGCTACCTCCTCGCGAGGAGCATCCCTCGTGGCGGCCCCGGCGTCCCTGTCGTGGAGGAGCTTGGAGCGGGGCTCGCAGCGTCCTCCCGTGCCGCCTCTCCTTTCCTCCGCGGTGCGCTAAACCATGCGGAAGGCATCCTCGTCGCTGCCGGAGGAGATCACTTCGACGTCTTCACTAGCCGGTGCGCTCCTTGAGGAGCCCGCGTCACCTCCTAAGGGATTGGCGCCTCTCGAGGCCCCATCCTCGCCGGAGGGGTCAGCACCCCTCGGGGCCGCGTCCTCGCCAGATTCTTCTCCTTCATCCGGCTCCGGCGACTCGTCCATGTACTCTGGCTCCGCCGCCCACGGGTTGGTGCGGGGCCCGCGGTGCCCCGCGGGCACGATGCCCCACTCGTCGAACACCGGCAGGCGCCTGCGGTGTTCTTCCACACTCTCCACAACGAAGTTGAAGAGCGTCTTGGCCTCCTCGGTAGAGGGGGACGGGATGTCCTTCGTGGCGAAGAGGATCCCCATGATCGGGTACAGCACCTCCCGCGCGAGGTTGTCCATGCACAGGCGCATCCTGTCCTCCTTGCCGGTGTACCGCCACACCGGCTCCGAATGCTGCTGGAGAGGAGCGATGCGGCGCCTCGTGAAGTCCTTGGCCACCATCTGGCCGGTGAGCCCGCCAACGCGAAGCCTCCATATGCACTCGTACACCCCGTCGAGCTCTGGGCCTTCGAAGTCTGCGCTCGCCCAGCGCGCCCACTTCCTCGGCGGCGCCTCGGGCACCTCCAGAAGAGGGTTGGTCCCCTTGGTGTCAACAAAGAGCCACCTCTCGCGGAACTTCTCCACCTTCTTCGTCACCTTGGTGATGGCGTTCTCACCACTCCAGGCGATGGGAATATAGACCTCGCTCCTGGCGTCGGCGATGCGGAATGACACGCATCCGAGCCGCTCATTCTGCGCGGTGCTCCGGAGGGAGTAGAAGCTGCGAAAAAGCGCTACCGAGGGGCGAATGCCGACGTAGGCCTCGCAGAGGTAGGCGAAGATGGCGAGGATAAGGATGGAGTTGGGTTGGAGATGAAGAAGCTGGATCTGGTACGTTTCCAGGATCGCGAAGAGGAAGTCGGAGAAGGGAGGAACGAGACCGGCGTAGAGAGTATGGAGAAAAATGGGGTAGTACCCCTCGGGAAGCCTGCTGCCGGTCGGCCTCATCTCGGTGACGCCATGCTCGTTGGTGTTCGAGGCCGCCAGGTAGCGCACTTTCGCAATCGCAGCCGTGCTGATGCGTGACGGCGGCAGCGCCGCCGCCAGCGCGGCACCCCGCGCCGCCGCCGTAGACGTGCCAGTCTGCATCGCGGCCTTGCCCTTCTGGCCGTCGGTTGCCTTCTTGGGAGCCATGGCCACTGGAAGGAAGCTTGAAGACGAAGACCTCGGAAGCGACGAGCTCTGGGAGGAAGAAGAGGTTTGGAAGAAGAGGGCGGCGGAGTAATGGGAGAAGTGATAGGCGCAGTCTGCGCGCCAGGCTTTATTGACCGGCTCAGGAGTCGTGGCGGGCCCCACCGGGTTGCCCGTTGAAGCCGAGGAGATCGTGGCCGCGGCGCAACCACAATGCTCCACGTGTCACGGCCCAGGCAGGCGTCTTTGGGCCCTCGACGCTTCACCTGCGTCCATGGCCTTCGGCGTGCCCATCGCGGGCCCGGGGGATACTGTCGGCACAGTGGAAACCAGGTTACCACGGGCCGGCCTGCCAGGGCCCACAGGATTCTTCAGGCATTTTCACTAAGGACCTGGCTCTCCAAGCCTGGCGAGCCCCGCGAGGGTTTTTCCCTCGCGAGGGGTCTTTTCTCCTCGCCGAGGGTTTTCTCCCTTGGCGAGGGACCGCTCCTCGACAAGGCGTCTCCGACGCCACCCGCATTTCTGCTAAGGACCAAGCCGAAGGGCTCGGCGAGGCTTTTTGCCTCGCGGGGTTCCTTCCTCGCGAAGCCATCTCTGCTTCCGCGGCAGAGCGCACATGGGCTCTGCGCCATGTGCAGAGTGACGCGCGTGCCTACGCGCGATGACGACGACGCCGCAGTTGCCACTTCCATGTATAAAGCGGTCAACAAAGCGGCTTCAAGCAAAGCGGACAACGAGTATTGCCTCTTTGGCGATAAGGGAACCATCTGCAGCTACGCTCCAAGGACGACGTCACCGTGGGTCACATCCCACCTCATCAAGCGCCAGCCCACCGTCCGGCTGGCCGGTGGCTTTTCCAGCTTTGGTAGCGCCGTCCCTGCCATGGACCGCGTCCATGGACTCCACCTTTATCGTGCACCCTGCTCCTTCCCTCGTCGCCATGTGGTAACCCTTCCCGCCCAAATGTTTGGGCGGAAGGGGTCCAGGACGCCTATAAAAGGAGGGGGAGCACGCTCAAGCAAAGGGTTAGATCTTCAGTTGGTTTAGCTCTAGTAGACCCTAACCCTAGATCTGAAGACTAGCAAGTAGCCATTGTTAGCCACCTCGAGCTCTCCAAGCTCTTCTTGTACTGTGAACCTCTCCAAGCAGTGCAATACACCATAGCAGGACGTAGGGGTTTTACCTCCCAAAGAGGGCCCTGAACCTGGATAAGATCTTGTGTCCATCTCTGCAGTGTCGTCCGCAGCGAGTCCGACGAGCACCGTCGCCGGAGCACATTGAGGATTGTTTGACTCCGTGTTCAGCCCCTTACACGATACCTTGGAGACACCCCAGTTCCTGGGAACATTCTCCGACACAATTATCTTTAGTTCCAAATATTTGTTGCAACCATGATATTAAACTTGATATTGATCTTAATAATTATCTTGAAAGAGGGAAGCATGCTAATGAATTCCAAAATAAATTTAATGATCCTCTTTATGTGCTTATATTATCTAAGTTGAATGATTCTTGTGATTATATGGTTGAATTTATTTCTTCTACTTGCAACTATTATAAAAGAGGAGGTAATAAGAACCCTCTTTATGCTACTAATAAATATATGCTGCAAGTAACTACTGTTAATATGCATTGTGAAATTTCTATTTATTGTGATTCATTCATATACAAAATGCCAATGCATAGAAAGAAAGTTAGACTTCGTTGTTATTACTTTTGTGTTTTGTTTTTCTCTTTACTAGGTTTCAACTTGACAATTATTTTGATTGGCTTGAGAGCACCATGGGATCCTGGTATTTGCATGAAACACTTCCCAATGAAGAGGGACACATCAAAGTTCAAGCTCCCTCATGAGCTTCGTCCACAATAAATATCAAGTAAGAAGCCTAGCTATATGGCTATAAAGAAAGCGCTTTACGGGAGGCAACCCGGTTGTTTTTATTTTTGATTTTCTTTGTGTCCTCTTTCTGTAACAAGAGACTTAGTTTTTAGTTTAGTTTCTGAAATTATTAATAAAGTGCCAAGTTTTACCTATTTTGGTATGAAAAAGTTGCTATTTGTATTCGGAGATTTTATTCCAGCATGAATTTGTGCATGGTTTAATTTTTCGTTCCTATTATGTAACTCCGAATGAGCTGAAATTTTTACTGTAACTGAAACTTTTCATTCTCTGTATGCATGATTGTTTTCAGAATTTTTCGACATGTTTAAGTCAGGTAGAAAAATACATTTCGCTGCTGCTAATTTTCTGGACAGATTCTGTCCCATTTTGTTTGATGCATTCTTTGAACTGTTAACTTGAATATTTTTTATCCAATTAAGTTTATAAGTAGGCATAAAACATTATACACTCTCTATACATTAATATGAATTTTTGTCTAAGGATTCTATGCAGCAAGTAATTCATTTCTCCATCACTACTAATGTCACCCCACAGAAAAGAAATGGGAGAAACAGTGTTTTGAAGTTTTTTCACAGGGATTAGAGGAGATGCACCAAGAGCTATCCAATGATGGTGAAGACCATAAGATTGGGGATGTGAAGACAACCCCACTGGACCAACACACTCTCGGTTTGCACACGTCTAACTTCTGTTTTTCTATCAATACACTTTATCGCATAAACTTGGAGCGTCTTTTATTTGCTTTTTATTTTGGTTTGATTTTTGTTTTGAGACCACCACTATCATTTTTATATGAGAGAGCTACTGGAAGTTTGGGTTGATTAAAATTGGATGCTAAATAAAAAATTGGGAATGGGATGTTTAAGTTGATTTAAAAAGATACATATAGTTGCATAATTCATGTGCTTTTTAATGAGTATTAATTTGCAAGTGTGTCACATCCCGAAAATTCGTCCCTAATGTTAGTAATGTTTTTTTCTCCCGCCTGAAAAACTTTTTCTGTTTCCAAACTATTTTCTCCCACTTGTTGGTCTTTGAATTGACTTTGGTTTTGCTCACTTGGAGATTTCCCAACAAACCTTGAGCTTATCAACCTCCACCATATCTCGATGCCACTATTTTCGTTGTCACACATTGATGCCACTCCAGTGTCCCAAAACCCTTCCGTCTATTCCACTAAAAGCCACCACCACAATTGCATCTTAAGATAAATTCTACCAAGCTACCATATGGTTCCCTCATACTTATACATCCACCCTATGGGAAAATATTCCATAGCCCAATGCAAAAACCCTCGGTTAAATCATATCCGCTATTATGCCATTTCCAGTCCAATAAGTATTCAGACACCTTCCACTCATCCAAAAATTATACAATTTTGGGGATGGGCCTAATTTCACCTCCTGAACTTTTCACTCCATTGGCCCAACCTCATTTGAGCAATATTTGGGGTACTTCCTTTGTGATGCTCTTTTTATGCCTAATCGCAATTTCCAAAGCAAACCCTAGATACAAAAATCATTTGGCATTGGTGCTTTGCCAAGATGACAAACTCCCATATATAACCACATAACCAGAAGATCATGTCAAGATCATTTGAGGAGATGCGTCTATCATGCCCATGCCATTAGGGCACCTTTCGGACACCAATTTACTTAACCATCTTCCATGTATTCAATTGAGCTCAAAATCCACAGACCTACCACATACACCCATTATTACCTACTGTGAATTTTGGGGATTTAACTGAGATGTGCAAAGCCCTGATCATTTCATCGAGCACCTAGTGAGCCTAGGTTTTCCGAAATTTTGCTTAAACCAAGTTGCAAACCAGCTGAAACTATCAACTAGGCTCTGGTAGGTTTTTAAATTTGGCACAAGGTGACACGAACCATTTTCTTTTTGGATCCCCGAGTCAACGGTACCGCGACGATGTCACTTGCGTCGTGCTCTAGGCGTCCCGGACGTGCGCGTTTTGGCAAACCCTAAATCCCGCTTAGCCTAAAACCTGCCTAATCCCCGCATAGTAGCTTCCCTGTAGATCCCTGTTCGTCCAGCTCGACGTTCATATCCATTTTCCCCGTTCTTATCCCCTCCTTCCATTTTTTTTGAGCACGTGGTCGTCCGATGCTTCTCGTCCCTGCCTATATATGGGCAGCTCGAGCCCCCACCTGCGGACGCCGCTCATTTTCCCCCCTGCACTCCACTTCCCTTGCCCCGACACACTCCTCACTCTCCTCTCCACTCCTAGGAGCCAGAGGCTCGGCGTGCCCGGCGTGCTCATCGTGCATGGCCGTCGTGGCCGGCGGTCGAGATGAGCTCCAGCACAACCGCCCGTCGCCCCGTCCCTTCACCGCCGCCATGGTGCCGCCCCTTTCCCCCCCGTCGGTGTCCGCCCCGGTGCTCACCACTGCCGCCACCATCGGCTCCCGAGGCCGCGCCCCAGTCACCGCCTGCACCGCTGCCCTCGGCTGGCCTCGTGGCCGCCAACCGCTGCCGCCGATGTCGCCGAGCCCCCACGACCCGACGCCGTGCCGCCTCCCGCCGCGCGTCTCCGAGCTTCGCCGACCCCGCCCTCGGCATCGCCGTCCACGGCCGGCCCTCCGCCGCCACCGTGCCGTCCTTCCCCGAGCCCCAGCTTCCTCCTCGACCGCGGCACGCCGCCGCAGCGCCGTCTCCGTCCCGGCCGACCCTGCCCTCCCGCGGCCGCCCGCGTCGTTGGCGTCCGTCTCGGCCCGCCGTCGCCGACGTCACCGCCCGAGGCCGCGCGCCGCGCCGCGAGCCTCCCGTCCGCTTCGTCCGCCTTCGGGCGCGAGGGGCACGGTGGCTCCGTCTCTGCCACCGGCCTGGCCGCCCGGTCGCCGGCATCCTCCGCCGGCCGCTGCCGTCGTCGTCTCCCCGGCCTCCTCCCGAGCCTCCCGTGCGGAAGCCGGGCCGATCGATCGATCGATCGATTGAGGCTAGCTCAACGCGTACTCTCTTTTTTTTCTTTCAATTTACGTGTGCTTGCAGCGAAAGCGTATTCCTGGAAAGTGCGCGACCGGCCCGACCCGGTAAGATTCGGCCCGCGAACATTTTTTTTTCTGGAAGTGGCTGATAATTACCAAGAACTAGAAGTCCAATATCTTTTGAACCGTAGCTCCGATTGAGGTGATTCAAATTTGTAAATTCATAGTTTGAAAAGCTCTATCCAGTGGTATAGGTTTTACATTTTTGTAAAATGTTTGTATGCTCAGCACCTTTATACACATGCATAGGTCTATCTCGCGGTACCGGCAAATCGAGACCCCAACCCGCGACGTGCCCGTGACCCCGAAACCAAATGGCGTCGATCATCGAAGGCAAGCTAACCACTTGCTATGAACACTCAAGCGATGCTGTTTGTTGCATATTAGCGTGGTATTTTATGTTATGGCTATTCGATGTTGATGTTGGTTCGTGTGATTCCATGTGTGTACTTGCATGCTAGGTTTATTTCGAGCTTAGATAGCAACGCCGTGTTTCATTTCCAGTATAGTTAGCGACGCCATGCTCCACTCAACATCCATGTGTGTGTTAGAATGGCGTATGATTAATTTGTGCGCCTCGCACTTGCGTGGCTTTGTCGAACCATCTGACCAGCTAACTATAACTAAGCGTCCTCATGATTGTTTGCTTCTTCTCCTTCGCCGAGGTGAGGAGCGGACGAATGTCGTCTTATGATTCTCGGAGTTGGGGCATTTGCCAAAAGAGTTATTTGCTTCTTCTCCCTCCGTCAAACTTGGCTGGCGTATGCCCGCCTTGACTGCGACGCTTGGGAAGCTGGCTTTCATTTGGATCTTTTTGCCAAGATCGCTGACACCACGTCGGGTTAATCCTCGAGTGGAATGGATGCTTTCTTTCTTATGATTGCTTATCATCTGTCAACTGTGCATCACGAGATATCGTGGCTTTGGTTTATATCCTGTCAACGGTGCGTCACGAGATATCGTGACTTTGTTTTCATTCCTGTAATACGATAAACCCATCAAGTGTGGGTTGAGTTCCGGCCGGCGACTAAATACATGTTGGGCACCGCCCACGTGGATTGAATCTCGTCTACTTTTCTGTAGAGTTGTGGCGTGTGTTGGACGGTACCATGCACCACTCCCCATTCCGGCGACGATGGACTGGAGGAACCGCCGCAGTCAAGGGAATGGAGGACCGGGATCGCGTGGACGCCTCCACTAACTTTTGTAGTCGATCTGTGGCTGCTACTGGCCGGAGGTATCTCCGCCATCGCCCGGTTGACGCTAACCAACTGTGCTGTTTATTTTCTTTTACTCAACCTGTGGCTGTCACTGGTCGGAGTTGTGTCCGCCCTCGCCCGGTTGAAACTAACCATTGATTGAACTAACTATATATTGTTTGAAATATTGGGTGCAGTTTGTTTCTGTTTCATGTTGATATGATATTACGATTTTGCATTGGACTAATCTGTTTCATGTTGATATGAGATTATATTTATTGTGTTGGACTAACCCTCTGTTGTTGGAATTGTTGTTGAAAGAAACTGGATTAAATGAACCAACCCTCCAAGCTTCGATAGGGTCAGTCCATAGTGCCACCAATCTGAACCTTGAACGCACTGCCACTGTCGCCCAAATGGGAGAGCCATAACCTATGTAACCTATCACGCCTCCTTTGATGCTACCCACTTGGCAAGTCTAGTCGGATACTGCATAGTTGTGGTCGGGGCTAGTCTTGTGAAGGTTCCGGAGCTAGGCGTTGCTCATGAGTTGGGGACGTGCCGGATTCACTTCGACATAAGACATAGAGTTATGTCGGTAGCTATACAGGGAGTGTCTTGGTAGGGTGAACGGTTATGTAATTGTATCTTGCCGTCGCGAAGCAAGGTGCATTTAGATGGGTGGTAACTGCAACCTCTCGAGAGTGTATCAACTAGCAACTAGCCTTGTTCCTAGGTTATGGAACAGTTCAGTGTCGGTCACACTATTGTCCTTTGTCGAGTCCGGAGGTTAAACTTAAGTTCGGTGTGAAAGTAAGATGAACAACCTGATTTCACTAAATAAACAATAAGATGATGCAGGGAATGTTACCTCAGTTGTGAATGGTTACCCGCGTTGAGGGATGGCGGTGCGATCGTTGGGGGCCTAGAGTTAGGCCTGAGCCAACATCGTCCGTGCATTACCTAGTGGATAGATGAGGCCAGTGGGCCTAGCAGTGGAAAGATGTGATGAGGCCGTTGGGCCTAGTTGTGACAGGTTTGTTATAATACTTATTACCAATGGGTACCTCCGTTATTCGTCACAGGTAAGTTCGCTTGTCTGGTCGCCGGTGCACGATCCAACCCCACCTGGCTTGGACTCTGTACTGGTGATACCCCATTATCTACTTATGCCAGGATTTGTCGTACTACCCTATTGCTACCCACTTGGAATGTCGTGAGTAGACACTTGCCATGTTTAGATTATTTTCTGTCACTAGTTACTTGTTGCCTGATTGCTTGACTGTTCATGTCTTGTGGTTGTTACTTGCGAGTACATCATTGTACTCAAACTGGCTTTTCATGTGGCCAGACGTGGAGAGGATTCGTCTTCGACCATAGCAAAGAGAGATGGAGCAAGAACGTGCTAGGATCAGTAGCCCAGTCAGATGCCTGTGGAATGGAGCCGCACCAAGACGTTGTCGTACCATTATCTTCCGCTGCCGATTAAACTCCGTCCCGTGCCATACTTGGCAATGATAAATTTTCTTGCCTTGATGGCCATGTAAACCATTTATAGCCCTTTGGGCCTGATTGTGTAATGATATTTCCGCTATGTTGCATTGTCGTAACGTGCGTCCGGATATCCTGGGCTGGCGCACGGGGCGACCGCCTTTCTGACGACCTGTGTCAGAAGGGGGTGCCACAGAGCATGGTATCAGAGCACCAGGCTGGCTGTAGACTACCCTAGCATGGAAAGCCGCACCTTACTTTTGCCCGACAATGACCCGATGGATTTAACCCATTTCTGCCTAACTGGCATGGCTCGTGTCAGTCAACAGTATGGTGTAGAAAAGCTTGTCCCAACCCTTTCCCAACGCGACTTGCCGGTTTCTTCCTTGATAAGGAATCGACACTACCCATTAGTATGAGAATTATTTTGGGTGTGTTGCATAGGTTTAACTATTAAGTGGAAGTAATCAATGAGACACTACAACCACGGTGTCCCGCTCACTTAATGTTGGCTCGTGTATAGGTTTGGAAAAAAAAACTCATACATGTGACGACACAAGGTTCCTCACCCAATATGAACCTTGTGAGAACTCATGTTAAAGAAAGGGCCCAAGCCCTCCACGATGACCCCCATCGCAAGCTTTATTATGCTTTTTGAGTGTCCCACATCGTTGGAGCACGAAAGGATTTTTGTAGAGTGTTTTGTTAGCTTGGATTGTAGACTTGCTTGTTGTTTTGCCATGGTTTTGTGGGTTATGTGTGCCTTGCCATGTGTGATCGTTTAAGCAAAAACCCTAGTTTATATTTATATATCGTAGGGGTAGATCCTATCTTGTTTGATTCAGTGAGCCCCTGCCATGCCATCCTTAGAATGCTTTGAGTGTGATAAAAATATCATGCCATGATAATGTTTGTTTTAGAAATATACTGCTAAGTGTTAACCCTTTTGAGTGTTAAACCCTAGTACCGTGTAGAAAAGTTTTAAAATATTTAAATCTAGGGGTGTAATAAACCATACAAGAAATATCTTGTATAACCCCGGGAATCTTCATTAGTCTCCGAATCTCGGGACGAGATTCTTTTTAAGGGGGGAAGGTTTGTCACATCCCGAAAATTCGTCCCTAACGTTAGTAATGTTTTTTTCTCCCGCCTGAAAAACTTTTTCTGTTTCCAAACTATTTTCTCCCACTTGTTGGTCTTTGAATTGACTTTGGTTTTGCTCACTTGGAGATTTCCCAACAAACCTTGAGCTTATCAACCTCCACCATATCTCGATGCCACTATTTTCGTTGTCACACATTGATGCCACTCCAGTGTCCCAAAACCCTTCCGTCTATTCCACTAAAAGCCACCACCACAATTGCATCTTAAGATAAATTCTACCAAGCTACCATATGGTTCCCTCATACTTATACATCCACCCTATGGGAAAATATTCCATAGCCCAATGCAAAAACCCTCGGTTAAATCATATCCGCTATTATGCCATTTCCAGTCCAATAAGTATTCAGACACCTTCCACTCATCCAAAAATTATACAATTTTGGGGATGGGCCTAATTTCACCTCCTGAACTTTTCACTCCATTGGTCCAACCTCATTTGAGCAATATTTGGGGTACTTCCTTTGTGATGCTCTTTTTATGCCTAATCGCAATTTCCAAAGCAAACCCTAGATACAAAAATCATTTGGCATTGGTGCTTTGCCAAGATGACAAACTCCCATATATAACCACATAACCAGAAGATCATGTCAAGATCATTTGAGGAGATGCGTCTATCATGCCCATGCCATTAGGGCACCTTTCGGACACCAATTTACTTAACCATCTTCCATGTATTCAATTGAGCTCAAAATCCACAGACCTACCACATACACCCATTATTACCTACTGTGAATTTTGGGGATTTAACTGAGATGTGCAAAGCCCTGATCATTTCATCGAGCACCTAGTGAGCCCTAGGTTTTCCGAAATTTTGCTTAAACCAAGTTGCAAACCAGCTGAAACTATCAACTAGGCTCTGGTAGGTTTTTAAATTTGGCACAAGGTGACACGAACCATTTTCTTTTTGGATCCCCGAGTCAACGGTACCGCGACGATGTCACTTGCGTCGTGCTCTAGGCGTCCCGGACGTGCGCGTTTTGGCAAACCCTAAATCCCGCTTAGCCTAAAACCTGCCTAATCCCCGCATAGTAGCTTCCCTGTAGATCCCTGTTCGTCCAGCTCGACGTTCATATCCATTTTCCCCGTTCTTATCCCCTCCTTCCATTTTTTTTGAGCACGTGGTCGTCCGATGCTTCTCGTCCCTGCCTATATATGGGCAGCTCGAGCCCCCACCTGCGGACGCCGCTCATTTTCCCCCCTGCACTCCACTTCCCTTGCCCCGACACACTCCTCACTCTCCTCTCCACTCCTAGGAGCCAGAGGCTTGGCGTGCCCGGCGTGCTCATCGTGCATGGCCGTCGTGGCCGGCGGTCGAGATGAGCTCCAGCACAACCGCCCGTCGCCCCGTCCCTTCACCGCCGCCATGGTGCCGCCCCTTTCCCCCCCGTCGGTGTCCGCCCCGGTGCTCACCACTGCCGCCACCATCGGCTCCCGAGGCCGCGCCCCGGTCACCGCCTGCGCCGCTGTCCTCGGCTGGCCTCGTGGCCGCCAACCGCTGCCGCCGATGTCGCCGAGCCCCCACGACCCGACGCCGTGCCGCCTCCCGCCGCGCGTCTCCGAGCTTCGCCGACCCCGCCCTCGGCATCGCCGTCCACGGCCGGCCCTCCGCCGCCACCGTGCCGTCCTTCCCCGAGCCCCAGCTTCCTCCTCGACCGCGGCACGCCGCCGCAGCGCCGTCTCCGTCCCGGCCGACCCTGCCCTCCCGCGGCCACCCGCGTCGTTGGCGTCCGCCTCGGCCCGCCGTCGCCGACGTCACCGCCCGAGGCCGCGCGCCGCGACGCGAGCCTCCCGTCCGCTTCGTCCGCCTTCGGGTGCGAGGGGCACGGTGGCTCCGTCTCTGCCACCGGCCTGGCCGCCCGGTCGCCGGCATCCTCCACCGGCCGCTGCCGTCGTCGTCTCCCCGGCCTCCTCCCGAGCCTCCCGTGCGGAAGCCGGGCCGATCGATCGATCGATCGATTGAGGCTAGCTCAACGCGTACTCTCTTTTTTTCTTTCAATTTACGTGTGCTTGCAGCGAAAGCGTATTCCTGGAAAGTGCGCGACCGGCCCGACCCGGTAAGATTCGGCCCGCGAACGTTTTTTTTTCTGGAAGTGGCTGATAATTACCAAGAACTAGAAGTCCAATATCTTTTGAACCGTAGCTCCGATTGAGGTGATTCAAATTTGTAAATTCATAGTTTGAAAAGCTCTATCCAGTGGTATAGGTTTTACATTTTTGTAAAATGTTTGTATGCTCAGCACATTTATACACATGCATAGGTCTATCTCGCGGTACCGGCAAATCGAGACCCCAACCCGCGACGTGCCCGTGACCCCGAAACCAAATGGCGTCGATCTTCGAAGGCAAGCTAACCACTTGCTATGAACACTCAAGCGGTGCAGTTTGTTGCATATTAGCGTGGTATTTTATGTTATGGCTATTCGATGCTGATGTTGGTTCGTGTGATTCCATGTGTGTACTTGCATGCTAGGTTTATTTCGAGCTTAGATAGCAACGCCGTGTTTCATTTCCAGTATAGTTAGCGACGCCATGCTCCACTCAACATCCATGTGTGTGTTAGAATGGCGTATGATTAATTTGTGCGCCTCGCACTTGCGTGGCTTTGTCGAACCATCTGACCAGCTAACTATAACTAAGCGTCCTCATGATTGTTTGCTTCTTCTCCTTCGCCGAGGTGAGGAGCGGACGAATGTCGTCTTATGATCCTCGGAGTTGGGGCATTTGCCAAAAGAGTTATTTGCTTCTTCTCCCTCCGTCAAACTTGGCTGGCGTATGCCCGCCTTGACTGCGACGCTTGGGAAGCTGGCTTTCATTTGGATCTTTTTGCCAAGATCGCTGACACCACGTCGAGTTAATCCTCGAGTGGAATGGATGCTTTCTTTCTTATGATTGCTTATCATCTGTCAACTGTGCGTCACGAGATATCGTGGCTTTGGTTTATATCCTGTCAACTGTGCGTCACGAGATATCGTGACTTTGTTTTCATTCCTGTAATACGATAAACCCATCAAGTGTGGGTTGAGTTCCGGCCGGCGACTAAATACATGTTGGGCACCGCCCACGTGGATTGAATCTCGTCTACTTTTCTGTAGAGTTGTGGCGTGTGTTGGACGGTACCATGCACCACTCCCCATTCCGGCGACGATGGACTGGAGGAACCGCCGCAGTCAAGGGAATGGAGGAACGGGATCGCGTGGACGCCTCCACTAACTTTTGTAGTCGATCTGTGGCTGCTACTGGCCGGAGGTATCTCCGCCATCGCCCGGTTGACGCTAACCAACTGTGCTGGTTATTTTCTTTTACTCAACCTGTGGCTGTCACTGGTCGGAGTTGTGTCCGCCCTCGCCCGGTTGAAACTAACCATTGATTGAACTAACTATATATTGTTTGAAATATTGGGTGCAGTTTGTTTCTGTTTCATGTTGATATGATATTACGATTTTGCATTGGACTAATCTGTTTCATGTTGATATGAGATTATATTTATTGTGTTGGACTAACCCTCTGTTGTTGGAATTGTTGTTGAAAGAAACTGGATTAAATGAACCAACCCTCCAAGCTTCGATAGGGTCAGTCCATAGTGCCACCAATCTGAACCTTGAACGCACTGCCACTGTCGCCCAAATGGGAGAGCCATAACCTATGTAACCTATCACGCCTCCTTTGATGCTACCCACTTGGCAAGTCTAGTCGGATACTGCATAGTTGTGGTCGGGGCTAGTCTTGTGAAGGTTCCGGAGCTAGGCGTTGCTCATGAGTTGGGGACGTGCCGGATTCACTTCGACATAAGACATAGAGTTATGTCGGTAGCTATACAAGGAGTGTCTTGGTAGGGTGAACGGTTATGTAATTGTATCTTGCCGTCGCGAAGCAAGGTGCATTTAGATGGGTGGTAACTGCAACCTCTCGAGAGTGTATCAACTAGCAGCTAGCCTTGTTCCTAGGTTATGGAACAGTTCAGTGTCGGTCACACTATTGTCCTTTGTCGAGTCCGGAGGTTAAACTTAAGTTCGGTGTGAAAGTAAGATGAACAACCTGATTTCACTAAATAAACAATAAGATGATGCAGGGAATGTTACCTCAGTTGTGAATGGTTACCCGCGTTGAGGGATGGCGGTGCGATCGTTGGGGGCCTAGAGTTAGGCCTGAGCCAACATCGTCCGTGCATTACCTAGTGGATAGATGAGGCCAGTGGGCCTAGCAGTGGAAAGATGTGATGAGGCCGTTGGGCCTAGTTGTGACAGGTTTGTTATAATACTTATTACCAATGGGTACCTCCGTTATTCGTCACAGGTAAGTTCTCTTGTCTGGTCGCCGGTGCACGATCCAACCCCACCTGGCTTGGACTCTGTACTGGTGATACCCCATTATCTACTTATGCCAGGATTTGTCGTACTACCCTATTGCTATCCCACTTGGAATGTCGTGAGTAGACACTTGCCATGTTTAGATTATTTTCTGTCACTAGTTACTTGTTGCCTGATTGCTTGACTGTTCATGTCTTGTGGTTGTTACTTGCGAGTACATCATTGTACTCAAACTGGCTTTTCATGTGGCCAGACGTGGAGAGGATTCGTCTTCGACCATAGCAAAGAGAGATGGAGCAAGAACGTGCTAGGATCAGTAGCCCAGTCAGATGCCTGTGGAATGGAGCCGCACCAAGACGTTGTCGTACCATTATCTTCCGCTGCCGATTAAACTCCGTCCCGTGCCATACTTGGCAATGATAAGTTTTCTTGCCTTGATGGCCGTGTAAACCATTTGTAGCCCTTTGGGCCTGATTGTGTAATGATATTTCCGCTATGTTGCATTGTCGTAACGTGCGTCCGGATATCCTGGGCTGGCGCACGGGGCGACCGCCTTTCTGACGACCTGTGTCAGAAGGGGGTGCCACAAAGTGTTTTATCAAGAGCTATTTTATATTCATGTTTAGATGCTGAATGTTACTTTACTTGGTTTAACATGGATTGAGTAGTTCTATGGACACTTGTGCATGCATTTAGACGGTCAATTTTCTCCCTTTTGCTAGCCCAAAAATTCCAACAAGTAAAAACTTGTTTTCCAACACCTTCAACCAAAGTTTTTCCGGTGAGTCCACCATATCTACCTATTAGCTTTATGCTATTCCGAGTATGTTTATCATGTTACTTTCTGTTATCTATACCTCTGAATTAAAATGCTTATGTTATTGATTGTTATGGGAAAAGTTGGTTAAATAGCTCTCACACCTTACTATTGCATTTAATAAACATGAACCATTGTGATTAAAATTATGAAGTTGTGAGATTGACAAGAGTCTTGGTTGGTAGTTAGCCCAAATGTGCTGTCACATGGCAAGCTTTCAACACGCTAATAATTATATTAAGTTGATATCATGTACTTTTGTTTATGGATGCCTATCATAGTGCCAAATAAATGTGGAAACTAAGTAAGTTTAAGTAGTTGTATAAATGGCTAGAGAGACACCTGGTCCGCTAATCTAAGCCATGTTGTCATGGTGGAAATTTACTTACATGCTATTGTGAACCTTCGGTGATGCACCTCATAATAAAAAGCTATATCAATAGTAAATAAAAAGGGTGTTGAGATTGTTCATTATGTTTGTTTGTCTTGTCATTTTGACATGGGCTTGTTCCATGTCCTGGGACAAGAGGTACCCCAGTTGACCCTCTTGATGACGCTATTATACAATGACTTTTACTTGAACTTGCTTTGTATCCCAAGTTGAGTAACACCATGGTGTAGGTACTCGTATTCACGGGGCATGAGACTTTCAACCATTTCTTTGTCAAGCACACTACTCATATTTGCTTTCACTTTAAACTTTAACCATTCAAGATGTTATGATAAGGGGTAATGAGAGTTTGACACCAATACCACATTGCAAACATTAACTTAAGTAGAAGTATTTGGAAGTTAGATGAAACTTGTTCATGTTTTACCTCTACTCATATATATATCTTTCCAAAGTGTCCACCTTTTATATTCAGTTTTATAAGAGTACTCTATGACCATTATAGGATGTTTTTACTTTTCATTATGCATAGATTTGGCCCATAGTACTTTCTTCTATGTTACACTTTATGAATTATCATTGAACATCCTTACATTGAATATTTGATATCACTTCATAATCTATCTTGCATATCGCTACTCCTTTGAAGAATGAATCATTTTACTTTATGTAGCAATAGTAATCATCTTTGATATCCATTGTTAGTATTTAAATGCAAAGTCCATGTTAGTTTTATCACCTTCATACTCGAGGACGAGTATAGGTTAAGCTTGGGGATGTTGATGCATCTAAAATGCATACATGAACTTTGCATTGAATTACTTATATTTCAATCATATTTGCATCATATAAGGGTTATATCATTGTTTTCTATTGATTTTTGGAATAATTCATAGGTTTCCTATTTTTCTGGAATTAACCCTGCACTGACAGAAAACCCTATTTTCTATATTTTTGAGTTTCAGGGACCCAAACGACGTCCAAATGACCTGAAAATTTACGGGGATCATTTTTTGGAAGGAAGAAGGTGTAGGAGCGAAGGAGGCGAAAAAGTGGAGGCTCGGAGGCCAAAAGAATGCCTGTAGAACTGTGTAATGTGCTTGAGTGAAAGAATGCCTGTCCCTACATATTATTTATTTCCTTCCTATAGTGCCTTTTCCACTCAGTCTCCCCTCGTGCCGCGATTCAGGAAGACCAATCGACTTAATGTCAGGAATAAAGTCAACACAAAACTCAATGACCTCCTCTGTTTCATAGACTTTGGAGATGCTTCCTTCTGGCCTAGCACGGTTATGAACATATTTCTTCAAGACTCTCATGAACCTCTCAAAGGGGAACATATTGTCTAGAAATACAGGACCCAGAATGGTAATCTCTTCGACTAGGTGTACTAGGAGATGCGTCATAATATTGAAGAAGGATGGTGGGAACACCAACTCAAAACTAACGAGACATTGAACCACATCATTCTGTAACCTTGGTAGAATTTGTGGATCGATTACCTTCTGAGAAATTGCATTGAGAAATGAACATAGCTTCACAATGGGTAGTCGAACATTTTCGGGTAGAATCCCCCGCAATGCAACCGGAAGCAATTGAGTCATAAGCACGTGGCAGTCATGAGACTTTAGGTTCTAGAATTTTTTCTCTGCCATATTTATTATTCCCTTTATATTCGACAAGAAGCCAGACGGGACCTTCATACTGCTCAGGACTTCAAAAAATATTTCCTTCTCTTCTTTGGTAAGAGCGTAGCTGGCAGGACTTAGACGTCCTTCATCTGTCTTCATTGGATGTAGGTCGTCTGGGTCTTTCCTATGTTGTTGGTCCTGCCGTGCTTTCGGCGTATCTTTTGTCTTCCCATACACGCCCAAGAAGCCTAGCAGGTTCACACAAAGATTCTTCGTCACGTGCATCACGTCGATTGCAGAGCGGACCTCTAGGACTTTCTAATAGGGTAGCTCCCAAAATATTGATTTCTTCTTCCACATGGGCGCGTGTCCGTTAGCGTCATTCGGAATAGATTGACTGCCAGGACCCTTTCCAAAGGTTACTATTTGATCCAAATCCTTGACCATAGCAAATACATCATCACCAGTACGGCGGACATGCTTCTTCCCATGATCTGCCTCACCTTTGAAATGCTTGCCTCTCCTTCTCGCGAGATGCCTGGGCGGAAGAAATCGACGATGCCCCAGGTACACAACCTTTTTACATTTCTCCAAATATGTACTATCATTCTCATCTAAACAGTGCGTGCATGCATTGTATCCCTTGTTTGTCTATCCTGAAAGGTTACTAAGAGCAGGCCAATCATTGATGGTTACGAACAGCAGCGCTCGTAGGTCAAATGGCTCCTGTTTGTGCTCATCCCACACACGTACACCTTTTTTGCCCCACAACTGTAAAAGTTCTTCAACTAATGGCTTTAGGTACACATCAGTGTTGTTGCCGGGTTGCTTTGGGCCTTGGATCAGCACTGCCATCATAATGAACTTCCGCTTTATGCACAACCAAGGAGGAAGGTTATAGATACATAGAGTTACAGGCCAGGTGCTATGACTGCAGCTCTGCTCCCCAAAAGGATTCATGCCATCTGTACTTAGACCAAACCTTAAGTTCCTTGCGTCATCTGCAAAGTCCTTGTACTCTCCATCGATTTTTCTCCACTACGACCCATCAGCGGGGTGTCTCAACATCTCGTCTTTCTTGCGGTCTTCTTTGTGCCATCGCAACAACTTGACATGCTCTTTGTTTCTGAACAAACATTTCAACCGTGGTATTATAGGAGCATACCACATCACCTTGGCAGGAACCCTCTTCCTGTGGGGCTTTCATTCTTATTCTCGTACTCCTCACCGCGGTAGAGGATGCAGTATTAATGCATGCATGTATCTTCTGCACATCTAATCCTAGAGGGCAGAGAACCTTCTTTGCTTCGTACATACTATCAGGCAATTCGTTATCCTTTGGAAGCTTCTTCTTCATTATTTTCAGTAACTTGTCAAATCCCTTGTTAGATAAACCAGTCTCTGCCTTCCATTGCAGCAATTCCAGTGTGGTACCGAGCTTTGTGTTGCCATCTTCGCAAGTTGGGTACAACTTTTTTGTGATCCTCTAACATGCGCTCCAACTTCAACTTCTCATTTGCACTTTCTGCTTCTCTCTGTGCATCAATGATGGCCCGACGAAGATCATCATCTAACATGGGCTCATCTGGTGCCTCTTCATCTTCAGCTTCCCCCTTGCATTACCACCGTATTAAGGGAACATAGGATAGGATAGTTGTCATCGTTCTCTTCTTCTTCGTTGTCTTCCATCATAACCCCTCTTTCTCCGTGCTTGGTCCAACAATTATAGCCAGACATGAAACCGGACTGAATCAGGTGGATGTGAAGGGTTTTTGAGGAAGAGTAATCCTTCTCATTCCGATAGACACGGCATGGACAACACATAAAACCATTCTTCGTGTTTGCCTCAGCCACATTGCACTACTAGGAAAAGGCTTATAGGCAAGCCAAGTAGCAGTGGCGCACAATAGAAACAGTGCGCCATGGCTAAGTATACATGGCGCACCCTATTATACTGCGCCACGCACATCAACCTACCCGTGGCGCAGGTATTTTTGTCCTGCGCCACGACTAAGCTGGTACCTGGTCGGCCGGCCTGTGCGCACTTAGGCGTGGCGCACCGAAAATATGTGCGCCACGGGTACCAACATAGGCATGGCGCACTGTCCGTGATGTGCGCCACGGGTAAGTTGATGTACGGGGAAATAAGAGCCTCCCCCTGGACACACATCCCCGCCTCCCCGGCCTCTCTGCCCTCTCGTCCGTCTGAACCCTAGATCGACGCGGCGGACCTCAACGCTGCCCACTCCCGCTTCCTCTCCCGCTCCCACTCCCCCCTCCTCACCATCTACCCCGACCCTCCTCGCTGCTCCGCCGCCTCTTCCCGTCGCCGCCGCCGGCCCTCCCGACGCCGAGGCTGCGGTGGCCTCTACCCTCTGCGGTGTCCCTAGAGCCGCGCATCCGCAGCGGCCCGCACCAGGCTTCCGCGGCAGCGCAGCCCGACGCCGTCGAGGAGCTCCCCGGCGAGCACCCGTTCCCCTATGAGAAGAAGGTGAGCACGTCTGCCACACACGCCTCCCCCCACCCCCTGCGCCATAATAAGCTGTAGCTCACTCTGCTTCCCGGTTGATTCGGCCGTGCGAGCGTGGCAGACAACTGCCCCGGAGCTCCGAGCAGATGTGTGCGGGGGGACTAGCTAGGGATCAGCTCCCGGTGTTTGATTTGTGAGCTCCGAGGGTCAGATCATTGACGGAACCGCGTGTTAGTTGGGAAGCAACTTTGCTTGTGTGGGTTGGATTGGTGCTGCTGATTGGGAGGACGAACAGTGTGCATTCACGCTGATTGTTCCCCCAATTGCTGCATTCGGTGTTGATCGCCGGAGACTCTCTAATTGTAGATGCTAATATGTGGTGTTTGCATAGTTGGGTTAGTGTTTGACTGGGAGGAGCAGCTGTGTGCGGTCATGCCAGTTCTTCTTCCCCGGATCGCAGTAGTTGAATTTGAGGAAAGTTGGGAAATGCTTGTTCTGCTTTAGCCAGTCCATCCTCCTCAGGGCTTGGCATTAAGGGATAAGGAGTGGAGTTGTACTTGGGTAGTCACCCTCATATTTTGTTTTGTCTGTTTCTTCGAAAGCCGATGATTAAAATGTTGTGGCACTAGGTTGTAGGCCTGCAGGTCTTGTGAGCCTTGTGATATGCACAAGTACCAAGTTTTGTGCATCATACTTGGCTCACCAGATCCTGCAGGTCTACTTGTGTGTCCGACCTAAGTATGAGGTGCAAAATCTAAGTCATTTTTATTTTGTTTTGTCTTTTTCTTCTAAGCCGATGATCGAAATGTTGAGACACTGTATGATTCAGGGAGGAGCTAGTGAACCTTGTGATATACACAAATAAATATTTTGTGCATCCTACTTGGTTCGCTTGCTCCGTCTCTGAAATGTGTGTCCAATTTAAATATGTATGAGGCACAATCCGAAATCATTTTGTTTTTTTCTTTCTCTTTCTGAATGCCGATGATTAAAAATGTTGTGGCCTAGTTGCCAGGTCTTGTGAGCCTTGTGATATGCACAAGTACCAAGTCTTGTGCATCATACTTGGCTCACAAGATCCTGCAGGTCTACTTGAGTGTCCGACCTAAGTATGAGGCGCAAAATCTATGTCATTTTTATTTTGTTTTGTTTTTTCTTCTAAGCCGATGATTAAAATGTTTGTGACACTAGGCATTTTAGCCTCCCTGCAGCGAACGGCACACAACGAGCGTCTACCTTTGTCACCGAACCCAATGGCTGGATTTAGCCTACCTGCTGGCATGTTTCCCTGGCATTATTGTGTTGTCTTTGTTCACCGGCCAGCCATTGGATCCACCTCCTGTAGGTCGGTTGAATAAAGACAATACAACGATGCTGTTGGAAACACAAGCCCTCAGGTAGGTTGAATCCAGCCACTGGATTTGGGTGACACAATAATGAATTGCCGAGGATCCTGCAGGTCTACTTGTGTGTCCGACCTAAGTATGAGGCGCAAATCCGAAATCATTTTGTTTTTTTCTCTCTTTCTGAATGCCGATGATTAAAATGTTGTGTCCACACTATGTGATTCAGGGAGGTGCTAGCGGACCTTGTGATATGCACAAATAAACATCTTGTGCATACTCTTACTTGGTCCGCTTGCCCCCGTTCCTGATCAATGTGTGTCCAATCTAAGTATGAGGCATAAACTCAAATCATTTTGTTTCTTCTCTATGAATTGACAAAGCCGATGATTTAAACTATGCATGTAAAGGCAAGGAGAGTGTCTACAATGCCTTGTAGTACTATACAATTGGAGTGTTTGTATTAATACATGGTCTTGTACACACTCTTTTTGCCTTGTTTTGCACGGCAATGATATATGAGGCTTTCCCATTGTTAACTTCTCGCATTCGTAAATTTTAATATTACTTTTGTAACAAAATTTTGACTTAAGCATTTTTTACTTAGGTGTTCTCGGTGACGATGTCCATGTGGACCAGAGGGGCGATGTGCGGGACTGGGCTCCACCGGGCTGGCACTGGGAGGTGCTACCTTCCGGACGCGCAGCTTGGTGAGGAATCCGGGTGACGTCGTCGACCCTGATCTTCTGTGGTGGCAGTCGCGTGGGCCACGCTCGGTGCAGAGGGAGCCGGCCCCCGAGGAGGAGGTACGTCGCCGTATTAGGGAGGAGGACGAGCACGTCCGTCGATACATTTATCTTGCTGGTTAGGCAGTATGACGGTAGGTGGTCGTTTCTTCAGAGGGTTCCTGCTCACGTGAGCTATGACCCTGTGAGGGTTCCTTCTCTTTGGATGCGTAGCGCCGGCGTCGACTCAGTACAGTTCGATGAATCAGAAGGTTCATGTTGAAATTAGCTAAGCTTCATGTATTAGCTACTGGATATGTAATAATATGATCGATGAACTGTGACTGTGATCAACTTTGTGTAATAATATTTCTCTCTATATATATATGGAATATGAATTTCCTGTAATGTGATATATCTGTATTAACAACTGTTTGTATAAATACCGTATTTTCTGTATATAAAAAATACAGAAAAACTTAGCCGTGGCGCATGACAGAGGTAGCCGTGGCGCACCCTAGCCGTGGCGCATGAGTAAGCGGTGTGCCACGGATACTTCCCCTTAGCCGTGGCGCAGGATAGACATGTGCGCCATGGGAAATACTCGTGGCGCACATCTGTTCCTGCGCCACGGGTAAGTGTGGTTACCCGTGGCGTGGCAATCCGTGCGCAGGCCCCTGCGCCATGGGTAAGACATTTTGGTGCGCCACGGGTAAGCTTTTCCCTAGTAGTGTAATAAAAAACTTTGAAACAAATTTTAAACTTGAAATAAGATAAACTTCATTCAAACTTTAAGAAATTTACATGTTTTAAAGAAATTTAATAAACCTAAATCTAAACCTAATATAACGACGGCGGTAGCGATCAAAGACTTTGAAGTCCATCGGCTCGTCCTTGACGACCCCGCTGGACCCCGCCTGGGGGTCGTCGGCGGTGAGATTAGAACGGCGTCCCAGTGATCTGCAGGGACCACGCACAGGCCTTCTCCTCGTTCAGCGTCGGGATGTCGTTCATTGACTCCTGCAACACGGCAGCCAGACCAGGGAAGTCCTCAGGATCGGCGGCGGGGTCAAAGAGCACCTCCTGCGCCACGATGAGGGACTTGAACTCGGACTTCACCTTCTTCGCCGGAGGAGGCACTAGTAAAGAATCCCACATCACAGCCGGCCCCAGGGCCTCACCTCAGCCGGTTATTCCAATCGTCTCCAGCTCGGGGTCGCTAATGTGTGGCTCCATCAGAGCCGGTTCCAAGAACCGTCTATGATGCCCTCAGACGGCCTTGAATAAGAACCGTCTCGAATAAGGAAAAGATCAGAGGCGGCCAGCAATAGCAGTCGTCTGTAATGATAATCCTTTGCGGACAACTGGAATTGCTGGCCGTTGTTAGCCTGCGGAGTGTCCGGGTTTTCTCTCCGGTCCATGCGGAAGAATATTCATGCCCTCCGGCCATTTTCCGGGTGGTCTGAGTATTTGTTAATGTTATATTAGCAGGAATAAATCAGGATTGGATCAACAAAATCTGAACCAATTGGTAATACGTAAAGCATAACCAACTGGTAGCATGCATATATATATATATAATAACATGTCTCTCTCCAACCACAAACTACATAGATTTAGTTCTATATGAGATGTAACTCAATGATGAGCTCCAAGCTGAGGTCATAGGTATTTCTAAGAATGATCAAAACAGGTTGACCAATCACAAAATTCTGGCCTTTAATGAAGTTCTTCCACCCCAGCTCGTCAAAGACAATGCGGCCGTCACTTTTCGTGTTGTACGTGATGATGATGGATGCCCCTGCTGCTCCAAGTCGCTGTCCTCCATTGCCCTCAGCTGGTATGTTAGCCTCTTCTACTATCACCTTAGGTAGTTTCTATGCACCAAAGATAACATAACTATGTCATATATACGTCAGGCAGAGGCGGTTTCCTGGATATTAACTTAGGAAATTTAGGAGGCATGAAGAAAGAGGCGGTCCTATGGTACATACCATATCATGTCTGTTCAAATTTTTGCTCGTCAAGCGAGTCACAAAAGGAATTCCAACATAGGCTCCTACTGGTAGAAGCTGAACGAGGCGGTTCTTCTCGTGGTTGTTGAGACTAACTCTTTGGACAACTATGATTCTGTTGTCTATAATAGCAACATATATGGTGGGATGTGGTGTCATGGTAAACACTAGCATGTCCCCCTCGCTGAAAGTGTTCTTGGTGATGAACTGTTCCCATTGTTTGCCATGCAAGAGGGTCTTGCTTAGTCCTTTTCTTACATGAATGTTGCACGTGCTCCCAAGGGCATGAAACAACACATACTCCTCGCGCACTAACTCGTTGAACGCTCGTCGAGATGTACATTGTCACATCTGTTATATTGAAAATACAAAACACAAATTTTATGTTACATTAGAACAGAAAGAAACAGAATGTGTATGGGGAAGAGACTTGTTTTATTACCACGCACTTGCGGTGACACTGTTGCAGACGAACAATGAATGGATCCACTAAAGATCCTGCTTCTTTTACATTTACTCTTGCATACAAGGCATGTCATATCCTTTTCATTAAGTTGAAAGAAGTAGAAATTAGAAAATGTGTGATACGTGTCAAATGTATCTATATTTTTTGACTGATCCATGCTTGTTTTGTGCCATTGTCACATGTTTTTACTATCTTATACATGTTTTTACTATCTTATTATATCATTTTTAGGAATTTTATTGGACTAACCTATTGACAAGATGCCCAATGCCAGTTCCCTGTTTTGCCGTTTTCTATTACAGAAAATCTACTTCTGTAAATATTCTCAGAATTGGACGAAACTTACAGAGAATTTTTATTCGTCAGAGGGAAGACCTGGACCAAAGGGGACCTGGAGGGGCCACCCAGGGGCTAGGGGCGACCCCCAGCCACGGCCCAACCTGGACCCGCGGCCAGGACCAGCCTCTGGTCCTGGTGGGTCCCCTCGCCCCCCCCCTCGCGCTTATAAATTTCTATTTGCCCTAAAAACGAAAGGTCGGTGATTATTTTCCATGAACTCCACCCGAAGCCGCCGCCGCCTCGGAACCTTATTCAGGGAGATTCTGAAGCCAATCGCGGCACCCTGCCGGAGGGGAGATCGATCCCGGAGGGCTCTACATCGCCATGCCTTCCGCCGGGATGATGCATGAGCAGTTCTAACTTGGACTACGGGTTCATGGCAGTAGTTAGATGGTTGTCTCTCCCTTTTACTTCATGTTTATGATCTTGAGAGCTGTCTAACATGATCAAGATCGACTATTGTAATGTTATATGATGTGTTTGTTGGGATCCGATGGATTATGAAGTTATGATTAGATTGTGCATGATTCTTATATGTTAATTTATGTTATTGCATGCTCTCCGATGTGTGTAGTTAATTTGGCCAAGTGATTGCTAGTATCTTGAAGAGAGAGTATTTATGCTAGATAGTTGGTTCATGCCCCCTCTTGTGCCTGGGCACGTGTGACAGAAACGTTTAAGGACGAGGGTGTGCTGTTGCGACTAGGGGTAAAACAACAGTGTTTATATCTACTTGATCATAAATATTTCTTACATCATACACTTTACTTAATGCAATTTTGTTATTTACAACTTAATACAGATGAGTGACAGGCTAGATAGCGATCCCTAGGTAGACTTTTTAGGCAAGATGCAGTTGGACTCAACGGTATTTGTTAATTGTTGTGATTCCTACATGAATATTACCATGAACTCTTTGATATAGATAGATTAAGTTTGTGTCATAATTTTGTTAATTGCCCAGCTGTAATTTGTTTACCCGTCATATGAGTATTTTATTTATTGGAGAGACACCACTAGTGAACCTATGGCCCCCGGTCCATCTTTTTACATTGATTACAACACGTTACTTGCTTTTCATTTCACTTGCTCGCTGGTCCGTTTCCATATTTTCATTCACTACACTATACGTTTAACCGCTTTGTTTTCGACCGGGAAGATTGACAACCTTCCTGCCGTTGGGGGCAAAGTAATCGGTTGAGTGTGTGCAGGTCCACGTTCATCGATGGTTAAGCGCCAGAGATCGTTGACGTGGACCTCGGTGTTATTTCAAAGTCCTACTGGCTCGATAAAACCTTGGTTCTTCACTAAGGGAAAACTTCTACTTTTCTACATCCACTACTTCGCTTGGGGCACCACCCAATTCTGCCAGCAGCAATCAATGTGCATATATATGAACAATTGGTACACATAGTCTTCGTAAGTTAATTTATCTATCATTTGTTACAGCAGGAGTAGCTATCAAGTAGAAAATAACTAAAGACAACTAATTATAATTCTAAGTAGCTAGAAAAATAACTAATGAACATGTGCTTAACAAATTGTACGGACGAACTATACCGAGATGAAGGGGGAGGGCAGCGAGGCTACGGATTTGCAGCAGCGGCGACGAGCTAGGGATTTGCAGCAATGGTAACGACGGAATGGAGGGTAGGGCGGCGAGGCTAGTGATTTGCAGCAGCGGCGACGAGCTAGGGATTTGCAGGTGCAATGACGAGCTAGGGATTTGCAGCAGCGGCGGCGAGCTAGGGATTTGTGGGGGAGGTGACGAAATGGAGGATGGCGGCGAGGCTAATGATTTGCAGGGCGGCGAGCTAGGGATTTGCAATGGCGGCGAGCTAGGGATTTGCAGCGGCGGCGAGCTAGAGGTTTGCAGCGGCAGTGACGGAATGGAGGAGGGCGGTGACGGTACTTGATTTGCAGCGGAGGCTAGGGGTTTGAAAAGTGGGTGGGGCCGCTGGGGCGGCAAATGGGAGAAAATCCCCTCCCTGTTACCAAATTGGACCCAGAATTTTGAATTTGCCGCCAAACGCTCATTAGCCGAATTGTCCGAATAAGTCCATGCACTCTAGATATTGTTTCGTATAGAAAATGTTAAATATAATCAAAAGTATTGAAAAAAATAACAAAGGAAGTATATCTACTTGTTAGTGTTGAATGAAGCTCAAGATAAGAAGGTAAGTCCATACAATGAAAAGACCAGGCTTTAGGGCTTGCAATATATTATAGGACAGGAAAAGTATAGTAATAGAAAATTTGTAGGAATGAAATGGCATGTCCAATTGAATCCAATGGGAAGAGCCACTCCCTTGCTGTGATAAATCTAATTATAAAAATCTGAAAATCTTTAGTGCACCTTTCACGATGTGAGGTTGCATACTTGTCATGATGCAACTTCTTGCACTTGCTGTGATAAATCTAATTATAAAAACCAGAAAAATCTAACGATCAATATTCTGTGATAAATTTCATGATAAAATTGAAAACAAAAAACTTTCATGAGTTATTAATAATGGAATATTGTATATTTAAACAAAAAACAAAAATCAGAGTTATCCCGAACCCTCCGAAAAATATTAGTTTCAAAATATTTAAGCAAGGTATACCAGAAACAATTTGAACTACACATTTTCACACACACGCATATATATATATATATATATATATCCATTTAAATTTGACAAGTATAGCTAAACTATATAGCAATATTTGATTTTGTCAAATTTGAAATATTTGGATCATAACCGGAGCCTCCGGATCACCTAGAGCCTCCGGATCAATGAATTTAGCTGCGACGCTACACGTCCTGTTCCTACTCCGACACCGGATTTTTTACTGCAACGTTCCTACTGCTACATGTCGCGGGCCCGTCTGTCATTCGGCAACCGTGTGCCACTCGGTAAACACAGTTGGAGTAAATGCAGGGCGAGACGTGGAGGCAATGCAGGGCGGCAACGAGGCATGCCAGCAGTTCCTTTTGATCGCCCCGGCCCTCTGTTTCTGTTTAACTTCCACGCTATATGTCTTCGGTTTCCAGCGCATCGCACCACACGCGGAAGCCTTCCTCTGTTTCCCCTGTCTCCCTGATCATCTTCTCTTGCTCTCGCGCGGCACGCCATGGCCGACGGCGACTACTTCATGCGTGTTCTCCAGGTCCCTATCCACGGTGGCAAAGACATTGATGTTGTGTACACCAACGATTCAGCGGAGGCTAAGAAAGTCCTCAAAGACGGAAGTGCAATTGGATCAGGGGGTACGAGTACTTTGTAGGGCTGGACTTCGAGTACACGAATGACAAGTCCCCGGGGGAAAAGGTTGCCGTCGTTCAACTCGGCTACGGCGAGGAAGTACTGGTGTTCCGTGTGTGGATTGATCTAGTATATATTCCATCTTGTTTTACACGATATGTCATCCTTTTCCCCTTTCGAACGAAAAAATGGATCTATTACTTAATATTGCGTGCTTCTTGTTACTTTAATTATACTACTGCACTAGTAACAAGGACTGTCCCGCTCTGTTCAAGTTCCTTTGTCGCAAGAAAGTAAAATTTGCTGACATCGACACAAGGGCGACGGGCGGGCATGAAGAATACTTGGGACTTTCTAATTCCAGAAGCGTCCCACGTGGACATTCAGTCGCTTTACGGGGTGAACGGAGTTGAGAGGACTGGCATGGCTACCATGGCAGTCGAATTGATCTCCGATCACTACGAGAAGATGAAGGTCAACTTCCCAAGTGATAATCACAAACTACGTGAGGTGTCCCCACTTCTGACCATTAACCTGCATTATGCAGCCGTCGATGGGTATGTCTCTTACGAGCTTTACCGTAAGATTCACAGGATCGAGATGGGGCTGCAACGCCAACCAAAGTACTGTCCCGGTTGCCTAGCTAAAGCTGCAGAAAGATCGATGACAAAGCGTAGGTCCTCGTACTGGAACGACGACGGCCGGCGGAAGGAGGTGGGCGACGGCTCTTCCCACTGTCAACAACGACGATGGCGGCCAGAAGCAGCAGTGTCATTCGTTGGGAGGACGGCTCTGGCTGGGACGTAGACCATGACGACGGCGGTGCACATACGACTGGCCGGGGGGACGTCGGCACTGGCTAGGAGTCGGCACTTACTGGAAGCAGCACGGTACTGGCTAGGGCGATGGAGCAGGGTCGTCGTCGATCTCGACGAAGGCAAGTATGGTGGCGATAATCGCGCGCGCCGCGCACCTGCAGCGCGCAGCTAAATTATCCCCTTTCGTTGTAAGTATAATTAGCAAACATGCAAGTGTAAAGATCAATATGCAACCGTCTATATGGTTACAGTACGATCGATCGGATCTCTGTTTCTATTTATTACTTGCCTTGCACGTGTTTGCGTCCATCGATCGATCAATTGATCTATTAGACAACATTAGTGCCGGTTAAATTTATAGACCGTCTCGAATATTGTAAACTGCGACGGCCACGAATATCAACCGTCGGAAACATATTTGTAACCGGCTAGTTTCTTGGCCGTCGTCGATGAACAAACAATTGGAGACACGCAGGAATATAACCGTCTCAAGCAATATTAGAGAAGGGCAAGAAATTTCGACCGTCTGATGACGCCTTTTCGAGACGGCTCATTTTATTTATATCTAACTGGCTATAGGTTCGGTCTACGAAAGTCAAGTTTGTACTAGTGAGGAAGTGAGCGGCGGCTGCTGGTGGCCGCGCTGTCACGGATGACGATGCCGCCACCGTAGGGCCTCGTCGGCGTGCACACCTCCTCCTTCACCTTCGGCGTGGGGGTGAGCGCCGACGTGCCGCGGGAGGAAGAGCCCGATAGCAGGGGTGGGCGTGGCTTTTATCGCCACCGGAGAGCGGTGAGCGGCATTTGGCGCGCCCGAATTGATGTCGCTGTGCGGCCGCTTCCCAATGGGATGTTCCTGATGAAATGCAATGGTCCCTCCCTATCCCAGAATGTGAGGTTAACCTACGTGAGGCCTCGAAATGGAGCCAACCTGAGCGTCATAGTTGTAGGCACGTTAGGCGAGCAGACATTTGGGGAGGGCGCGTATCGTGACCTCTGGAAATGCGCATTCCTCCAGAAGGAGCTCCCTGATCGCTGAACCCGACCACTCAACAAGGTCTGTTTGTAGCCTGCACAAAGTCCAACCAAGCTTCTGGAATCGCAGGCCCGTGGCATAGACGAACTGCTCTGATGTGTTTATGTGTGAACACATTTTTTTTCGAGAATCCGGGGGGGGGGGGGGGGGGATAAACCCACCGTTTATTGCATTCATTCGAAAGTAGCCTGGTGGGCCATGTTCTTACAACAGATGAGAAAATTATAGGGGGGGTACAAGAGGAGAGAAGACAAAGAAAATACATGAAAAAAAATATGACAGAGAAACAAGGGGGAAACATTAAGGGAGGGGGAGGTTAGCAAACGGAGTGAATCGAAACCCCGTAAGGCCAACTCCAAGCCATACGCCAAAGGAGGGTCCTCCGATGAGAACCTCAACACCGAAAGCAAGTAGCCCGATGGAGCAGGGTAGAAGAATACATGGACACCAGAACAAGAGCACACCAAGGGACATCAATGGCACGGTCGAAGTGCGTCGGATAGCCGAGACATGGCGTCGAATAGCCAAAGGACGGAGGGCCGCCAAGACCAAACACAGTCGAAGGGCGTCGGATATCCGAGACTGGGGCGACGACACCGATGTTTCGCCCCCGTGGTCGAAGGGTGACGCAAGCCGAGGCCACCCCATGACATCCAGGAAGGCTGCTGGGCCACCATGACCGCCGCCCAATCCCGCTGGGATACGAGTCAAAGGACCGGCAGGATGCGAGAGGTAAAGCCGCCCGATGCGGGTCAGGTTCCAAAGCGATCCCTCCAAAGAGGAGGAATGATGCGAAAGCGACGCCATCGCCAGATCCGGGCAATCCGGAATCGGGGACTTCTCCCAGAACACCGACGCATCAGGACGGGTCGGCATCACCACCTATGTACCACAACAGGAGCGGAGCAAAGGGCCCGACGGGCGGGAGCCTCCACGGCCAACCACCGCACCGCCACACGCACACACCAGCACACCACCGCAGCCAACACCCAACACACCACCATGTCTACACCAAAAGAGGAGCAGGAGCACGAAGCTCCACCGTCGCCGAGGAGCACCACCAACCGGAGCGGAGCCTGAAGCGCGGGCTGCCACCCCGCGCAAGCCAAGCTGGGAAGGCCGGCGGGACAGAGCCCGCTGGCCACCGCCGCCGCAGCACCGAGCAAGTCGCCCGCCGGAGCAGCGCCGCCGAGGGTCGCCGGAGCCGCACCGAGAGACGCTGGAACCGCACCGAGGGACGCCGACGCCACGGCCTTAGCTTCCCCCATCGAGCAGCACAGAGGGCTGATGACGCCATGGCCCGAGCCTCCCCCGGTGAGCAGGGCCACGCCGTCGCCGTCCTCTGCCCTGGCGCAGCATCATCTGGCGGCAGCGGCCGTAGGGGAGGCCGGAGGAGAGGAGGCTCAGGGCGGTGGCAAGGGCGCACCAGAGCCTGAGCCGCCGACGCGGGGCGCGTTCCGCGCGGAGCAGGTGGAGGCGGAAAGGGACGAGGCAGGGGGGCGCGCGCGGGGAGGGAGCTGTGGGCGGGGAGCAGAACGGATGTCCCGCCGCCGCCATCCGCTGTGGGACGGCTTCCTCCGGCGGCGGCGAGGGAGAAGGGCTGGGGTAGGGGAGCTTTTTGCGGGCGGCGGCGGGACGCCTCCGATTCGCCTGGGAGGCGACCCGGAGGCGGCTAGGGTTTTCTCCCTCAAGGCCATTCGTTATGTGTGAACAATGACGCTGGCCTTGGCGAGAGAAGCAACAACAAACACTAGAACTAAGTTATAACCTTATGAGATGGCTTCATCCATTGCTGATCAAGAAATCATGTTATGCACTGCCTATGCGGTATGACTGGGACGCGGCACGTCAGCAAAATACTGGGCCCAGTCCAATTTCAGATCGTACATGCAGGTAATTAGTGAGAATATGGAAGAAATTAGATCATTTTACCAGTTTAAGGACGTTTTTGACATGACCAACAAGTTTCAGGATCTTGGATGCATTTCACTAGTCAATCAATCACAAGGTGCACCCTATCACATTCAAGCAAAGGGTAAACAGAAAATATTATTCTGCATTTTTTTATTACGGTTTTGCTAGGTATCAGGCGCCTGTTTTTTTGTTAAGTCTCAATCGACGCGCTCGGCCGTTGGATCGTTTTCAAGATTCGTGCGTCCGGTGTTGCCATGTCGGCCTGTTTTTTTTCGGCCTCTGTCCGCGTATCGGGCCGGCCTGTGGTGTCTCTGTCCTATTTTCCCTTTTTTTTCTCGAAGAATATCCTCCTCTTCTCTGTGGCCGTTTCATTTCGTGGAAGAGAAGCTCGATAGAGCAGAGGCGAGTCGAGGGCGGCGAGGTCGTTTGTCGCTGTCTGGACCCTCGCCGTCGGTCGGAGAGCCGGCGTTCCCTGTCCCAGGGTACTTCCCCCCCTACCCCGTGCGCGGCCCTTCCTTGCGAGTGCTTGTTCCCTGCCGCTGCCCTCTTTCCTGATCTCCGTCGATTCGCAAGGGGTGCTTGTTCCCCGCGGCTGTCCTCTTCCCCGATCTCCGTCGAATCGCAAGGGTGGTTGTTTCCCCGCCGCTGCCCTCTTCCCTGATCTCCGGCGAATCGCAGGGGGTGCTTGTTCCCCGCTGCTGCCCTCTTCCCTGATCTCTGGCGAATCGCAAGGGGTGAGGTGTGCTTCGTCTGTAGATGCGCTCGTTTGTAGTCCTAGATTTTGGAGCACTGTTTGTTTATGCGTATTATTTGGTTGTATCGCACCAGATCCACCGCGAACCATGGGTGCCAGTGTGTGTTAAATGTGCTTGATCCAGCAGGGATCATTTACAGAAGCTTCGGGGGGGGGGGGGGGTGGTGTGCAGATGCTCGTTTGGGTGAGGGGAGAAGAGGGTGGTCCTTTGTAGAGATTGATTCAGAAGCCCGAAGATTGTGTGCGTGTGTTTTGTGGTCTGATCGAAATCGGTGGGTCTATTTTTGTGTAGAGAATGTGGTTTTTCGTACTAGTTGTAGAGCCCTCTTGATCCAGTTTTGGCTGTGGTGGTTTTTGGTTAAAAGGAATTCTCCTGATGATGTCTGTTTGTGTTTTGTGTTCTGTGAGGTGTATCATGATTGGATGATATATGTATAGCATTTTGTCTTCTCATATTTTTGTTTTCTATAGTGTGTGACATGTCTATTCTTTTGAATGGACAATACCATGGAGTTTCAGTGATTGTTTTGATGGTTCTAATGGTTTTAAAGGGATGCTTATTCATGGTATTTTTTTGTGCAGACTAATGGTGTAACATTTTTTGATCCAGTAATTTTACATTTTCATGGTATAGTGTGTGCATAATAATTCATGGTATAGTGTGACAGAGTAATGGTCCATTGTTGCTCCAGTAATGTTATATGAGTCTTATATTTCATTCTATAAATGTTTGATAATTTGTTTATTTCCCAGTTTGTTTGTAGTTCACATTTGCATATATGTTAGTGTTTTTGCTGTATAGATGGCAATGTTTTTTTTTCAATCTCAACTTTTGAGAAAAATGTGATTATTAGTTAATACTTGCAACTTTTTGCCTTTTCAATGTCTTTTAAACTCGATGTTTTGTATGTAGTGGGGGTGGGAGCAATACCTTTTGTTAAACATATGGAAAGAGGTAAAGGACAAGCTGATAGTCTGATGACGGTGCATCTGATTCTAATGATGAAGTAGTTTTATTACAAGCTGTCAGTAAGATTGTAAGTGTTCTTATCTCTTTATATTCATTTTTATGTGCAGCATTTTTATCATCCTAGCAAGTTCTACTGAATGTACGTACCTGTTTTTATTCTGACCATATATGGATTGTATTTCTCAATTCAGGTTACAAGGAGCCTGAAGAGGTCTCGTGAAACGTAACAACCCCCGTAATGCTAAGCGGAAGGTGAGACGTTATTTTTAGTTGCACATTTCTATCAGCTTTGTGCAACTGTTTAGCTTTTTACTTCCACATTTTCTGTGAATTTTTAATCAACTAACCAACCAGTTGCACAAAACTGCCAGATATGCGCAACTGGTTAGCTTAGTTTGCTCACTTTTCCGATGGTTTTGTGCGACTAAGCTAACCAGTTGCACATTTCTATCAGTGTTTCTGCAAATGGTTAGCTTTTTACTTCCACATTTCTGTGATTTTTAAGCACTATCCAGCCAGTTGCACAAAACTGTCTGATATGTGCAACTGGTTAGCTTAGTTGCTCACTTCCGATGGTTTTTTGTGCAACTAAACTAACCAGTTGCACTTTTCTATCAGTTTTCTGCAACTGGTTGATTCTAGTTGCACATTTCTTTGAATATTAAGCAACTAACCAACCAGTTTGCACAAACTGTATGATATGCGCAACTGGTTAGCTTAGTTGCTCAGTTCCGACGTTTTTGTGCAACTGAACTAACCAGTTGCACATTTATATCAGTTCTCTGCAACTGGTTAGCTATTTTAGTTCCATATTTCCTGTGAATTTTAAGCAACTAACCAGCTAGTTGCACAAAAGCTGTTGATATGTGCAACTGGTTAGCTTAGTTGCTCACTTCTCACGGTTTTTTGTGCGACTATAAGCTAACCAGTTGCACTTTTCTATGAGTTTTCCTGCAACTGGTTAGCTTTTTTAGTTGCACATTTCTGTGATTTTAGCAACTAACCAGCTAGTTGCACAAAACTGTCTGATATGTGCACCGTTTAGCTTAGTTGCTCACTTCCGATGGTTTTTGTTGTCATGGCTACATCACCATGAGTATCTCATGTTTGTTTTTTAATTATGCAGAAAGTAACAAGAGATCGCAGACAAGGAAGACAAGTTGTTGACAAAGATGTTTGTATTTCAAAGAGCAGATATAGGGTTACCTATCTGATTCAAATTGTCAGGATTTTGATGATGATCAAGGCAGTTTCACCAGGGATGTGGGTTTTGAGTCTCTTCTTGATCTGGATATTGGGCCTGTACCATGGTCGTTTGTGCATTGGCTTGCTGATCATGTCGATGTAGATGATGAAGTGGCTGGCCTTTGATCAGAAATCAATTCCTATCTCTGCAGATTCTTTTGGACACGTGCTCGGTATCTCAATCACAGGAGACCCTGTCCCCCGAGAGAGGCAAGTGTTCAACTGCTGAATTTCTTCAGCTGTTTGGTTATCAGAGGTACCAACAATCAAATATTTTGGTGAGAAGATGAAGAATAAAGGCCTGGAGAAAGATGAGTTCATAAGATGTTTGATGGTGGTAGCCCTTTCATGTTTCTATTGCCCAACATCAGGCACAAAACCTAGTACTGCATATCTAGGTGCATTGATCCAGACAGACAAGATAAGACATACAATTGGGGGAAGTTTGTGCATGGATGGAATATGTTCTATATTAAAAAATACTTAACATCTTCTTCAACTCTAGCACTGTGCAACTACTACATTGCGGTTAGTCTAAAAATGTTCTACATCTGTTCTTTTTCTTGTTCTATCTTTCTTGTTTTGTATTTTTCCTGCATATGGATATGAATGAGTTCAAATATTTTTGTTTTTATTTGCATCCAGGTCCGATACTTGGATTTTCTTGATTATGGAACTATACAGCTGCAAGCAATTTTACCAAGGGTTAAATTCTGGAGGGGAGACATGATCAAAGAATATATCAAGCTAGACATGGATGACGATAACTTCTATGGAAAACGGCCAGTAAGTGCTATTTTTATTTATTTTTTTGCTACTTTTATGTTCTTTGATTTTTGAGTTCAATTTTGCTGATTCAATTCACTCAACTTGATTTCTATTTTTTGCAAATAGATCAAACATATATCTGAAACATGCTATGGGCCAGTCACTTCAGTTGATGCGCCAGTAAATACTTCATCAATTGAGCTGCTAAGGAATTCAATTAAACCTTTTGAACCATCTCTCTTCAATGACAAGGTTAACACTGCTTATCTTTTTATTCTTATATTAGAAATGCATTCATGTATTTTAAATCATCATAATTTTACACATGCTTTTCTTTTCTATTTTATATTAATTTACTTTATACTATTGACAAACAGGTCACAGATAGTATATGCTCACTCTTTGAGCAGTACACAACAATGAGAGTGAAGAATTTTGTTCAAAAGCACAAGGATTTCTGATTAATGTCATTGGTTGTCTATACAAATAAATCTGTATCAAATGGATCACACAACACATAGAAACAAATTTGTTCAATTGCTGATGAAAGCAAGTCAAACGGAAGCACTTTGAAAATGCCATCCAGCGACAATAGCAATAATCTAAACGAAAACCAAGGTATGTTTTACCTACACTGCACTGCGCTATTTCTTTTAATTGCTTAATTAGTTTCTTACAATTATTTTTGCTTATATGTTCTTCTATGGAATTTTTTTTAATATGTACTATTCTAACAGTTAAATCAGCATCGCCTGGTAATCTTGTTAGCAGCCAACAATCCGCCAATTCAGTCCCTTTGGTATCCCAAAATGATGCTCAGGAGAAAACAGCAAATACAACAGAACAGGTTTTTCTTATCTATAATTTGAGTTTGTCTATTATTTATCCTATTCTTCCGCAATCTAAAAAGGTAGTAATCTGCGACATATTTATTTTTCACAGATCATAGCTCGGCTTATGGATCCTACGGAAAAGATGCTATCTGCACCAACTGCAGAAAATAAAAATCGGGATGAACCTATTTTTCAAGTGAACAATGCTCTATGCATCTCCAAATTAAGGATAAATCAAAGGACAATCAGATTTCAAATGTGGACAACGAGGTACTTGCTTTTCTGTTTTACTTAGGGAGTTATTCTCACAAACCAAGAACTAAATTCCTGTTTATCTTTCCTTATCTTTTTCTTCATTCTTTTTCTGTTCCCGTTTCAGATGATTAACAATAAAGAAATGCAACTTCAAATGCATTCATCATGCAAACAATAGTGCAAGCTTAGATCATATGCTAAATAATGAGCCTGATTTTCCAGGAGACAAATGTGAGGGTCATACATCAAGAGGTATTTTGGATTTCAATCTTATTAATAATTTCAACAACACCATTTCTCCTTAACAGTTCTTGTTATATTTTTCATTTCACCTGAGTTAGACGACACAAAAGAGGAGCATGAAGAATACAATATAACAAATGATTTCAAACACCCATGAAGACACATAGCATGTTTGCAGGCACACACAGCATGGGTATGTTTTTTTCGAACATATGAATTACACACTGATTCTTTTCTCTGTTTTCAACAACATATAAATGTATCCTCTCCCTAAACTATCTTTTTCTCCTAATTGATTGTTTTTTTCTTCGTTTTCGTGACTATAACAGATACAATTGAATCAGCCTCAATGGATCACGTTACCAGCAGCACTATCCAATGTGCACAAAGAGTTGTCAACAGTGCAGACAAAAATTCAACGAGAAACATCTTAAGCAAAACACCCTCTCCATATTCCGAGACACCAGAATTAAGTTCTCAATCAAGAATACAGAGTTTTAACAAAGAAGAATCAGATGTAGGCCTAGATAAAATGGAGCTAGCTGAGTTTGAGGTTTGTGTTCTTCTAGCATTTTCTTTCGCAAACTTTTTAGTGCATATATGTGTATATTCAATCAGAATTGTGTTTTAGCATTTTTAGTCCATTTATACATCATAGCTACCTATTTTGCGATTTTTTACCTTTGATTTTGTGCAACTGCCTAGCTCGTTGCACTTTTCTTTTAAATTTGTGCAAAACTAAACAATTTGCAAATTTCTAGCAGATTTGTGGAACTGGCTAGGTACTTGCATTTTTTCTAAAAATTTAGGAAACCCAGGTAGTTAATTGCACATATGTGTCAGAAACGTGCAAAAACTGACCCAGTTTGCACATTTCTAAAAGATTTGTGCAACTAGGCTAGCATTCTTTTTGCATTTTTCATTTAGAATGGTGCAACCATATAATTGCAGCTTTTTTATCTTGATTCGTGCAACTGCCTAGCCCGTTGCACTTTTCTGTTAAATTTGTGCAAATCTAAACAATTTGCACATTTTCTGTCAGATTTGTGCAACTGCCTAGGTACTTGCATTTTTTTCTCAAAATTTAGGAAACCAGGAAGCTAGTTGCACATATGTGTCAGAAACGTGCAAAACTTTACCTAGTTGCACATTTGTAAAAGATTTGTGCAACTGGGCTAGGATTCTTTTTGCATGTTTTTCATTTACAATTGTGCAACCATATAATTGCAGCTTTTTTATATTGATTTGTGCAACTGCCTAGCAGGTTGCACTTTTTGTTAAATTTGTGCAAAACTAAAACATTTTGCACATTTCTCTCAGTTCTGTGCAACTGGCTACGTACTTGCATTTTTTTCTCAATTTTAGGAAACCAGGAAGCTAGTTGCACATATGTGTCAGAAACGTGCAAAACTTGACCCAGTTGCACATTTCTAAAAGATTTGTGCAACTGGGCTAGGATTATTTTTGCACGTTTTTCATTTAGAATGGCGCAACCATATAATTGCAGGTTTTTATCTTGATTCGTGCAACTGCCTAGCCCGTTGCACTTTTCTGTTAAATTTGTGCAAATCTAAAAAAATGCACATTTCTAGCGGATTGTGCAACTGGCTAGGTATTTGCATTTTTTCTAGAAATTTACGAAAACCAAGTAGCTAGTTGCATATGTGTCACAACGTGCAAAAAATAACCCAGTTTGCACATTTCTAAAAGAT
>QRDG01001016.1:0-109769 GCA_012064385.1 Puccinellia tenuiflora
CGTTTGCTCCTGCTTGGGGTGCACTCAAAGATGACTTGTTCTTCTCCTCCGGCGAGACTCCATGCCACACCCCCTTCCGTCCGGCTGGGCGTACAGTGCGAACGTGAGATGAGGTCGATCGCAGATAACAAGCGTACAGTGCCGCGTAGAATCGAATCGTATTTCGTATCGTATCGTACGGCTCGGACTGCCGGATGCTGTCTGCTACTAGAACACAGAGCCAGGGCTGGGTCAGAGACTGGGAGGAGCACCGCCGGCACCGGCAACGGCAACGTACCACCAGGGACGACGGCCGGTGTAACCGTGTAAGTGTAACTGCCCCGCCCGCCGCTCACCTTTTTTAACCGTCTTTCACGCATCGAGACACGTGTCACACGCCTGACGTGCTGGTCACCACAGCTGAGCCAACAACCACCTTAACCCGCCTGCCTGCCTGCCGCTGAACAGAAAGGACCGCGCTCGCTCGCTCGTGTGACCGACCGCGCTGTACGCACGCACGTACGACGAGCGGATCCATCCAGTGACCAGCTGAGATAGATGGAAGCTTCCGTCCGTCCGTCCTGGAAGGAAGAAACTCACTGACAGTCTGACACACGTATCTGATCGAGTGGAGCCGAGCCGTAAAAGTGCGTGCCGGGCGCTGCGCCCATTCAATTCGGCCGGCGACATTAACTCCATCCTCTCTCCCGTTTCACCTTTTCTTGCGGAGCTTGCCGGTCGATCGCCATGGATGATGCATGGGGATGATTGGCTGCTCGAGTGAACTGCACGGTCATGGCGGGTTGGATGGATCGCGGTCAGTTATTGCAGGCCAACTGCTCCAGCGTCCCTCCCTCCTCGGCTCATGGCTCAGGGGGTGTTTGTTTGGACTTTGGCTTTGGCTTTTGGCCAAATGTCAAAAGCCAAAAAACACCTAAATAGATGCTTTTTGGCTTTTGAGTTTTAGAAGCCAAAAGTATTGTATTAAAGCTTTTGGCTTCCAAAACTCAAAAGGCAAAAGACATCTATTTAGGTGCTTTTTGACTTTTGGCCTTTGGTCAAAAGCCAAAGCCAAAGCCCAAACAAACACCCCCTCAACTACGTTACGTGCGTGCGTGGCTTTGGAACTAGAGTAGCGGAGTTAGTAACCCTGTAGCAGGGCAACCCTCACTGCACAAGGATGGATGGATGGATGGATGGATTCTTCGGTCTGGTCCTGCGGTCCTGCCTACCTAGCTACCCACTAGCACTTACTTGGCTGCAGCAGCCTGAGTTACAGTGTCCATCGTCATGGGCATGAATCACGCACTGTTGTTGTTATTGTGGAGTGCTCTAGCCTCCACCACGTACTTCTAGACGTACGTACGTACCACTGCTATGCCATTACATCTTCAACTGTGGTTGTGGTTTTGTAACTGGTAGTAATAATTAACATGACATTGTACTATTAGAAAGCTGGAACCAAACATGAACTTGGAAAACCCTTCACCCTCCAGTATTGAGCATTCATCTAGTCTAGAGCAATGTGGAGCCAAAATGGGTGCAGCAAGGTGGTGGGGTGGTTAGACAAATTAAGCTACCGGCCGGGTTAGTAGCATTCACCATTGCACGGTAGAGAGATAGGAGTACTAGTGCCAACCAGCTGCAAGCCGGGGACGGATGGATCCATGACTCCATGAGCTCACCTCAGCTCATGACTTGTACGCCATCAATGAGGTCGCCAAGCGCGTAGGTGGGGGAGTTTATTACCAGTGTTACGTACAGGCAGCGCATGAGGACCTAGGAGGAGGGAGGGAGCGGGTGGTTATGTTGTTGCTCACAGTTCACCGACAGCGCACCCCGGCAGCGCATCGGGGCCCCGCCGCTTCCCTTCCCCTTCCCTTCTCTCGCCGGAGCGCCGGAGAGAGAGAGACTTTTCTTCTTCTTGCTCTCCATTGGGTCTTTCCATCTTCTGGTTGAGCTTTGCCCATGGATGCACGCAATGCATGCTGTTACTGCTGCTGACCCCACGCCCTCCAACCTCCGTGCATATGCATAGATAGATAGATGGCATTTTTCTTTCGCTCCTAAATATAATAAAGATATTTTAGTATTTCACATTTCTATTAGATACGAATCAAAATGAATAAACATACACACTAAAATGTGTCTAGATACATGTGAATCTGGAAAAAGACTAAAACATCTTATATTTAGGAATTGAGGGAGTATTACAGCACATCTGTTTATCTAAAAGTGTCTTTGGCTACAGAGCTCTACTGATCCCTTAATTTTAAAATATTCAAAAATCATGTTTACGAGTTTCAGAAAACCTCCACTACTTCAATACACAAATGTGTGACAGCTTCCATAAGTATCTACTACAGTAGTGCTACAATCTGGACCAACCAAAACAGATAGTGCATATATATAGCTAGGCTTTCCCTTCTGGGTAGTAACTTGTAATTTCTGACTCCTGAAAGTAACTATCTTAGTAAAGATGGTGATAGGTAGATTCGACGTGTACAGCACGGTCATACGAAGTCTGATCCGAAGCTTACAGTGGGTACGTGCAATGCAATTATGCAACTGACAGTACTCCCAGTGTCCTACCACCGGAGTAGTACAGGTGAATATCGAGCATGCATGCAAGCAGCCAAACCATCAGTAACACTATATATACGTGGAACGCAAGCCAGAGCGTACCACTCGCAGTTAAGTTACTGCCACCGGCCACCCGCCCAAATCCAAACTCCGCTACGACACACGCCAAGTAGCCCTACATATGCATACGAACGTGTATGTATCCATCTTTCTATCTAACCACATTTAACGCTGCAAGTACAGAGTAGCTTATATTCACTGGCAGCAGCAGGGCTCTTGCTCCTCCCCACACTACATCACTCCCCCACTCTTCTCTGGAGGAGGCCGGGCCTCACACTCACTCACTCTTACTCACACTGCCTGCTGCTAGCTCACTCCCTGCCCCCTCTGCCCGTCCTCTTCCCTGCCAGAGAATCTCTCAGCTCTGCGCTCTGCAGAGAATCATGGTACAGTCGAAGAAGAAGTTTCGCGGCGTCAGGCAGCGCCACTGGGGCTCCTGGGTCTCCGAGATCAGGCACCCTCTCCTGTAAGCCTCACTCGCTCTCTCATCTCATCACTACCATGCTACACCCGCGTAGCTATCGATCCCACCTTGATGTGTTGCTTTCCTTGATCCTTTCCAATTGCTAGTTTGCTTTCCTTGACTCTTTGTTACTATCATGTTCTCACAATGCAGGAAGAGGAGGGTGTGGCTGGGCACCTTTGAGACGGCCGAAGAGGCGGCGCGGGCGTACGACGAGGCCGCCATCCTCATGAGCGGCCGCAACGCCAAGACCAACTTCCCCGTCCAGAGGAGCGCCAACGGGGAGATCATCGTCGCCCCGGCGGCGGCGAGGGACGGCCGCGGCGGTGTCGGCTCGTCGTCCTCCGGTGTAAACGGTGCCAACAGCCTGTCGCAGATCCTCAGCGCCAAGCTCCGCAAGTGCTGCAAGACGCCGTCCCCGTCCCTCACCTGCCTCCGCCTCGACACCGAGAAGTCCCACATTGGCGTCTGGCAGAAACGCGCGGGTGCTCGTGCCGACTCCAGCTGGGTCATGACCGTCGAGCTCAACAGGGAGCCTGCTGCCACGGCGGCGGCGGCGGCGGCGGTGGCAACGCCCAGTGACAGCACGGTGTCGGCAACTCCTTCCTCGTCCACGTCCACATCCACGACGGGCTCGCCGCCGGCGGAAATGGACGACGAGGAGAGAATCGCGCTGCAGATGATCGAAGAGCTGCTGAGCAGGAGCAGCCCAGCTTCACCGTCACATGGGCTGCTGCACGGTGAAGAAGGCAGCCTCATCATCTGAAGAAAAATGCACGGTTAAGAAAGCGTGATCAGGTCACCATCCCAGATCAAGGATCTGGTAGGGTGGTTGGTGCACATGCAGTCAAGATCATTTCTCCACATTATAGATATCTGAGTAACTCTGTGTCACGTTCTACGCAAAATCAAGCTTAGGAAACCATTAGTTACTACTGTGTAGTACGTGTGAAGCTCTGTGTATTTATCTATAATTAAAGGCTTACTTGTATGTAACTATGTATATGCCGTCCTAGTCATGATAGTCATACTATGTATCAACATCATCAGACTATATAGTACTGTATATGATTACATATATCAGAGATATCCCTTTCTAATAAATGGAATAAACACCTTGTAATGCAGTACTCTTGTGCCTTAAATTTCCTTTTGCTTTCAGACTACTGTTGGGATCAAGAATTTGGTGATGAGGGTGATTTGCAAATTAGATATTTGACAAGACATTCATCTATAAGCACTGTTCATCCTAGTCCAGTACAAATTTGTGATGGGACTGTACCCCTAATTAAGAATAAGGCTACAAAAATAAGTGTATGAACTGTCACATGAATGCAAGTACAAACTTTTGAACATGAATGCAGTATGTTTGAACTTTTCATAGTGGAAAGAAGTAACAACTGAAGACAAAGCCACAATTTTTCCTGTATATCATCTCAACTCCATTAGTGAAATCAAAGTAATAGGCGAAGTCGTGCTTCGAGAGTATTTAATTGAAAAGTGAACAAATTTCAAACTTCGACAACTTATCAATCAATTACTCCTGTGCAGGAGGCAAGGCATGCATGCATAAAGATCACGTTCCTGGATGTTCCCACCGGTAACTCTTGTCATTACAAGGGATCGGTCATCATATGCTCTATAAACATTGATGCATAAATAATCATCTGATAGCTAGTGCTGAACTCAAATACTGAGCAGTACATTTAACATTTACATATATTTCTTTTTAACAGTTACGTCATGTGTTAGTGCATCAAATTGAAAGATACCAGACTCGCATTTCTCCACATCAAAGAAGTAAATCCAAAAAGGAGATAACTAATAATCACAACCATGTTAGCCTGTATGACTATTACACAGACCATATATAGTGAGACACTAGGCTATGTGGACTAACAGATGACCACAAGGCACAACTAAACTGAGAGAGCTCACAAAACTACATGCAAATCCATGGTGATCATCCCTACACACAAACCAGTACTAAAGGCAAAATGAATAACAGAGCAGCATGTAGGAAATATCCATGGATAACACATCATGTAGCAAATATCAAATGCACAAAGAAGAGGAGGCACAAAAATGGATAATAAAGATCATGGTCCCCATATTCTTTCCCTTTCTTAATTTCACGACACACACATATAGTCGCAATGAAGCGCAAAACAGCTCCACGGTTGGTTATATAGGTTGGTAAAGCCAGCAGTCAATGCAGACGGGCCCAGTCAGTTAGTTGGTCAGTCATAAAGTACAATCATGTCAGGAAAAAATAAAATAACAACAGCATGAGTACTCCCTCCATCCCATTAAATAAGGGGTCCTCGTTTTACGTGTTTTTTCTTTCACCAAGAATTACTCCAAATATATAAAGGTTATTGGTATAAATTTTGCATCATTAGAAAGTGTTTTTTTAATATGAATCCAACGGTACTAATTATGTAGAATATAATCAAGATGTTTTTGCTCAATTTTTTCGGTCAAACTTCATCTTGACATGTGCATGCGCCTTATTTATAGGAACGGAGGTAGTAGTATATATTAGCTGCCTGCCATCGATGCATACACTAGTGTGAGGTCTAAGATGTTCATGAAAAACAACACTGGCACTACCCAATTGGTAGTACTGTAGTACTCCAGTACACAAGGTGCATCTACACCCAATGATGGTCAGCAACAAAAGTGAGCAGATATAGTGAGCTCCCTATTGAATTGGCATGAGCATCTCTAGCAGACACTGCAAAAATGCAACCTGCAAAACGAAGATGCAGTTCGCGGTGCGGACTGCAGAAATGGCGGAAGTGCTTCGCGCAGACTAGAAACGGCATTTCAGACTGCATATTTAAAATGCAAAAGCTTCGCGGGAGATTCAACATAGATAATACGAGTTCATCATCGAGCATCTAGCTCGGATTCGCGCCACAGAAGGCATTTCTACTACCAAATATAAACAAACCAGCGGCGCAATCCCTAATCTAAAGCCAAAACGGGCTCTCACCGGAGCCTAGGGTTGCGCCGCTGCCGGAGCTCGTCGCCGCCTTCAGTCCTCCTCGTCGGAGGTGAGGTCGACGTACATCGCCGCCTGCTGGCGGCGGATCAGCTCCCACTCCGCCTCGTCGAACTCCTCCACCGCGCGGAGGAGGAGGGACTCCGGCGGCGGGAAGCCCATGTTCGTCCACTTCCGGGCGCTGCGCTTCCGCGCAGCGTCGGAAGCGACTAGGCGGCGGCGCTGCTCGCGCTGGGCGGGGGTCAAGCGGTCCATGCGCGGTGGATTTGTGGTCGGAATTGCTGGCCGGCGGCGAGCAATTGGTGAATCGCGGCGGAGAAACTAGGGTTTGTGACCCCCAAATCGGCGCACGCACGGGTTAAATACCGATCGGAGGGGTCGATTACCGGAGGCCTGCATTTCGTTTGCGGGCCGGACTAACTTTGCGGTATCTGCTCTGCGCACCAAACCGCGCTCGGCCTTCATACTCGCCGGAATTTTGCAAGTTTTGCATTTTTGCAGTGTCTGCTAGAGATGCTCAATCAGTTTTACTTTCTTATCAAGTCCTTATTATCAAAAAAAAGTGCTCGCCAGTTCAGGTCTCCATCTATCAAAACATAATAAATAGGTTCCACACAACAAAACTGAAATATGACAATCAGTGCCCCTAATATGTCCTGCAGAACAAATTGTTAGACATAAGGTGATCCAATAATTTAGGTTAGTGGCACTGCTCACTGCGGTGTGTATGTTTTCTGAAAAATCATACTAGTTTCGCCTTGACATGTTGCGGTGCCACAGTAGCTGGTGAAGGACCTCCCATGTTGCAAAAGCATGCATTAAATATGTCTAGTAGTGTAGGTGTACTGGTCCCTCTCCATTAACTTTGCCCTTTACTACACTCATTGGTACCAATCTAGCCATGTCATACTTTTTAAGATTTGTAAGGCGTAATGCATCAAGTTAACCAGCGATGTTGACACTGTTATCCGCCAGATCTACCTAAAATGGCCCAAATTGTGGTGCATGAACATGCCAACTAATTAGTTAATGCCTTTGCCAAGTGGATGGTAAAGATAGTAAGTATACCCCTGGCAATGAGTGAAAAAACTGGAAAGCTACTTTGTCTCAACATTCGGATAATGAGGAAGCTGTGAATGACACTATTAGACAAAGGAGGCCGTGCACTCTTTAGCGTGTAGAAGTGAAGAATCAATTCAGGTGAACAAAGTGGTATGTTAAGGGCATGAGACTTGCTAAAATTTATACATATGAGAAAAACCATACTTAATATACAGTGAAGAAAGAAGTGAGCCTCCTCACATGGCTAGGGGAGGGGGGGAATATTTAGTGATACCAACCTTTAAATGATACTCCCTCCGTCAAAAAATAAGTGTCTCAAGTTTGCTTAAAAGTGGAGATATCTAGACATATTTTATGTATAGATACATTCACTTTTTGCCAAACTTGAGACACTTATTTTTGGACGGAGGGAGTACCATGATACCAAGCTCAAATTTTAAATCCACAAGTAGCAAAAAAATCCAAAATAAATTTGTGAGTGTTCGCAAAATTTGTGAGTGGATGTACTACAGGAACGAAATTTTGTTTTTTTTTATTTGAAAAATAAAACTTGCTGTTGGTGTCTCACCCGCCGGTTTCCTTTTAATATATATATATAATAATCAATTCAGGTGAAGCACATTTCCAGTATCTTCTACTGAACAGGTAATTTGTTTTAAGGTAAATTGCATTAAGGTCACAAGAGTTGCTAAAATTCACACATATGAGGAAAACCATATTTAAAATATAAGTTCACCACAATTATTTAACCCATGAACCACTCTAGAGAATAAATTTGCAATCAAGTGGTAATGAGACTGCATATCAGCGGATAATCATGAGGTAATTCATACTGAAGTTATTAGGGTTGAGAGTCTAACTTTTGCCAATAACCATTAGATTGTGATTCATACAACTGAATTAAGGATACACGAATGATTCATATCGAAAGCATCACACCTAACCAGTACAATTGTATAATTTATAAGCAGTGGCGGAGCCACAGCCTGGCAAGCCCAAGCGGCTCCCCAGGCTCTGGCTGCTAAATCTCTCCTGATGTGGTAGCAAAAATTAAGTTTAAAATAGCTGATTTCGTGGGGCAAACACTGGTTTGTAAGTTGTATTTTGCCCACGCTGAACAAAATGGCTAGCTCCGCCAAGTATAGAAACTTTTAGGGTTTATAAGACTTGCTGCAAGCCTCAAATGATTATGATCCTAGCAACTGCATAGTGCAATGCATGTTCTTCACTATGTATATATACTCAGATATGAGAAAACAGCATTTATTAAAATATAAGTTCATCTAAACTTCTTATCTCCAAAAAAAAACACTCGAAGTAAAAAACCTGAGTATTAGCCATACATTAAATACCATAAGTTTGCGATTAATATGTAAAGAGACTAGGGTTGAGTAGGGAGAGAGTCTGATTTTTGTCAACAACCAATGGACCGTGACTTGTAAAAATTGAATTAAATATTAACTGATGGTTCAAGTGTAAAGTATAATACCATACTTTTGTAAGTAGTCCGGGTACCAAAAGCATGGTGAGTGGACTGCTGAATAACCCAGTGAATAAATTACTATACTATGCAAAACTATAGTACAAAAAGAGACCTAACATGCAAGAATGGCTAATTTACCATATTTGGGAAGGTGCCAAAGAAACATGGTATGTGCGGCAATTCACAATGTACGATAACAAATGAACCTGCTTAGTAAATATTGGAATGCTTTGACCAGCAGTTAATGTGTACAGAACTGTCTGGATTTACCGGTATCAATACATCTTTCTATCACAGATAAATCACATCTGGCAGACTTCTAAATGATAAGATGTGCAAAGTTTTTGAACATTCTATAAAAAAAAAAGCTGCCTGAGAAAATCAAGTCTGACCAGCATTTCTGGAAGCAGCTACAGCTGTAGACCAGCTAACCACCCATGGCAAAGCGTCGGTAAGTATAACTGCTAGTTTATGATCAGACCCCTGCCCCTCTTAGGAGGGCTTAGTACCATGTCCTGGTGGTCCTAGCTAGTTGTTAGATCTTGCACTATTACAGGCTTATAACAATTGAGAATGGTTAGATGCATGATAAATCATTATTTTTGTTAGTATTGACAAGTCTTTCCATGGAATAAAAATAAATAATGCTTACACTTTTTTAGTTTACAAATAGATTACACTTAAGACTTCCAAAATAAATATTCTACTAAATTTTCTTTTTACAACTGTATATGTAACGGTGTCACCATGGTATGCATGCAGAAAAACATCTGCAATTTTGAACCACTTTTTATTATACTAGAGTAAATTTTGCTATAGGTTTATGGTCAAAACTTACAACATCTAAGGATTTATTCAGCAATCTTGCAGAAGTACAGAACTATTTTTAGGGTTTGTAGAAGTACAGAGGTAAGGGACAAAGGGGTTTCAAGGAACTACGTGTTTTGAGAATACAGTGTTAATAGTAATAGCCCGACATGGTGATAAAATGCAAACAAACATGGCAACGGACTATGCATGGAAGGCTACTTTGTGCAATTGACACGTGAGTCGAAGCATCCAGGGCTGATATCATTCCACGAAACTCATAAACATGTAATTTGGCGATACCCTTTCTCCCAAAATCTGTATGTATGTGAAATGTTGCTTAAATCTGTAGTTCTTTATAGATTTGACTAGTTGAATTTGGCGTGGGCGTCACGCCACGCCCTTGGTGAGATTTATGTGTATTATATTTGGACATGCACCGTTGTGATTCAATATTTTGAAATCCGGCATAATTGTATATAGTTAAAGTCTTGCATATTCTATACACAGATGCATTTATCAGCAGTAGAAGCAGATAAGATTGCATACTATATATTGTAGTTCATGTAGTCTTCATAAATAGTAGAATGCTTGCTGGTTAGGGGAGTACATTTGGTAATGCTTTGTTCATGCTACATTATATACAGTAGAGTACCAGCAGGTTAGAGGAGAACATTCGATAGTACTTTGTGCATGCTACTTTATACAGTGGAGTATTTGCTAGCTAGGGGAGTACATTTGGCAGTATTTTGTACATGCTATTAGTAGTAAACTGCACCTGACAACATTGTTTGTCGCTATGCTTGTCAAAAGGCAGAGTTCGCATAGTATTTATATTCTACTTGATCCGAGGATGACATGTTGCTCGTTGGCAATTAGCTTCTTCAGATAGTGTTCAGAAGGTTGCGGCTGTGTGGTTGTACTTTTAGAGGCTGCATATTCAGTTATACTGCATAAATGTAGGATTTTAGTACAGGAAATGTAATGTCAAAACTCAAAAGCAGAAAATCTATTGCTGAAGAAGACTAATTGTATTTTTGGTCAGAACCTTAAGTTCGCGTCTTCTTTGTCGGACGAAGAGACGCTTATTATATCCATGACTGACACCGTGCTGGGTGGAGCTGTTGTCGCTGGGACACGTTTGGCTTTATTTGCTGCTTGCTTGCAGTGTTTCTTGGGCACGCGGATGCTCACACTGTATGCAGCTGGTGATTTGTGAATTGCTCTTGGTGCTGCAAGAGAAAGTATTGTCTTACAAATTGGCTCCTGCAATGAGACCCAAGTTTTTCAATGTACTCCTCCGAATTAAAGTTGAACATAAGTCTACGTCTCTTTATAGCCATTGTATTATCTATCTATTTTCTCATCGTCCATAATCTTAATAAGTTGATGTTACATATGATTCAAAGCTGAAAACTACCATTTTTTTTTGGTTTGCTTCTTTTTAAAATCATGGACAGAGGCAATGTAGCTACTTTTACATATTTATAAATTATGTTATGTCTAACAATGACTTAACTAAGACCAACCAATTAGTATTCACTCACTGTACATTGATCAGCTTGAGGGTAAGGTGAGTGTGCATGGTATATAAAATTACTACTAAATGCTTTACCACCGAACTGTAGGTACACAGTAATCGCCGCTGACAATATCAGGAAGACATGGAAAAATACCTTTCGATGCTTGTGAAGCCAAATCTCATGCCGCCTGCGCACATTTTCTTCAGCAGGCATGGACGAACCAACAGCACGATTACCCGATATTTCCATGGCAGAGAAAGGAGCAACAACGGTATGGTGCGAAGCTGAGCTGACAGGAGCAGGAGCAACAGGCGAAGAAGCACTGCGCCCTTGATGATAAATTCAGTGCTATAGTTAGTTTGGCTTACAAATAGAATGCAATGAACAGTTTTTGAACGAATATTGCAAAACGCTGATTGTGATGGAAACAGGGGAATTGACAGAAGACAGTGCATAGCAGAATATATACTTAAAAACGTGGTTACATTAGCTTACATGATAGATGGCAGTACATATACTAATTTTGCACTGCAACACGGTGGTGCTGTTTACCATAATTAATTTACAAAGTAGTGGCATGTCGCTGCGATAAGCAGAATTCAGATAGTGGTTTGGTCAATACAGTAGATACATTCACATCATATAAAATTGCAAGGTGCTTCTGCTTCGTTAACTGAAAGTAAGCTTTACACCGGTGATCGCCTGATCAATTTAGTGGCGACATTGGTATCACAAAATATCAGATGCAGTCCATAGTCCATATAGAAGCTAGCAGCTAACAATGTACTATTCCATTTGTCACACATTCCAGAAACCCTTCAAATGATCGGGAGCAAAGAGTAATAGTTGCTTAAGCCTTTAGTTGTAGCTGAACTTATACTGGCAAGGATATTTTCATACAGGGAAGATCGAAACATAAAATACCTTATTATTGTAGGACACAACCAAAGCAGCCCTGAAATGGAATTGACAGGTCAAGAGTAACAGTAAAGGGCACAATATTAAAAAAGCATGTAAAGAAAAAGGTTGCAATGTGCCTATTAATAGCCTATAAGAAATAACATTGATAAGCAAAATGCAAGACTGTATTTAAATGATTGGGTAACTACTTTTTTTGACAAAATACATAAATTGTCTCAAGAGGATCGAAGGATACAAATTCATTATTATAGAGACTATACTCCAGGCCACCAAGATAGAACTGCTCGTGATAAGAAGCTGCACCCAAAGATCAGGGTGAAAATCCAAATGAAAAAGACAGAAATGGTCTACCAGCAAGAATCGAAAGCAATAGAAAAAGGATCTAAACACGAACCTTTTAAATATGCAATGTATTTCCTAGACATTCTGCGAAGACGGCCATCCACAAAAACCGGAGGCCTCACACCTAAAGAACAACACCCAGAATAAATTCATAAAATCATCATCAAAGCAAAAAACAATAAACTCTTATAAGAGAACATAGAAAGATAAACACATCAACAAAAAAGGCAAGGTCTCGTCGGCATGCTTCCTACGATGTTCATGCAACATTGCAATAGACTGATAAAGGGAAAATTAATCGCATGGAGCAATATAGAGATCCCTAGGAACCAGCAATGAAGCATATCAAATTATCAATGCCTTTGATTGATGTTTCCTATTTCATTCCATAGAACCATCAGGACTGAACAACAGAGTAATTTTGAGCATGGTGAAGTGATTAATTCAGCATGTAAATCAATCTGTGTACGCATGCTGGGAAAAAAGTATGTAAAGACTTAACTCAATTGATATTATATGGAACAGTACCTATTGTAAAGATTCAGAGACAACATGTGAGGGCCTCCATTAAAAAAGTTGGACTTAATTTTGCTGCAAATTGCAAAAAACATAGTGAAAAAAAGAGAGAACATGGATAATGCAGTCTATGGCCTAAAGGAGCTCGTTATCTTTCTTTGCACTAATGCATTTTGTTTGCACAACTAAATTTACTATCCATGGATTAATTTTAATCTGATTGAAGACTCGTGAGCAGTGGACTGACAGATAAATAAGCAATTTGTTTGATGAATAATATAAAAAAAGCATTAAAAACTGGAACTGAATCTAGTGCAAACAACTGCACCTAAGCCTGCAGTTTGGGAGAGAGGAGATGGGAGGAGAGAGGAGATGGGGGAGATGCTGACCATTGTGTCGGTGCCGAGGAGACGTCGAGCTTGATGCCGCGGAAGCAGCTCCCCCAGCGCAGAGCTCAATGAGGAGATGCACGGCGACGGCGTCCTCATGGGCGCCCCGGATGGATCTCCCGGCGGACGTCCTCCACGTCGTCGTCGGTCAGCACCTTCCGCTTGAGGATGGACTTGCAGGCGTACTCCTTGCCCATGGTGCACTACACGCACAGGCGGCGCCCGAGGCTGTACTTCTCATTGACGCTCTCCGTCGTGCGCTTGAGCACGGAGCCCACGAGGAGGCCCGCGCTGGAGACATGCTTCATGGACGGACTCGAGGCCTCCTTGTACGTCGTCAAGCTGCCTCGTAGCCGCAGCGACTGGATCCGGCGTGTCCGGCCTCACAGCCACCGGATTCGGCCTCGCCGATGCCAGATCCGCTGATTCATCATCGCATGGTCAGGCGGAAGATCCGCATCGGACTGAGCAGATAATAGCAGAGCCCGAGGCCGGCCAGGCCGCGGCCACGGTAGAACAGAGGCAGCAACATTAGACGGAGAGACATGAAGTCCGGGAGCAGCGAAGCCACCAAAATCACCGGCGGGAGGAACCCCCAATCCAAAGAAATCCGCAGGCACACGGATGGAATCAGACGGGGAAGAATCAGCCGCCACATCAGAGGAGAAAGCCGCATCGGGGTGTAGCGAGAAGGAAGAAGGCCGAACAGGTTGAGGAGGGCATGGCGGCGGAGCTCTCCGCATCGGTCGATCTGAGCGGGGAGGCGCTCTGCGGCGGGGGCACGCGGCGGCGGCGCCGGCGACCTCCGCGTCGCGCGTGAGGGAGAGAGGAAGGGGAGGGAGGGGGGTTGTGCGGACGTTTTTGTTCAAAGGCCCCTGACATTTCTGCAATTTCCGTTTGGGTCCCTGCCTTCGGAAAAGTGGAGGACTGCTGGTTATATTTTCGGTTTTGTGAGGGGTTTGTTTGCAAAAGCTTCTCGGACGCGTTCTGGGGGCCGTCGGATCGCCGGCGGACGGCCGGGATCGCATTACTGTAGTACTGTAGCTAGCTACAGTAGCCGATCGCTGAGAGGCCTCCATTTCGGTTTGTCTTTAATATAGTTAGTAGATAATAAACATGTAATATTTTGTGAAGATGTTATTTCACTAAAATAAACTAGCTTTCTGATAGCTCCTGCTGACACGTATACCTTTGAACATAGAGTGGTTTAACTGGTTCTACATGGTCTGCTCATTATACATTACCAGCAAAAAAAAAAAACGAAAAAAGGCAGTCCACAGAGGCCAAGTGCACTTAGTTTGGGCTTTGGACCAACAAGCTTCAAAGGACTATAGGAAATAGATCAAACCTGGTACTACTTTATAAAACATGTGCATAGGCATAGTTTTATTTGATTTAAGCCTCGCGTCAATATTGTGAACCTTCGTCTGAAAAGGCAAAGTCATGGTGCGGAGTGTTGGTACACGTATGAACTGTTTATTCCAATAGCCACAGTTTCAATTTCCTCACTTCAATTCTTCTAGACTTGGACGGTGTTCATTTGGCCCCACTTGTTATTTGAAGCCTGAATAGTTGTGTGGGTCTTCTATTTGTCACTATAACATCCTTCAGCTAAACCTTGGCTACCAAACTTGAGTACATACACCCATATGATAGTCAACGGTTGCAAACAGGTGATGACACTTAGAGCGCAAGAACCCAAGTGAACAAGTTTAAACAGCATAAATGTGTCGAGTCTATATTGCACAAAAGTAACCTTCAAAGCAACAATAAGACTGAGGTCATGCTGATATGTATTTGTTTATTTGCTTTCAAACGATGAAAAAATGAGCAATCTGTCCACATATTATCCAATTTCCATCTCACAGCCCCATTGTAACTTTAGTTCCCAACCAACTACAACCAATACACAGAGCAGGTTGACAATCAAGAGCAACCAAGAAGTATATAGGCTACAAGCGGCTGAAACCATAGCAAAAAGGAGCTACCATAGTAAAATATGCTAAGGGAGATCATATAGTAAGGAAGAAAAGTGAATCCATGCTTCTTGAAAAAAAACAGCAAATATCCTAAAACCAAAATAGTTGAAAAGATGATTTGCACTGAACTATTACCGACCAAGATCTGTGCAGCTTTCTTTTGGGAAAGTATAGAGTCACTCCTATGATGGTAAGGCATCATTCGTTGTTGCATGTGCTGGAGCTAGCCACACAAGTACAAAACCAAAAGTTCCAAAGCTATCATGTACTCTCTCCGTTCCAAATTATAATACTATGTTTTAGATATTTCAATGTGGACATATACGGACCGAAATGAGTGAACCAACACACTAAAACGACGCACAATTCAGAAAAAAGCTAAAACATCTTATATTTAAGAACGGGGGAGTAACTCATTAACTCTTACATCTAACAGCTTTCAACAATTACCCTCTCAAATAAAAAACATGAACAATTACAATAGGATAAGAAAACTGCAAATCATACCTTCTGTATTTGACTCATATGTTGGTTACACTGACATAGGTGGCAGATAATTTACATTTATCGTATGAATTTATGCTATGGAAGTTCATGTCAAAGAGTTGTCTCTGCACTCCGACAGGCTTCAGAGAACAAAAGATCCCACTAAAAAAGCTTCATTTTTCCTCAATCACAAAGAAATCAACACATCTGTTCCTCCATTCAAGATATCCTCGGTGGAATGCTTCAGGTTAACCAATATGACTTGGCATACTCTCAAAACCCATGTCATACTATGTCCCAAGACTTGGTAGAAACAGTGGCAGATAATTCTTCTTTAAGCAAAATTCTTCAACTCGACAATGGTGACTACTCATTAGTTGCTTAAATGCTTTCTTCAGTTTACTTGATTTCTGGCAGGTAACCTTAGTACCTTCTTGTTATCTGATCTGTAAATGTACTGTTGCTGAATGCTGAAATGTAACAGCCAGAGTTGAAAAATTGCAGCCAGGGCCTGTGGAAGTGCTCGACAAATTGCATGCCTTGATACCTAAAGGCCATTGACTGCAAACAATCTACATCACCCAAACAAGGGTGCAGAAGATTATAAGGCTCAACATTGTAAGATCAACAAGCCTACTAGACATACTGGTACCAACTATGACCCATCTCAGCTTGTCCAGTTCTGGGGCCGAAGGATCTCCATAGAGAAGTTTTAAAAGGTAGATCCCTCTGAAGAACCATTGCTTGCTCTGACACAAACAGGACCAACTGCACATGGTCCTCACTGGTCCATAAGTGCTACAACTGCACATTTGAACATCTAGAGATTTTTTCAACTGGGAACAGAACTGTTTCTTTGCTGATACCTAGCATTAACAGAGTCAAAAGCTTCCATTGTTTATTGCTTGCATCTGTGTTGGGTAGGCATAACAGATCATGAGGTCTCAGACTTAGCAAAACTATCTGCAAGAGACCACAGGATGAGGTGCATGGGCTTGCAGTTCTCAATTAAATGATCTCGCCGATATGTGAAATTGGCATAGCAGGGAAGCTGCCGCCTTAAGAACACAAGCTCTTTCCACCAACTGTATTTTAGCATAGTTTTCTGCTTCTTTTGCTAGCTTAATGTTAGCAGAAAGAACGGCAAAAGGAATACTCTTGAATTCATCATCAATTTGTCCCATATGAACTTTCCATATCGCCCGCATACAACACGATGGGGCTCTGTAGGAAGGCCTTTTCCCTGCTAAAAATACCACGGCAGGGAAGTCTTATAACAAGCAAATCATCAACGAGATGCCGCTAAATCAGATGAATGAAACAGGTAAAGCAGTTGCAAAGTGCAGTTACTTTGCAGGCATAAAATAAACAATGCTAGAGTGTAGATAATAACAGATCATCAACTCGATTTATGTCCAGAAACGTTAACACCCTAAAACAGCTAACCTAACAAATGGCAAAGTTACATTTGCACCCAAGCCACGCTTCCACACGGCCACCTCGATACAGCCCACTCCGGACCGAAACAAGGAGATCCTAACAACACATCTACACCTCCAAACCTAGAACCCTGCCGAAATTCCAAGGGCAACTTCTCAGAACTCGCCCTCGCCACGCCGCAGCCCCGCTTCGAGCCCACAAAAACAGGCACAGATTGCTGCGTTCGTGCGCCACCTAGTACAGTAATCTCGTCCCAAAGCAAATCGCGCATTACACCTACTTGTCCATCCCCTTTCTCCTCACCCAGAAACCCGTCGTCGTAAGAAGCAGTTCAAGGATTAGGAGAGGAGACTTTGGGCGCACCTCGCTGCGCGGCGGAGCGGAGCGGAGCGGAGCGGAGCGGAGCGGAGACTAGGAGGACGCGCGCCGGGTCTCGTTGACAGCGACGGTCAGTGATTTGAGTCGCCGGTGGGCGGCGGTGCGCATTTGGGACTTGGGAGACGGTGAGGGGGGGCGCGAGCGGACTACACCTAGACGAGACCGACGCGGCCAGGCGACTGAGGCGAGCGAGATCGAATTGTGTGTGGGCTACTGGGCTTCCCCTCGTGGGCTCATCGTTGCGCTTCGGGGGCCGTCGTCGTTCGGTAGATTACTCGGTTGGGCCGTCTACAGGCTATGTTTTTTTTCTTTAAAAGCCGGCTATGCCTTTGTATGGGGTTTGTGGAAATGAAAGATTGCCAAAAGATCCCTGCGTTCAGCTCCTCTCCTGCCACGCAACATGTACTTAGGGCATGTTCGGCAACACTCCAACTCCCGACTCTCCAACCAGAACGGGTGGAGCGCTAATGAACGCCTCAGCTCTGCAAATCCAGAAACGTAGAGTGGAGCGGCTTGTAGTGCGAAATTGCGGGCTTAGAGCATCTCAAGCTGATACACTAAAATCTCAAACCGTAAAATCAGATTCGGGTATTCGAAACTAGTTTTACGGTTTGCAAAATCATCACGTGGAACAGATACTACAAATTGGTATTGAAAAATTCCAAAAACTATTGCGCGCTAGAATTTGCTTCTCATTATCACGCGGCAGTTCAAACATAGTTCATCACATTTTTACAAGATCATACACAAACAAAGTTCATACAAACTGCTAGATAAACGAAACCTAAAACAGTGAATAACCTAACCCTAGATCGGCGGCGGCACTTCGTCGTAGTTGAGGTAGAACTTGACGGCGAACACACATTGTGCCCACACGAGCTTGTGCCCCTGTCTGGCTTTTTCGAGGTGGCGCTGAGCACCGGCGTCGCCGTTCTCCACCGCGCGCTAGGCTTCCAGGAGAGCCTCGTCGGCTGCGGGGCACTGCTTGATGTGGGGTCAGATGCCCTCGTTGAGCACATCGGCGGCGCGACACTGCTTGATGTGGGGGTAAGATGTCCTCGTCGAGCACATGGGTTGCGCGACACTGCTTGATGTGGGGGTAAGATGTCCTCGTCGAGCACATTGAACCCAGCCCAAGCGACTGGGCGCATTCCCGCGCCCGGGCCGACATCCATGCGGGCACCTCGTCCTCGTCGTTGCTGAGTACCACCACGTCTGGCACCGCGATGGAGCTCCCCGCATCCACATCCTGCGTTTAGGCAAATAGCACGGCCTCGGTAGCGATGAAGGGTTGGCAGAACTCGCATATGCTTTCCCAAACCCTCCCTCGGAAGGCGGGTGCTCTAGCTCACAGTGGCCGAGGCATGGAGGAGGAGCCCTCCTCCTTGTCGCCGCCACGTCTCCGCCGCTTCTTCCGGGGCCACCCGTGTCGAGCGTGGGTGATCCAGCCATGGATCGACCGGTGTTTGTCGATTTTGGGTGAAGAAATGGGAGAAATTGCTCGCCGGAGTTAGTGGATTTTGTGGCGGAGTTGATCGATTTCGTGATGGAGGTTGGGATAGATATAGTGCGCCCCAAATTTCTTTTATCCTGGAGCACTACAAGAAATATGCTCGTTTATGACTTTTCAATAATGACCATGAAATAATTGGTCATAGATTTATGACCAATTTGAACCATTTGGTCGTAATCTGTTTTGGATGGTACAAACACAAAAATATAACGACCAAAATTCTTGAAAAAGTCATAGTAACATTACATCAATTGGTCATAATTCAGACCGCACTAGCCCATGACTTTTTTCTAAATGATTACGACCAATTTAAATGGTCATTCGAAATAGTTTCAGCAGTTTTACCACGTGTCATGGTCATTCGGAATAGTTAGACACCCAACTCAATAGTTTTGCCTACGTGTCAGTGCTTAGTGTTATTTTCGTTTACGTGTCAATCTTGGGACCCATCCGCCTTCTAGGCTGACATGCGGGACCCACCCCTCCGCGCATGACGCATGGGACCCGCCTCACAGCGCATGAGGAGGCAGGACATGCTAACTACCTTGTTAATTAAAAAGGGAGATCCTGGGTCGTTAACGAGCATATTTCTTGTAGTGGAGTGCCGTGGTGGATAGCACGGCATACCCATCAGAGATGGGGAAGTTTGTGGAGCAAGGCAACGATGATGTTCGCGCGGGATTGGGTAACAAGCACGGCAAACATACACGATGTATCCAGGTTCGGGGCCCTCGTATGGAGGTAACACCCCTACGTCCTGCACTTCTACTCTCTTATTGCAAGATCACAAGATTCGAGCTACAATGGTACTCCTGCAGCTGTTCCTGGTGGTGGCCGGCTTGGTTCTCCGGCCGGCTAGAGGTTGAAGATGATCGACGTAGGAGCCTAGAACTTGCCCCTCGCAGGGGGCTCCTGCCCGCCTTATATAGGCAGCGAGCTAGGGTTTGGGGTTACAAGGAAATTACATGAATACCCCTATGACATCATCTACGGTACAGTCCGGCTTGAGCCGGATCATCATGACGTGTTGAGGTAACGCCCGACCGGACGTACTGTTCATCGTGGACGGTTGTGTGAGGCTGGCCCACTTGTACGGACTTGTCGGTTGGTAGGTCCGGCTGCTCTCAAGCCGGATGGAGGCGCCCTGAAGCCGGACGGGTATGTCCGCCTTGGGCTGGCCGGCTTGAACACTCTGGAGAGTGAGAATCTTTAGGGTATCTGGGGGTCATCTCCCCAACACTAGCCCCTGAGCTCGTGGAGGCTTGTCTGCTTGCTGGGAAGGCTTCGCGAGCTTTCCTTCGATTTTGTTGTGTGTTGTCAGGGTCCAAGGATCCGGCTGCGAGTAGCCGGCTTGTGTAGGGTCGCAGCATAGAAAACAAAAAATTTCCTACGCAAGGATAGCGGAATAAACCCAACATCTAGATCCGATCTATGAGAGGTTGGTAGCAATAAGGAGATCGAATCTCACCCTCGAAGAAAACCATGAGTGTTTTGTCGAGGCAGGGGTTGGCTAGTCGATCCCCGCAACTAGACTTGGCTAGTCGCGAGGAGATGTATTGTCCAAGCGCCGCACGAGCAACACCTCCGAGATATCCACACGTTCAGCTCGATGAAGACTCCACGTTCTTGATCCCGCAAGAGGTGGTGGAGAGGCTTGAGATCAACAGCACGATGACGGTGGCGTGATGTGTATGGTGGAGATCCGACAGGGCTTCGCCAAGCGGCTATCGGGAGAGAGGAGGAGGAGGGAGGCGGCGGCTAGGGTTGGGGGGTGCGGCTAGGGCACCTTGGGGGGAGCTCCTTGGGTGCCGCACCCCCTCCCCCACCCTCCTTTATATAGGGGGCCAAGGGGGGGCTGCGCCCCACCCCATCTAGGGCCGGCGGCTAGGGGGGAGGCTTGGCCCCCAAGCAACCCCTAGGGTTTCGGCCGCCCCCCCCCCCCCTTCTAGAGGGTGTGGTGCGGCTGGCCCATTAGGCCAGCCCACTAACCCTTCATGCCTTGTGGGCCCCATACTCCTATGGTCCCCACTTCTAGACCCCTCTAGAACCTTCCAGAACTTTCCGGTACTTTACCGATAAATTCCTGAACCTTTCTAAACCTCCGGAAACCACTTTCCTTATATGAATATTATTCTCCGGACCACTCCGGAACTCCTAGTGATGTCCGGGATCCTATCTGGGACTCCGAATCAATATTCGTTCTCACCATCATTTATCTCGAACCCTAACTACATCGAACGTTAAGTGTGTGACTCTGCGGGTTCGTGAATATGTCATATTAATAGCGAGACCGGGATATCCATATTAATTCCTACATATTCGACGAAGTACTTTACTAGTCGAACCACAATGTCCGTGATTCAATTAATCCATATACGATTCCTTTTGTTTCACGATATTTTACTTGTCCGAGATTCAATCCACCAATATCTCCATATCTGATTAATCTCGTTACCGACAAGTTCTCTTTACTCGTTCCCATAGAATAGGATCCCTTATGACTAGCTACTTAGTCATATGCTTGCAAGCGTTTGGATGCTATACTACCGAGAGGGCCCAGAGATATCTATCCAACTGTTGGACGAACAAATCCCAGTCTTGAAACATGTCACCCAACAACATATCATTGGAGAACCTGAAAGCCACCTTTATAATCACCCAGTTACGAAGTGACGTTTGATGTCCACAAAGCACTCCTCCGATAAGCGGGAGTGACATAATCTCATGGTCTAAGGAAACTATATTTGACATCTATTTAATTTGAGTCTTGTCCATTATATCATCACCCATGATACAAACTTCGTTTATTAAGTGATTCATAAATCCATGGTTAGGAAACATCTAACCATCACTTAATCAAACGAACTAGTCACAAGAGGAAAGACTAGGGACACATTACCGTTTATATTCTACACATGTATTCGTTTCCGGTTAATACAATTCTAGCATGGAATTAAACATATCATGAACGAAGAAATATGATTATCAATAACATTTATTATTGCCTCTTGGGCATATCTCCAACAGTCTCCCACTTACACTAGAGTCAATAATCTAGTTTACATTTGTAGCAATCTAACACCCATGGCCTCTCGGTGTTGATCATGTTTTGCTCGTGGAAGAGGTTTAGTCAACGGGTCTGTCACATTCAGATCCGTATGCACCTTGCAAATCTCTATGTCACCATCCTTGACATTCTCACGCAAATTGTGATAGCGGCGCTTGATATGCTTGGTATTCTTGTGTGAAGTCGGGTCCTTGGCAAGAGCTATTGCACCTGTATTATCACAGTACAGTGCCAGAGGTCTTGACGCACTTGGAACCACGCTCAGCTCTGAGAGGAACTCCTTCATCCAGACTGCTTCACTTGCTGCCGACGAGGCCGCAACATACTCCCGCTTCCGTTGAAGATTTCGCCACCACGCTCAGCTTGGAACTCCTCCAACTCACAGCGCCACCATTCAGAATAAACACGTATCCGGACTGAGACTTAGAATCATCCGGATCTATGTCCCAACTAGCATCGACGTAACTCCTTACGACTAGCTCTTGGTCACCTTCATATACGAGAAACATTTACTTAGTTCTATTTAGATACTTAAGGATATTCTTGACAGCTGACCAGTGTTCCACTCCTGGATCACTTTGGTACCTGCTGGTCAAACTCACAGCATGGCACACATTTGGTCTTGTACATAACATGGCATACATGATAGAGCCTATCGCAGAGGCATAAGGAACATTGTTCATTATCTCTCTATCTTCTGCCCTAACAGGACTCTGAGTCTTACTCAGAACCTTTCCTTGCAACATTGGTAAGAACCCCTTCTTTGAATTTTCCATTCTGAACTTCTTCAGAACCTTGTCAAGGTATCTACTTTGTGAAAGCCCTATTAGACGCTTTGACCTATCCCTATAGATCTTTATGCCTAAAATGTACGCAGCTTCTCCAAGGTCTTTCATTGAAAAACTCTTATTCAAATAAGACTTTACACTTTCAAGCAGTGTAACATCATTTTCAATCAGTAATACGTCATCCACATATAGTATTAGAACTGCAACTGAACTCCCACTCACTTTCTTGTAAATACAAGCTTCTCCATAAGTTTGGACAAATCCAAACCCTTTGATCACTTCATCAAACCGGAGATTCCAACTCCTCGATGCTTGCTTCAGTCCATAAATGGATCTCTGAAGTTTGCATACCTTGTTAGCACCCTTTGGGTCAACAAAACCTTCGGGCTGCATCATGTACAACTCTTGCTTAATATGACCATTAAGGAACGCGGTCTTCACATCCATTTGCCAAATTTCATAATCATAAAAAGCGGCAATTGCTAACATAATCCGAACAGATTTCAGCATCGCTACGGGTGAGAAAGTCTCAGTCGTAGTCAACTCCTAGAATTTGTCGGAAACCCTTTGTGACAAGTCGAGCTTTATACACGGTGACGTTTCCGTCAGCGTCTGTCTTTCTTTTGAATATCTATTTGTTCTCAACGGCCTTACGGTCGTTCGGTAAGTCCACCAAAGTCCATACTTGGTTTTCATACATGGATTCATTTCGGATTTCATGGCTCCTAGCCATTTATCGGAGTCTGGCTCATCATTGCTTCCTCATAATTCGCAGGTTCATCATTGTCTAACAACATGACACTCATGACGGGGTTGTACCGATCAGGGGCGGTACATTCCCTCGTTGACCTGCGAGGTTCAATAGCAACTTTGACCGGAGCAGCATGATCATCATCATTTGTTCCTTCTTCAGGTGGTGATGGTTGTTCCGGAACAACTTCCAGATCTGCGCTACTCGCATATCAAGAATAGGTTCAATAACCTCGTCAAGTTCTATTTTCCTCCCACTCACTTCTTTCGAGAGAAACTCCTTCTCTAGAAAGGAACCATTGTTGGCAACGAAAATCTTACCTTCGGTTCTGTGGTAGAAGGTATACCCAATGGTTTCCTTAGGGTATCCAATGAAGACGCATTTTTCCGATTTGGGTTCGAGCTTATCAGGTTGAAGCTTTTTCACATAAGCATTGCAACCCCCAAACTTTAAGAAACGATAACTTTGGTTTCTTGCCAAACCATAACTCATATGGAGTCGTCTCAACGGATTTTGATGGAGCCCTATTTAAAGTGAATGCGGCTGTCTCTAATGCATAACTCCAAAAAGATAGTGGCAGATCTGTGTGAGACATCATAGATCGTACCATATCTAATAAGGTTCGATTACGACGCTTCAGACACACCATTACGCTGTGGTGTTCCGGGTGGCGTGAGTTGTGAAAACAATTCCACACGTCTTTAAATGCATGCCAAACTCATAACTCAAATATTCGCCTCCACGATCGGATCGAAGAAACTTTATTTTCTTGTTACGATGATCTCGACTTCACTCTGAAATTCTTTGAACTTTTCGAACGTTTTAGACTTGTGTTTCATTAAGTAAATATACCCATATTACTCAAATCATCGGTGAAGGTCAAGAAGTAACGATATCCACCGCGTGCTGCAACACTCATCGGACCACACACATCGGTATGTATGATTTCCAACAAGTCTGTTGCCCTCTCCATCGTGCCGGAGAAAGGTGTTCGAGTCATCTTACCCATAAGGCATGGTTCGCAAGTTTCAAATGATTCAAAATCAAGTGAATCCAAAAGTCCATCAGAATGGAGTTTCTTCATTGCGCTTTACACCAATGTGACCCAAACGGCAGTGCCACAAATATGTGGTATTATCATCATTCACTTTGCATCTTTTGGCATCAATGTTATGGACATGTGTATCACTACTATCAAGATCCAATAGAAATAAACCATTCCTCTCATGTGCATGACCATAAAAAGTATTATCCATATAAATCGAAATACCAAAGTTTTTCAGACTTAAATGAATAACCGTCTCGTAATAAACAAGATCCAGATATAATGTTCATGCTTAACGCAGGCACATAATAACAATTATTAAGGTTTAAAACTAATCCCGAAGGTAAATGCAGAGGGAGTGTGCCGACAGCGACGACTTCAACTTTTGATCCATTTCCAACGCGCATCGTCACCTCGTCCCTTGCCAAGCAGTCGACTATTCCGCAGCTCCTGTTTTGAGTTACATATATTAGCAACCGAACAAGTATCAAATACCCAGGTGCTACTACGATCACTTGTTAAATACACATCAATAACTTGTATATCATATATACCTTGTTTGACGGTGCCAGCCTTCTTGTCTGCCAGATACTTGAGGCAGTTCCGCTTCTAGTGTCCGGTTCCCTTGCAGTAGAAGCACTGAGTATCAGACTTAGGGCCTTTCCTTGACTTCTCGCAGGCCCGGCAGCTCGCTTGCCGTCCTTCTTGAGGTAGTCTCCTTTGCCCTTTTTCTTGAAACTAGTGGTCTTGTTGACCATCAACACTTGATGCTCCTTCTTGATTTCCACTTCCGCGGTCTTTAACATCGCGAAGAGCTCAGGAAGAGTTTTTCTCCATTCCTTGCATGTTATAGTTCATCACGAAGCTTTTGTAGCTAGGTGGAAGTGACTGGAGAACACGGTCAATCCCCAACTCATTGGGAATCACAACACCCAGTTGTGCCAGACGATCACCGTACCCAGACATTTTGAGCACGTGTTCACTGACAGAGCTGTTCTCTTCCATCATATAGCTAAAGAACTTAGAAGAGGCATCATACCTCTCCACCTTGGCTTGAGTCTGAAACATAGCTTTCAGATCAACTATCATCTGATGAACGCCATGGTGCTCAAAACGCTTTTGAAGCTTGGGTCCTAAGCCATACAACAGACCGCACTTAACTATCTCGTGGTCCTCAGAGCGGGCTGCCCAGACGTTCCTAACATCTTCAGCCGCTCCCTCTGCTGGAGCCTCACCTAGCGGTGCATCTAGGACATACAGTTTCTTGGCAGCTTTGAGGATAATCTCAGATTCATAAACCAATGTAAGAAATTGCTTCCATCGTCTTTCAGCTTGTCTTTCTCTAGGAACGCGTAAAATTCATGGTGATGTTGGGAAGGGCCATTGATCTACAAATATATTTGCAAGGTGTTTAGATTATGTTCATGATAGATTGTTCGAGAAATAATCTAATTATAAAATGAACTCCACTAAACTCAACATCTCTCTGATTGTTTAATGGCACATGATCCAAAATCCACTACACCACAACCGATCATCACGTGAGGTGGTGCAGCTTCAAATGGTGAACATCTCCATGTTGATCATATCATCCATATGACTCGTGTTTAGCCTTTCGGCTCTTGTGTTCCGAGGCCATGTCTATACATGCTAGGCTCGTCAAGGAAACCGTAGTATTTCTGCGTGTGCAAACTGGCTTGCACCCGTTGTATGTGAACGTAGAATCTATCACACCCGATCATCACGTGGTGCTTCAAAACGACGAACTTTCGCAACGGTGCATACTAGGGGAGAACACTTCTTGATATTAACGTGAGAGATCAACTTATCATGCTACCGTCGAGATCGTATCTAAGCATAAATCATAAGGTGCATAAAAGGATTAACATCACATGCAATTCATAATTTTCGTGACATGGTATAGCCTTTCCTTGTGCCTTTGATCTCCATCTTCAAGACACCGGCATGATCTCCATCATCACCAGCTCATGGCGCCATCACCATGATTGCCTCCACCAACTATTGCAACTACTACTATGGCTACCTTAGCAATAAAGTAAAGCAATTACATGGCGTTTTAAAGTGACACGCAGGTCATACAATAAATATGAGACAACCATAAGGCTCCTGCCGGTTGCCGTACTCATCGACATGCAAGTCGTGACAATTACAAAACATGATCATTGCATACAACACATAATCACATCTTGGGCTATACCACATCACAAACCCTGCAAAAACAAGTTAGACGTCCTCTACTTTGTTTATGCAAATTTTACGTGGCTTCTCATGGGTCATTAGATAGAACCGTTCTAATCTACGCAAAGCCACAACGGTGATAAAATAGTTGCTTATTTACTCATCCTTTTGAAAGGCCTTCCATTGAAAATTGCACCTTCACTAAAGCAAGAGAAACAGACACCCGCCAGCCACTTATGCAAAACAAGTTGCATGTCAGTCGTGAAACCGGTCTCTCGTGCGTGGACGAGTAAGGTTGGTCCGGGCCGCTTCAATCTCACAATACCGCAAAGATGCAAAGTGCACGCTAGAAGGTAGCAACTCAAATTATCAACGCCCACAACACTTGTGTCTAATCGCACCAACATCTACGAATAGATCTAGGCTCTGATACCACTGAAGGGTCGCAGCATAGAAAACAAAAAATTTCCTACGCAAAGATAGCGGAATAAACCCAACATCTAGATCCGATCTACGAGAGGTTGGTAGCAAGAAGGAGATCGAATCTCACCCTCGAAGAAAACCGTGAGTGTTTTGTCGAGGCAGGGGTTGGCTAGTCGATCCCCGCAACTAGACTTGTCTAGTCGCGAGGAGATGTATTGTCCAAGCGCCGCACGAGCAACGCCTCCGAGATATCCACACGTTCAGCTCGATGAAGACTCCACGTTCTTGATCCCGCAAGAGGTGGTGGAGAGGCTTGAGATCAACAGCACGACGACGGTGGCGTGATGTGTATGGTGGAGATCCGACAGGGCTTCGCCAAGCGGTGTCGGGAGAGAGGAGGAGGAGGGAGGCGGCGGCTAGGGTTGGGGGGTGCGGCTAGGGCACCTTGGGGGGAGATCCTTGGGTGCCGCACCCCTCCCCACCCTCCTTTATATAGGGGGCCAAGGGGGGGCTGCGCCCCACCCCATCTAGGGCCGGCGGCTAGGGGGGAGGCTTGGCCCCCAAGCAACCCCTAGGGTTTCGGCCGCCCCCCCCCCCTTCTAGAAGCTTGGCCCGGCTGGGCCTTTGAGGGTGTGGTGCGGCTGGCCCATTAGGCCAGCCCACTACCCCTTCATGCCTTGTGGGCCCCACTTCTAGACCCCTCTAGAATCTTCTAGAACTTTCCGGTACTTTACCGATAAATTCCCGAACCTTTCTAAACCTCCGGAAACCACTTTCCTTATATGAATCTTATTCTCCGGACCACTCCGGAAATCCTCGTGACGTCCGGGATCTTATCCGGGACTCCGAATCAATATTCGTTCTCACCATCATTTATCTCAAACCCTAACTACATCGAACGTTAAGTGTGTGACTCTGCGGGTTCGCGAATATGTCATATTAATAGCGGGACCGGGATGCCCATATTAATTCCTACATATTCGACGAAGTACTTTACTAGTCGAACCACAATGTCCGGGATTCAATTAATCCATATACGATTCCTTTTGTTTCACGATATTTTACTAGTCGAACCTTTGATGTCCACAAAGCACTCCTCCGATAAGCGGGAGTGACATAATCTCATGGTCTAAGGAAACTATATTTGACATCTATTTAATTTGAGTCTTGTCCATTATATCATCACCCATGATACAAACTTCGTTTATTAAGTGATTCACAAATCCATGGTTAGGAAACATCTAACCATCACTTAATCAAACAAACTAGTCACAAGAGGAAAGACTAGGGACACATTACCGTTTATATTCCACACATGTATTTGTTTCCGGTTAATACAATTCTAGCATGGAATTAAACATATCATGAACGGAGAAAATGATTATCAATAACATTTATTATTGCCTCTTGGGCATATCTCCAACATCCACACCACGCCGCCGAGAGAGAGGAGTCGCGCCGCACCCCGCGTCCACCGCGAGCCCTCCCCGCACCGCCTCTGGAGGCCGGGGCCGCCGCCACCGCGGCGAGACCAGCGGCAGCGGCGGAGGGGAGCCACCGGAGGAGATCGAGCCAGCGGCGCGCTGAGGGTTCCCCCGTGTCTCTCGGCTGAGCGACGCGAGGGTCGGGTGGTTTTTTTTTCTTTGGGCTAGTTAGATTGTTAAATTTATAGCATAGGTAAATGATTTGCTAGTCCAAGCATTAAGATTAGAATTTTTTTAAATCTGTATTAAATTGGAACCATATTAGAATTGACCCCACTGAACTACAATCTGAGCCCATTTTCCTTCTTTGGATGACTCCTTTGAGTGTTTAAATATCTACTCTGAAGTGAGAAGGAAAAAAGAAAGAGCTCTGATGTGAGATGAAAACAAAAAGGCAGCGTGAGAAGGGAAGAGTGTAGAAGCATCAATCCATGCACACATCCTTTTGTTCCAAAGTTCAGAAATAACAAGTTTACATATCATGGATCACTTAAGATTGAGACATGTATCAACCAACGAAAAAATGGCAGCAAAAGGCAAATAAGCATCCCAAAGTCAACTAATATGCTGCCACGAAGCCCGGCTGAATATATCTGAGCGACCGTCGAGAGCCGCGTGCACCCAGTAGCCATAAGTTTCCGCTCGTCTGGCAGGAGTAGGAACGTCCATAACTGAATCCAATGGGCTGCCATATTCATAACCTGTAAAACATGCAGATTTTATGATCTATTAAAAACAAGGTTATTCCGACAACTCCATATTGACCACATATTCCAACTTATCTTTGCTTGCCTAGTTGCAAACAAGAAGGCAGAAATCTGTCGAGGAGGTTAAAGTACAGCACAGGCACTGGATAGTTGTCGAATTGTGGATTTGGGGTATATAAATCATGATCATAACTTAGCAAGAGAACATGACTCCCAAATAGACTTTGTCACTGCATTCAGCTCACCCTTTTTTAGGGAAAGTACACACAACTCTTCTGGTTGGCTGGTTTAGCGGTTTAGCCTACACAAACTACTACACAAACTAATAGTAGATAATGATGAATTAGATGAGTGTATGAGAGGTTTAGCTTGTATTCTGGGTAAACGTAGATCTGCTATTAAAACAAGAGGGCAGCGGTATAGATTTTATTATAGGAAGAAGCCGAGTTAGAAACTAAGGACGAAATCTCTTTGATTGATATATGGTTGGCATGTTCTGGAATCACGGAGGATTAGGTTAACAAGAAAGGAAATATTTCCTTAGGTATTCTACTAATTAGCATAAGTTGAGATTTATTGGGTTGCAAGAAACTAAGATGAGAAGGATGAGTGTTTATTTTTTAAATAGTTTTAGTGATAGGAACAAAAAACTTGGTTGTTGCTGCATCTAATAGTCAATCTGGGGGTATGTTGTAACTTATTCTCGGATTGGTAAGTTTTATGTTAGAATGTTGGTTAAAGATATTGAAAATAATGTCATGCTAAATTTAGTAAAAGTATATTGTGTCACATGTAATATCCCGGGGTTTTTTTCCCCAAATTAGATTTGTTTGTTTTTCTTTTTGCATCATCATGCATTCAATCACCTTGCATATTTTGCTAAAAGTTAAAATATTATTTTTATAAAACTATTTTTGTTTTGCAAATTCCCCCTCTCCTATATTTCCATCTTTTCCTTTTCTCTTTTTTTCTTCCTCCCTTTTTCAATTCTCTAATTGGGAAAATCCTGAAAAACATTCTAAACAGGCTGGTGTTTCTTCTGGCCCATCTCTCCTTTCTTCCTCTCCCCTTGGGTCCAGCCCATCCAGCCAGCCCGTTTACGTGTTGGCTTCTCCCGGTCGCCTTCTACCTGTACGACAGGAAATCGAGAGCAAGTCTAACAGACCCCCTAAATCGCCGGCACCCCGTATTTTTCCGGCGGGATACGGGGTGCGGGCTAAACGGGCCGTCTAGCAGGCCCCGTATTCGGCATGGCCCGTATCGGCCGAATACGGGGCCCGTCAAATCGCCCCCCCTCCCCCCGCCCCCTACAAATACAGGGCAAGGCTGCGAGTGGGGGTCCAACCCCCCACTCGCAACCCTAGCTCCGCCGCGCGCCGCCACTCACTCCGACGAGAAATTCCTCCGCATCCACCACCGCCGCCGCTTCCGCAAGCCCACCCCCGCCTCCGCCATCACCATGGCTTCCTCGAGCCGCCGTTCCGGCCTTGGAGGTGGCCGCGTGGGAGGAGGCCGGGCTGAGCGCCGCCTCCGAGCGCTGAGCGGCATGGCGCGCGAAGCATCGCACGTCTGTCGGCGCGAAGCGGAGGGGAGTCCTCCGATACCTTGTCCAGGGAGCGGAGGTGCCGCATTCCCTGGCGGATTTCGCGCCGGGAGGCCGGTACGAACACGAACGGCCGGCGACGCCGGACATGGACGAGGCCTGGTACGAAGGCTTCGTCCGCGAGGAGGAGGGGGAGGAGGAGCGCCGCCGCCGTGCGCAGGAGGAGGCCGTCGTCATCGTGGCCGGCGCCGGAAGCAGCAGCGGAGGAGAGCGCCGCCGCCTCCGCTTCGACGACGGCGAGGGTAGCAGCAGCGGAGTAGGCGGCGCCGGATCCGGCGAGGGCGAGGGCGAGGGCGTCGGATTCGTCTTCGCGCGGACCGACAAGGAGGAGGAGGAGGCCATCGCAAAGGCCAAGGCCCTGTCGGAGGCCGCGGCGAAGGCGGAGGCGGCCGAGAACGTCGCTCTCGTGGCGGCGTTCATCGCCAAGGAGCGCCAAGGCTAGATCCGGCGCTGCTCCAGCGAGGCCAGCGCCGCTGTCCCCGGGTAGGGTAGAAGTCGCGATGTATAAAATATCGCGCATTTTGTATATGATGAATGATCGATGATGAACTCCTCCTCCTATGATGAACAAAATTTCTCCCGCGTTTTCTGGTTTTTAAATTTACGGGGTGGAGTAGGGGGTTTGCTAGACGACATGAATTTTTGGCTTCGAAATCGAAGCGAAAATAATCTACAGGGCCCTGTATTCGCTCGATACGGGGCGAGCGAATACAGGGCCTGTTAGACATGCTCTAAGCCACGCCGACAGAAACTTGATGGGACGGCCGGCGTTGCCCTCCCCAGCTGGTATAAGAAGGGGGGCCGAGATCCTCTTTGCTACCCTAGCCCCTCTCCCTCCTCGCGCCGCCACCCTCTCCATCACCTAGCTCTGCTCTCCCTCCCACTTTCTTCCACCTCTCCTGAGAGTCTCCTTGACCGGCGCCTAGGAGCTCACCGAGCCAATGACGTGGTCGTCGCGAAGGACCTCCGAGCACGAGAATCGCACCAGGACGTCGTCCGCATCAAGACCGCCGAAGCAGTAGGAGAGGAGCTGCCCTGGATCGTCGCCAAGAACTGCTTCTTCTTCCTCACGCCGCCGGTGCTTCCTCCCCAAATTCGTCACCTCCGGTCTTCCCCGAGCTCGATCGTCTATACCGGCATCCTCCCGGTGAGCCTCTCTTCAGATTCCGCGCTTACCCTCCTCGTTGTGTGCTGTGCCCGTCACCGTCTTGTCATGAAGTTTCTGTCCGCCTTGGCTGCCATGGGAGCGAGCTCATGCTCGAGGTCGAGCTCTAGCCCGGCCCCTCCTCACGCTCACGTCCGCAGCACACACCAAGCACCACCCCTCCTGCACAAGCACACTAGCGCACCCCGTTGACCCTTGTATCCTCGGACTCCAGGACGCGCAGGAATCAGCCGCGCTGCTGTCGATCTCGTCGCCGTCGTTCTCTGTATCTGAAGTCTGAACCTTGCTGTTAAAAATTCAGTTAACCCGCTCCCGATCCCTCTTGTAAACCAGATCCTACCAGCAGCGAGTTGGCCCAGCGGCTGGATCCCTTCTCCTCTCCCCTGCAGACCCGATATCAAATCACAACCTCGCCCCTTTTCTCTTTGTTTTCCTTTTATTGTTTTTGCAAATTATGTTCAATCCATATCTTTTAATTGGTAACTCCAAATTGAAATGTTATATATGAAACTTGACTACAGAATGTTTAGAATTTAAATATGTCATCCATGCTCATGTTTGCATCATGTAGTTTGCAATATAGTTGTGTTTTACTTATATCACCTAAGTGATTAAATATGGAATGTGGGAGCTAATTTAATTAATGTCCCTCTTCCATTTAATATTATGTAGCTCACTCATATCTTGGTTCTACATGTTAATAACATTTAATTTAGATGGTTAGAAAAATAATTTGAACCTTATATTAAATATCGGAATCTCGTTTCCGTTTAATTTGCCTTAAGTGCATCTTCTCATATTCTGTCATGTCATGCATACATGTCATCAACATGCCGAATTTTTTGCCGTAGTGTAAGATGCATATTTTCCGTTGCCCAGTGTTTGTTGCTTCTTCACGGATAGGACGTTGAGTTGATGTGAGTAACGACAAGATCTGTTACCTCTACCGGATTGCAGGCAAGTGATAATCACTTGCTATCTTTACTTGTTTTCTGTCTCTTACTCCTATCTTTTGTTCCTTGCTAGCCTTATGTTACGATACTTGTGTCTCGATCCTATTTACATGTTTACCTGTCAGCCATGATATAACCACACTTCCACATCCTATTAACCTGTTGTTTATTTACCTTGTTAGCCTTGCGAGTCCTAGTGCATGCTTAGGTGCTTTGCTTAACTCATGTTATCTCTTTATCTAGTCTTGTTTTAATATGATAGCTAGGCTCAACTCACATGTTAATCTTTAATTTCTGTTGCGATGGAATAATATAATAAAGATAAGGCACCGGCAGAAGGTCAATTGTGGTGTTTTGTTTTGCTAGTGTCGCTTAGGACCCGAGTTCTTTTACGTTGATCCAAAACTGAGCGCACTAACCATATGTGAGAGTTTTATGGGGCTCCCCGCAACCTACTACCGGATCCTCAAACCTGTCCTGGAGCCACAACTTAGTTCGGGTGTTTCTACGGTGACAAACGCGAATGATATTGTAAGATGGATACGTGGTTACTTACGTAGGGCTTGCGGTATGATGCGAAGTGACCATTCTCATGGCAGTCTGGGTCACCTAGCAGATAGACGCAAACGGCTAGGTCCGCCTCGGAACTTCGGCCGGACTTTCGATGTGGTTCCAACCTAGCTAGGTGTCTCCCTGGACTTGTTTGTAGAGAAGGGAAGTGTTGTGTCGAACGCTCCACCGGTACACCTCTAAGCAAGTGTTTCGATGCGTATGGATTCATTGGTGCATACCTGCAGGGTGAAATCTTTTCGAAAAGTCGTGTCCGCGGTTATGAACGACTTGGTGAAATGCGCTGGCTAAAAAGATCATAGACAACTTGTACCTTATGATGATTATAACTTGACTAGTAAGATAGATTACATAAATAATAAACCATAAAATTGGCAACTGTGTGAGTGCCTTTGGGCTTGCTGCTCGTGGTTTAAACGGGCTGGTAAGGAAACGGTTGGGTTATGTTTGGTGTTAGTATATAGTTGGTTCCTTGTGCGCTCTCTTACCTTGTCTCTTTTGGACGAAAGTTGTAGCGTGTCTTTATAAGTTGTTAGTGCTGCTTGCCGCCGCTTCAATCGCTAGCCCTCTCCCCCCGGATTTTAAGTTTTGATATCTTATGAGTATCACTTGCCATTAATTTTTATAGTACTGACCCCTTCGAGGCTGCTATTCCAATAAAGCCGACGGGTTTGAAGTCTGACGACGTTAGTTTGAGAATCCCTCCGGCTTGGCCTGGGCAGGGATATGGTGCCTTCATTTATCTTCAGGACTCTTACTCCACATTTGTATTCTTATCCGTAGCCGGATACTATTTCGCTTCCGTTGTTATTTGGATCTTTGTATTGTATCCTTTTGTTGTTCTTGACTCGGTGAGTCGTTGATGTATATATGTTCTTTTGTGAGTTCTATCGAGAACTGTTGTAATGATCATCACAATTCCACCCACATAACGTGTGTGTTGCGACGTGCACGTTATGCCTGATGGACGTCCTAGGATCGTTATTATGCGTATTTGGCGGGAATCGCTCAAGTCTGCATAGTACCGATCCCGGGGCGTTACACCACACATGCTAGGGGTAAGTTTTGATAGAATTGATATATGTGTTTAGTTCTAATAATTTTATTTTCTTGATAGGCGGAGATTTTAATATTATTAGAAAATCTAATGAATGTAATAAGAGTAGAACATTACCTAAGTGGGCACATTTATTTAAAGCTATAATACAACATTGGGAGGTTAAAGAAGTAGACAACGATGGCAATATGTTTACTTTGTCTAATAACCAAGAAGACCCTGTGATATCTAGATTAAATAGAACTTTCTCTAGTTTGAAACTTTGTATCCTTTGTTGTATCTTAATACCTTGTATAGAGTAATTTCTGACCATTCACCTATTGTTCTTGATATTGGTTTGACACAGGTAAGAATAGAGGAACCTTTTAAGTTTGAGCTTTGTTGGTTCCTTAGAGAATATCAAGATCGTGGATATAAATGTTTAGGATGAATTTTTTACTAAAAAAGTTTTTTTAGATAAAGGGATAAATAGGGAAAATAATCTTAAAAAATCATAAAGGTTGGAATCTTAACTACATTTTTTATAAAAAAAGTCGAATAAAATTCTGGTGAAACTAAAAAAATCAGGGATATATAAAAGGACACAGATTAAAAATCTATTCAAGAATTTAAAAATGTTCAAAACTTATAAAAACATGAATTTAAAAAAAGAGTGTTTCAATGTAAAAAACATACCTAATTTGATAAAAGTCAGGAACTTAAAAATGTTCTTGGATATTAAAAAATCATGACTTTGAGAAATAATTTGTGAACTAAAAATATGTTCGCTATTTTGAAAAAGTTGGTAAATTTATAAATGTACATGCATTAAAAAATCACGAAATTAAGAAGCTATAATTTTAAATTGCCTCTAAATATAAAAATATTAAGCCAAAAAAAAGAAAAAGAAAAACTACTAAGCTAAAAAAAAACCTTTCTGGGAGTTTCTAGAAGCTTTCCAAAACCAAAAACTAAATCCAAGGAAACCAGGAGAAAAACGACCTAGGAAGAGAACAATTGTGGACCGACCCATTTAACGAAATAACGCCCATAAGAGCATCTCCACCAGCGGCTCCCAAATGGCCTCCCAATAGGCTTTATAATGGTCCAGGCAAGAAAACAGCCCCTAGTGTGGGGTCATATTTCCGGGCACCTCAAACATATGTTCGACATCCTGTTGTTCATCCTCGACTTTCAGGGTCGGCTGGGGAGCTGGACATGTCCGGACATTTACCTAGCCATATGTAGGGCCGGGCTCGGTCCGGACCAAGAAAAAGCCTGACGTAGAAAACCAGGCCTGAGCCCGGCCTGACCCGATTGTCGGGCCGCAGAAATCGGGCCCGAACCCGAAAAAGCCCGACTAGGCCCGCCCAGCCCGGCCCGATCACAGCTAAAAATGTGTTCTGTGTAAGCCCGAGCTCGACCTGGCCCGACCACCGGGCTCAAAATTCAGACCCGATGGCACAGCCGGGCCGGGCCTAACCGGGCTTTTTTTGGGCCGGGCTGCCCATGGCCGGACACAGGCCCACATTCGCCTGACCCGCGCGGGCGTCAAAGATATTTTCCTTTGTAATCTCTGGTCATTTGAAGGTTTTTGTACGTTCGATCTTGCTTGGTAATTTTGATGGATGCCCTGGCCTAATGGAATCCTAGCTCCGTTGCATTATATAGGGATTGGCGGCAACGAAGCAAGTGCATGGCTAGAAAGCTGTTACATGTTTCGAAATTTGCCGTGGCAAATTTAGACTACGAATCATTAATTCATATCAGACATTCATACCTAGGTCATGTAGCGACGCATCATACTTGTTGCCATACAAAAGTCCCCGCGTACGAAGTGCGTATTGTGTACAGTACTCCGGCCGCATGCACACCTCACGTACAATAACAACAGACCAGCACTGCTCTGTCTACCAGCACGGTCCCTGGACGTGTCAGCTAGACAGGTAGCCACACACCACACAGGTCTGATCACTGCACTTCACATCGGGATGCTGATACTGCATGGGCCTAGCAGCTACGCACGTAGCGTACATGGAAGCTACTGAGAAATTTAACGAATTTGACCCTTTTTCGAAAAGATTTCACAAAATGGACCTAAATTCAAAATAATTTCAGATTTGACCATTTTTCATGGCGCCCGGCCCCAGGGCGCCATACCAGGAAGCATGACGCCTTGGTAAAAGGCGCCATGAACCGGCCACGTCAGCCCCAGCTCAGCACCATGACGCCCCAGGGAAAGGCGCCATACTCACTACCATGGCGCCCCGGCCCAAGGCGCCATGCTAGTGAACAAAGTCAATCTGGGATAGGATCAATACATGAAATATGCTCTACCCTAGTGGTCTGCTGTGTGTTCTTCCAAATGTGAGGTCTTGAGTTCAAATCCACATGTTGCAACATTTTTTTTCAATTTTTTTTGCTGTTTTTTGTTTTTCACTCAGTCTACATATGCAGTATGTCATATAAAATATAAAAAATTTATTTTTATTTTTTTGTTTTTCACTTAAATAGTCGATTAATTCTGCACGATTAATTCTGCACGCGCGTTGGGGTGGGGAAAGGCGTCATACGATTAGTAGCATCAAGATTTTTCGTTCATTCCTGAAAGAGTCGAAATTGTAAATTCTTGAAGACAAATATGTTGACGTTTTTTTGTGATAGGCTGGTGCTGATATCATGGGAGCTGCAAAGTATGCTGTAGCACATCCCAATGCCGCGAAACTTCTTTCACCTGACTTCTTCAGTTGCGTACTTGAGGACATTGGTGCCCACCAATATGGTTTTGATTCTGTAAGTTTTACCTCTTATCCTCTACATGCACGTAGAGTTCATAAAAACTGTAGATGCGAGCTAAATGGAGGCAGTAAGGTTGGATATGCATTTGTTTGTGTAGTTTGTAATCGTTGTTATTGGTTAATATAATCCATATGTTAGCCGTAAAAAAAGGATGGATATGCATTGATTTCTACAGAACTGCATATTTGTGCACTTTCACACTCGCAACTGCTGTTGGTACATCTAGAAAATACTAAGGACAACAGATTCAGTAGCCTCTGGCACCTTACACCATGTTGTTATTGTTCAAATCTTGCGAGTATTCGACCTCTGGTGCATATCTGGCGTATCTCAACTATATCCTCAAAGGAAAAACAAAGTATTTCTGATGTGCCATGATACCGTTATGGTCTGAGTTAGATGCATGTTAAATTCAAGCGCGGTCCATTAGAGCTGAATTAAACCCTACCGCACAACACATACCTCTCTGGAGCATCCCCACATGGCCTATCCACTATCCATGCTATATAGTTCATTGTTGTTTTGCTTTGTAGAATCCTATGACTGTTAAACTTTGGATCCTACGCAACTGCTAGTCTGGCCATGAAACCTGAAACCTGTTGTTTTCTTAATTTTACTAAAAACAAACAAGTTGATCAAGAAAAGACCTACTTGCTGATCCTATCTAAAAGGAGCTGTAGAAATATCCAAAAGCATGTTTAAATCACTTGTATTTCCAGAACCTATGGAGTACTGAAGTGTGCAATTGGGGTGCGAGTTTTTTATCATTTCAGTCATCACGAAAAAGTATCTCTTAGTAGTAGTGTGTGCCATTTGAAATTTATTTACACTTTCTTCAAGAAATATTTACACCATTGTGTCAGTAAGTATTTTGTGGAACAAGTGGGCTCAATTGACGCACAGTTTATAATCCTAATTTATTATCTATTTAAGTAAAAAACAAAAAAAATAAAAATAAATTTTTATATTTTATATGACATACTGCATATGTAGACTGAGTGAAAAACAAAAATAGCAAAAAAAAATTGAAAAAAAATGTTGCAACATGTGGATTTGAACTCAAGACCTCACATTTGGAAGAACACACAGCAGACCACTAGGGTAGAGCATATTTCATGTATTGATCCTATCCCAGATTGCCTTTGTTCACTAGCATGGCGCCTTGGGCCGGGGCGCCATGGTAGTGAGTATGGCGCCTTTCCCTGGGGCGTCATGGTGCTGAGCTGGGGCTGACGTGGCCGGTTCATGGCGCCTTTGACCAAGGCGTCATGCTTCCTGGTATGGCGCCCTGGGGCCGGGCGCCATGAAAAAGGGTCAAATCTGAAATTATTTTGAATTTGGGTCCATTTTGTAAAATCTTTTCGAAAAAGGGTCAAATTCGTTAAATTTCTCGAAGCTACTGGCCTCGCCGCTGTACATTGCAGAGCCTGCTAAGACTAGTTATAACGTGAAGTAACATAAACTATTATCATGCATATAATACTAGTTTATGTTACTATCTTTATAATGGGTAGTAATATATTTGTAGTACTATCATGTTACGTCTCATTTATTAGCATGTAGACTTATTGTGCTTCGAAATCCGTTATGTTACGGTATCATATTATGATATCAATACCTCCTCTCCCTTCATTTATTGTTGTGCTACATCATTTTTTTTGTGAACATGGCATGCATGATACCAGTGGCGGAGCTACAGTAGCATTCTTGGGTGGGCCAGGCTGCAGCAGAGCAAGAATTTGTTAAGAATCGCTAGTCTTGTTGGGCCGGCCCAGCACAAAATACAAAGGAATATCAAAATCCTGGGCGGGCCACGGCCCAGGTCGGCCCCAACGTAGCTCCGCCCCTGCATGATATGATACCACCATTGTGTCTAGTCTAACGGCAAAGCTGCAGCTGCCTGACGAGCGAGCGGCGACCCTGCAGACCTCCACTGATTGATGAGAAGATGACTGGGTGTGCAGTGCATGCGTCCCCGGCGAAGTACACAAGCTTGTGCGTGCTGATGATAGTATGTCAGCAATTAAAACCATGGGAACCCGAGAAGAAGTTCGAGTGGTGTGAACTTCAAATCTCCAGCCGCGACCACTGGTCGGTGATCCCGAGCATTGTTTTGATTGGGGATTGTTTGCAAAAGTACCTCGGGTCCTCGGTAGGCCTTGATGTCAGTTCGTTCAACGCTCACAAAAACACTTTGGCATGACATCCTCGTTAGAGTCTCTCCTCGTTATACTTTGGAGTAGTCGACATTTCTACCAGAAATTCACAATGGCACCCGCTCATGCTCTGTTTTTCGATAAAATAAAAAAATAGTAAAATATTATGAAAAATTCTGAAAAAAATTGGAGGCATACACATATGAGTTTTTCACACTCGTGAATTGTTTCGAAATGAAAAGACATTTCCTGCGCTCTGTGAAAAAAAGACAAATCAGTGTTTTCAAAAACGTGTTTTTAGATCTATTTTGACCACTCATTTTGTCTTTTTTGTATAGAGCGTAGGAAATTTCTTTTCATTCCGAAATTTTGCATGAATGTGAACAATGCATATGTGTGTGTCTCCAATTTTTTTCAGAATTTTTCATAATGTTTTACTATTTTTTTATTTTTGTTGAATATAAGAGGAGCATGTGAGCTCGGGTGCAAAAACGCCTCTCCCCATTCCTACCTACTACTCCGTCCGCCAACAATATACTCCCTCCATCCCGGTTTATAGGATGCAATTCCAAAGCCAGGTTTTTCCAAGAATAAGCAACAATTAGCATTAATTAAAAGCAGTTAATGTTGGATTTTGGCCTTTCCCAACAACAATACAAAAACCGATTGGGTTTGGCATTTCCCTAATTAATGTTGGCATTAAATATGAGAGTGCTAATTGGGTGAAATATTGGGGAGATAGATTTTGCATGGCCAATCCCCATTCACCTGGGTCCCAGAAATTTGCCAAATGCATCCTATAAACCAGGATGGAGGGAGTAATACGTTTTGCCAAGCCAAAACAGCTTGCAAAAACGTGTTATATTACGGGACGGAGTACTATTAACGTCTAGCATCACCTCTGCCGGATATGAAGAAGGGGAGGAGCACAGATTTCTTTTGGTAATATTTTGTGTGTTGCTTGAGAAACATTCATCTAGCCATTTTTATTTTGAAAAAGGTGAACAAAGCCACTTCCTCTACATCAATCGATGCACACGGCAAATTCTATTGCAAAGTTTCAAAAATCAGAATTTACATCTCATGGGGAAGAAGAAAAACGTAAGACGCCTATGCATCGTGTAATCTTCTAGTAAGCTGCCAGACACCAAGGTTGAAGATATCCCGAGGGATCGCCTGAAGATGAGTGCATCATCCAGAATCCATATGTGTCCGCTCCTCCTCCGACATGATACATGACCAAGTTTAAATCCAATTTGTATTCATATGAATAAACTATAAAGATGAGCATTTCCAATCTTGTTAAAGTAAATGTCGTTTCTATTGTTTCATAAAGCCCACATCAAAGCATAATCCCAAAATAAATTTGTGACTTGGTTTATTTTTTCAATCCCATCTAACCAATTTCCAGACATATTTGTTATATTGTCATATTGTCTTAGTGAGTAATATTAAAGTAAATTGCACAACTCTTCAAATAAACGAGTTGTGGGGCAGGCAATAAAGAGATGGTGAATCGACTCCTTTGAGCCATAGAATGCACATTTCGTACACCCCACCCTATTAAGCTTTGTAAGGTTAGCTTTAGTAAGAATGACTTTTTTTGTGTAGAACTTATGAAGATTTCAATATTTAGTGGTATCATTAATATAAAAATGTATTTATGAAGGAAGGTCGTGTGCCCATTCATTATATCCGCATAAATAGATTTCATTGTAAAAAAAAGGGACATAGTGAGCTTTCCGCACAAAAACATCAAGATCGTTCATTAATTATACCATCATTAACCTATGAACTAAGTGCAACCAATTATTCCACTTATTTCCGGGTAAAGTCCTTATCCTATATTTGGATGGGCTGTCGACAAAATAGTTGCAACAGAAATGTCTTCCCGTCTAATGACATTATATAAGAATGGATATTGTTGATGGATATTGTTGAAACAACGGCCGATCCACCAACCAAGTATTTTCCCAAAATCTAATTCTCATGTCATTTCCTAGACTAAAATACCCTCTACTAAAGAACTCTTGTTTGACTCCCACGAGCCCGTTTCAAAAGGGCCAATCAGTAGGTTTTGCTTGCACTTGAGCTAGGTTTCGCTTCCAAAAGGGCCATCTACTTAGCGTACGCGCATAGTAAGATTTTGAGATTGTGCGACCGACAAAACTATATATACCCATCTGCTGCACTTACATATATGCAGCATATAATGTATTATGTTCATAGTTGTGATCGCGAGTTGTTAGGAGATCACACGTACGAAATCCTCAGAAACTTGATTCTTCGGCATCTATGCTTGGTTGTATTTGGCAACGCGAATGAGAAGGCGAACACAAGGAAGAATGGTGCATCTACATGACAAGCTGCAAAGAACAAACTGCGATATTCTACATGACAGTGACAGTGTGACACGGTGTTGCCTGCTTAAGTCCACATCTATACTTAGGGGGAAATCGTCGAAGTTTGGAGGAAGTTCAGGAAATCAACGATTTTCGGAACAGGGAGAGAAAAGATAATTTCTAAGGATTTTTTCGCTTAAAGAAAACACAGGCATAAAGATTCATATATATAGAATATAAATCTGTTTACTGACAAGACCTAAGGTGTGCATCATACACTGGTTGTTGTGTGTCTGCACTTGCCTGTTAGGTAGGAGTATTTGTTTGGATTTTCTGCGAAATATCGTGAATTTAGAGAAATTTACGAATCTCGAACAGTTTCGGAAATAATCCTGAAACGAAATGTCAAACCTACAAATAGCTCGGCCCCAGATTATGCATGCTGTGTCAAAAGCCTGCTACGTACCTGCTGCATTATACCTGACGTTTGGACGAAGATCAAAAACCGCCGAGGCTGGCCTCCAGAACCCAAGACTAAACCATACCGTACCATCTGAGGTCTAGCATGAGGAAACGAGGGTATCATGTAGCCAAAGAAAACAACTTGCCGACTTAGCATCATGGATGAGATGCAGGCCGGCAAGTCATCCTTGGCTACACGAACAGATCAACCACCTCGTCCACACATGCAGGACCCCAGATGATTTCTTCAGTACCCGGCCACAGGACACTGTCATCTGGATGCATAGCTTTTGGCACACAGAGGCGGGCGGGTGGCCGAGGAGGAAGACGAGCGCCCGCTGGGCAAGGCGAGGCTTCTTCGCGGAATGAGGATCAATGTTCGATGGACCTGCATGTGTTTACTTGGCTCCGGCCGTGCGTATGAGGTTCAGCGCCTATAAATAAGCTCGACCTGTGTTTCTGTAAAGCGGGAGAGCTGGGGCAAAGAAGGGAAGAGATGCGTCGTTGGTGGAGAGCTGGAGCAGGAGCGCGACACGGAGAGCCCCTGGCCTGTATGGACTTGACACTGCAGCATCGACAGCTCTTGCTGCTAGCGTTTTCTTGTCAGACATGAGACATGCACCGTTGTCTACAATGCCTAGGCCGGCCGCTTGCTTTTCAGCTACACGCCACACGCGCATGTGAACCGCCGTGCTGGACTGCTGCTGATCGTGCGCCCCTCCAGAATTCCTTTGGAACTGCTATGTTTTCCTTTTGGTCTTTACACGAAGAATCAGAGTGCAGTTGATCCTAAGTCAGTAGTCAGGGGATTGAGTTTGCCATAGCTTTGACACAAGTGTGATCTGCAGCATGAGATAGTACCTAATACGTAAGAGCATCTCCACTGGGAACGTCTAATATGTGTCCAGCATCCTCCAATTTGTGTCTGTTTTGAAGGTGATTGACACTTGTCCGACGCATTTTTATGGCTCCTACACCAACACCCCTCAACAGCTGCAAAAGACACGATTTTATTATATTTGGATACATTTCGACAGAATTACAACCAAAATTTAAACTACAACTAAAGTTAGACTACAACTAATTTAAACTTAAACTACCACTAATCTACACACTAAGAGGTGACTCGCTAGGGCCAGTCTCGTCGTCGTTCGCCCTCTGCTCGGCGAAAGAGGAGGAGCCAGCCTCGTTGAGACAGTCCACATGCGCCTGCCTACGCCTCTCCGCCCTGCCTTGCACCATCTGCCTGGTGCAGGTTTGCCGCTTCGTTGCACGCGCATGCTGGCGCCCCAAGCTCTGGGCCGTGCGGAGGAACTGCGCCTCCTGCTCCGCCGTCCTGTCCTGCATCTCGAGCTCTGTCTGCCCCTCCCTCTTCGCGAACTCCGCCTCCTCCCGCGCGTCTCGCGCCGTGGACTCCCGGTGCAGCCTTCAGCTCCCGCGTTTCGTTGGTCCGGCGGAAGGCGGCTTGCACCCGACGACGGTGAGCGTCGTGTGCGTCGAAGTGACAAGCCCTCTGGACATTCAATGTTACAAGCGATAGCAAAACAACGATGAAATTAAGCAAGATCAAACCAACGGGGACACGAGATTTTAACGTGGAAAACCCTTCCAACAAGGAAGAGAAAAAACCACGGGCGCCAGCCAGCAATACTTCACTATTTCGGGTGAGGTTACAAACGCGTCGGGATTTACAATGTGTGGCTTATCCCGTGCGGCGGCTTACAAGAGGTACTTATAGGCGGTCCTGACCTAATAGATCGGTAACAGGTGAATCCAACTCCAAAACAGTTCTCCGCTTCGCTTCGGCCAGCCTTCCGGCGAGGCCTCGCTCGCTCCGTCAGAACGCAGCTGCCCTTTATATAAATTTGGATCACTATAAAATAACATTCAACTCCTCGTAGGCCTGCCGCTCGGCTTCAATGATGAAGCGGACATGCCTCTCCTCCAACACTGTTGCTGATCTTTACGTTCGCGGGGTCCTTTAGAGGCCTCCGGTGAAGATGCTCTAAGTTACACAACAACGTCATGGAGAGACTTCCTCGTGGCCAGCCATGACCGTACTGTACTCCTGAGTAGTAAAAACATCCCACCGTAGTACTACCATATACGATGGTAAAATGGGAGAGTTGAGATTGAGAGCGTCCAAAGAACCTTTTACCTCGAGGCTCGAGGGCCTCTCTCTAGTACGCGACCAGCTTTCGCACTTGACAGCGGCGAAACGACGTGTCTCGAGCTGTGAAGCATACGAGCAGAGAGGGAAAGGCATCACATGCAGAGGCTTGAAGATGGCCGTGGTACTCGGCTCTTGGCCTGTTGCGATCCCGACACGTATCACATCCTGACCCAGCGCGGCGAAAGACAGCCTACGACCGAACCATGCAGTCTCTACTTCTGCATCTCGTGTTGCCTCTGTCCCCGCTCTCCACCAACGCCATTCCCCCCTGTCGCTGAAGAAACAGTACAAGAAAGATGATAGTGCGGCAGAGCAGATGCCAACAACTTCACGCACATGCAAAAACATAATTTTGTTTTGAAGAATAGAACATGCAAATTGAGTTGTGTGTGTGTGTGTGTGTGCACTCGTCACCTGAAGGTTTGGCAAGATTGACTCTCGCGTATTAACTTGCACCAAAGCAGAACATGATGAGATGTGTGGTCTTTTGTTGCGATGATAGAGCAAGATCGAGATGGTTTGACATGAAAATTCACGGGAGGAAGCAACCGGGCGCCTCCTTTGAGAGTTTCCGGGTTCTGCAGACGGGAGATTGCTATGGTTTTCAGAGAAGAACACAATTCAGAGGTAGACCTGCCCTTGTTGATCAGCTAGTCGCATTTGTTTTTCAAGATTCAGTCACGTCATAGTAAACTACATATAGCTGTAGACGCATACAATGGCCAATGCCCCTATGACTGCACTCTTTTTCCTTCGAGCGACCGCTATGCCTGAACATGTCTCAGGTGGAACTGTGCACGCATCGCTATTCGCTAGAGCCCACAGAATACTGCCGAAAGAGAGGCTATCAGAGATCAACGGGCTAGGCCTGAGTAAATATGGGCCTTTGGGCTTTAGATGTACCGGAAATGCAGCGGTGTGACGCTGTAAGAACGTGGACCAAATTTACGCCTTCGAGGTCGGTTTACGTACCCCTCCCTTCTGTTCCCCAACATCTCCGGCATGCGGTGCCTCGTCGCGCTCCCGGCGGTCGCCGGCCCCGGCCACTGCTCACATCCTAACCGCAGACCACGCCGCAGAAGCACCCTTGTAGCGCTACTCGGACGCTGCCTATGTGGCCGGCGCCACCTCCTCGGTGCATCCTCTGCCGCCGGCCTCCTCCATCTCGGCAAACTGCCGTGCCTCGCCGCCCCACCCATCGACCCCGACGTAAACCTCCTTCACGGCCAAGCTTAGCAGAGTTGATTTCTTGCATCTTAGGTGTAAATTGGACGGCTTCCTGAGAATCTTATATTTTTTCTACTTTGTGTGATTTTGTTGCAGGTGATGCTGGAGCGTGTACACCCAGCGAGGCCGGGATGGTACGAGAAGCTTTACGCGACGGCCATGGACAAGGGCATGGCGTCATATGAAGCCGAGGTATACAGTTTTACTCTAATTTTAACTCAACTGCATCATACTACCCAAGTTTGTGACGTGTTAATCAGTTCGAACTTCGAAGATAAATCCAGTCATGGGTTTGCGTTGGTGCCAGCAACTGGACAGCTAACTGCTAACTAAAATCGCCGCATCCAAATTCCCATTCATTTCGCCAGGCGTGGTAGCGTTGTTTCGGTTTATTATCTGAATGAACTGCGCAATATGATATCGTGAATGCAATCGTATCTTCGGTAGGTGAATTCATGAATAGTGTGTTGTTTTGTTTTGTAGGAAAGGAGCTCACAGTTTTGTCCCCCATAAATAAACACCATCCCTATCCAATAACCGTGGCCTCTGCCAACGATCATAAGAAGAAACCACTACTACGGTCTGCAGCAACCTAGAACTACAGAATTTAAAAGAAAACATCCAACTAGGCAGTCCATTGCAAGTTTTTGCTCATCCTGTGCAAAACAACCAACAAATAACTGGAAACCAGATAAACAGCTTCAACTCAAACAACATACAACAATTAGTTTATAATCCAACTTTATCTCCATCTTTTGCAATCCTGAGAATCATGGGACCCTAGCCCTGTCTCGGAAACACCTCAGTGGCCACCTGGATGAGTAAGCTTGCCCCTCTGTACAGACTGTACTGTAGCCCATTCATATTGCCATGAATGACAACGTGTTTCAGTTCCTTATCTGAATGAACTGCACAATATGGTATTGTGAACTCGTGAATGGAATCATATCTAGAGTATGATAGCATGAACTCATGAAGAGTCTCACTGACCCGGTACCTTTCTTTTGATCGGATAAGGCGATAACTGTCAGTAGCAAGAACTTAGTGTTGTTGCTTTTTGATTATTCGGAAATTTTAGCTTTCCTGTTAAAATTTCAGGAACAGAAATTTGATATTTATACCGTTCTGTTATCTCACTTAACATTTCACCTGCTGAAGTTTGCAGATTGCGGAGTATAAACTGAATCTCTTTTCCCAATTGTCGGCTGCTGGGAAGAACATTCTGGAGCTTGGTGTTGGAACAGGCCCCAACTTAAAGTACTATGCCACTGCTGATAGAGTAAACGTAATTGGGGTGGATCCTAACATGTACATGGAGGAGTATTCTAGAGCAGCAGCAATTTCCACAGGACTTCCATCATCAAATTTCACCTTTAGAAGAGGGGTATGGAAGTATGGTTCCTTGTTGTCGTAGGCATGCATAAGCTGTCTGATTTGCGGAGGAACTAAGAACCTCATAAAATCTTGAAGTTCAACTAGGTGTCTATTCCTATGTGTTCTTTCAACATGAGAACTGTTTTTTATGCTTGCTTCTACTTAGGTCGGCGAAGCTTTGCCAGCGGAGGACAGTTCAATGGATGCAGTTATTGGCACACTGGTGATGTGTTCTGTGAAGGACACAGATATGGCATTAAGAGGTAACTGCTAACATATGAAAACTTTGGATACTTTCTGGAGGCATTAATATGGTCTATGAAAACGCCAACCAGGACAAGTTCTATGTACCATCAGATCATCATCTGCATTAGCGTGCAGTAATTCAGTAATTGAAATATCTATGTATGGTTAAAGTGGTAACTGGGTTATCCTCAATTGATGCACTAAGATCTTTTAAAAAAATGAAGAATATATGTTCATTTTCATCCGCAACAGTGTATTACAGCCAACCACAGAGCGTCTCCTGGCCTCTGCATTGTTACATGCACTGAGGTGAGCGCCTCTGCTGCATAGATTATAGGGATGGTTTACCTGCTGGCGAGAGTGATGCCTGCATGTTGGTACCGTGGCTGGCGAGTTGAGAAGGTAATGCGGGTAGATCTGAGAAATTGGAGATGTAGGGATTAGTAGTTGGAAGATTGAGGTTTTATCTCTGCTTGACCGAAAAAACACGGATACATGCCCTCTTATAGGAGAAGCAACAGCAAACAGCCTGATGCATACAAACCCACTAGAAACCTAAGACTTGTATTACTCAACTAGGACTCTGCTTTGAGTTTGACAAAAACTCACATCACCCTATTCGTTTGATCCAACTAGATTAATGCAGTAATTTAAGTGGACTCTGATTATGGCAACTTCTACTTGCTGTGCTACAAGCGCCACGACACGCACACATACACACGATTATTACAAAAGTTATGTGAAAACCCTGTCAAAGCTACAACAAATACCAAACACAAGGTTACCTAGCTAGCATAAACAACTGAAAGTGCTGAAGAGAGCACACTAGTGGGCGTAAAACCTAGCATGGCCGCCGCCTCCAGGGAATGCAATTACAAAATAACTGGATACAATGCTCGATGTAGGGCATTAATGTATTACCGATGACTCTTCATACCAAACGTTGAGTTTCCACGTTAGTGCTGTGACCAACTTGTAGCAAAAAGTAATCTCAATGGTAAATTGACTACTCCCTCCGTTCCTAAATATAAGATGTTTTAGCATTTCTCTTTCCATCCGTATCTAGACATGTTTTACATTAAAACATGTCTAGATACGGATGGAAAGAGAAATGCTAAAACATCTTATATTGTGGAACGGAGGGAGTACAACGTTATGTCATCATTCTTGTCTAGTTAAGTCATTGCCTTCCTCCTAGGAGTGCCATTTTCATTACTGAATTATGACCTGTGGTGTATTGGCAATGCATGTTTGTTGTCCCTGTAAACAAAATACTATATATTACACTTGGCTTCTATTTTACGCATCACACATGTATTTTCTCCCAATGATGTGAAACTACTGCCACTAGAAACACAAGAGTACAGGTTAATGGCTCCATACATAAGTTTGTTTTCTTATGTGCAACTCTTTCTTTTGCGTTCAAGTGCTAATTGAAAAGTCGTACTTGAGTTTCATCTGCATATTTTCTTTCCTTTCCACCTTACATTAAGAAGACATCTCAGCAATTCGTTAAGATAGTCGCCTCGTCCTTCCTTTTCCCTTAATTGGATTTCGTACTTTATCCATAGTACATTAAAACCACTACATTTTCTATTTAAAAATTCTGGGCATTAACTTCCTCAGAAATAAAGAGAGTCCTTAAGCCGGGTGGTCTCTACCTATTCATCGAGCATGTTGCCGCACCAGGTACCTCCATTTGCTGGTTTCTGGTTGCCTGGTAAAGTGTAAACGTATACCCCTGAGCATTCGTTGATCCCCTGCTCTTCCGTTTGTAGATGGTTCCTTCCTCCAATTCGTGCAAGGTGCCGTTGATCCTCTGCAGCAATTAGTGGCCGACGGGTGCCACCTCACAAGGAAAACAGCTGAAAGCATAGAGGAAGCCGGGTTCTCAAGCTTGAACCTGAATGCGGTGCGCCTGTCATCCGCATATATCATTAGCCCCCATGTTTATGGAGTAGCCTGTAAATGACATGTTCTGCGTACTTGGGATTTGCGGGGATTTACACCTTCTTTGTAGATTGACTTCTGTGATTTACTTTGGGATAACTTTCGATAGTTGCATCTTGCATGAGTTGCCGGTCGTTGCACACCTGCACCTGCATGCTCTTCCAGCCAGAACCAGGTTGGTTTGTTTGGGCTGGCACGTTAAAATGGTCTAATTGGGCCTTCGTAATAGGCTGGAAAACCTTTTCTGACCGGGGGTAAGGACACATTGTGTTAGGCCAGCCCACAGGCCGTTGTGTTAGTTAGGCTTGGCCTCTATCGTTTCGGCCTGTGGGTTGGCCGGATGAGTACATTGATTTCTGAAGCTGCACACTATTAATGGTTACAATTGTTCCATTAATTGTTACAAGAAACGGCAGGCTGTACGGAACCATTAATGGAACAATTGTACTGAAGACACCATGGCGAGCAGCAGATTGTGTCGTTGTGACCGGACGCACGCATCTTTCTTGGCCAGCTGCCGTCTGTGCCATCGTCCGTCCTACATCAAGATGCGTGCCTGAGCTCTGTGAGCCGGCGCTGGTCGCGACCTTGACTTGACTTGCAGATGTTCACCATTGCGACACCATAATCGCGCCAGTCACCTTGGGGAAGCAGAGAGAATGATACGATCTCCCGAGGAACAGGCGCCTACTATACGCCGGAGAGGAAGAAGAGAGGAGAAGACATACAACTCCGAGAGAATCACCAGTCCACCTAGTCATCCCGCAAAGATTAACCTGAAACGGGTGCCAAGTCTGCTGACCGGGCGACAAATTGTGATTAGGGGATAATTTACTCTCTCGATCTACGGTGGGCGACGACCCAGAAGGACGCCCGTTCTTTTCCAGAAAAACAGCAGTATCGTGCTGTGTGTGACACGTTAGGGTCACATGCTCACAGTCGCAAGCATTCACTCTACTACCCACCAGATGTCAAGGATGCGTAGCTCGTGTAGGTGACCACTGACCTGACCGGTGACCCCTCGTTGCATGCAGCAAGCAAGGGAGGCTACAAAGCCTCTTCCCGCGGCGTCGGCGTCGTCATCGTCGGTCGGGTGAAAACACTCGCACGTTCCTCCGCGCAGAGGGTACGGTACGCGACGCCTGCCGAATCCTCCGCCCTTGGAAGCACTCCATGTGCGTCAAGGATACGCAGCGACGCGACGGCTTTGCTCTGTCCACACTGCACCGTCGCTCACGGGGCCCTTTCTTCTTCCTTCCCCACCCCGGTTCTCTTGATTATTATTAAAAATCTCCGTGCCCTACGACGCCTCACATGGCGAGATTGATGGCGGTCGGGTCGAGTCTGGTCTGGCTTCTGAAACACTCCAACGGCGAAACGGATGAAAATATGGAGAAGAAAACGAAGGGGAGAGACAGAGCTCGAGCTGGGTTTTCATCTTGTCTACTGTGCGATACCGTCGACGGCGCGTCTCCCCGGGGCGGGCGGGCCGCCGTGTTCCGGACTCCGGTTGGTGCCGCGACGCCTCCGGACAAACAGTGTTGTGGGCAGAAGTCGCCACGACCGCTGCCGGGCCGGGCAGGCAGGGCGGGCGAGCATGTGCAGCTCCTTCATTGCTGCTGGTGGTAGCGCCAGACAAGGTAACCGAAATTGCAGGACCACGCGACACCTCTGCGGTTTTAGGGGCGGGCGCCGTTTGGGGCAGTTGGAGTTATTTGATGGTGTACTACAGTAGTACTAGGTCAAAACGGGCGATGACCGCAAGTTGCTGTCCAAGTTTTACATAAAGAAAGTATTCGCCGGCGCGGGTACGGAGAACTAGTATTTGAAGTTTTTTATACAGTATCACTGGGTGCAAATTTAGTTTTAAGAGGTGTATGTATGTATATATGTATCGAGGACGAGTCAAACGGAAAATGCTTCAAAATTTCATGCTCGCAATCTGAGTCGTGTATTCAACTATGTCTGCACGTACAGGGCAAAATAAAGGAGCCACCAAGTCACCAACCGGTCTGCGACACACCAATTCCGGCCAACGAGCCAAGAACGGAGGCAGCCCACGATACTTTGGATCACTGCTGCCCATTTTGGATTCTCGTACTAAGCACATGGCCTGTTTAGTTGGAGACCACAGGCTTACTCCTACCATTTTTTTTTAAAAAGCTCATATTTGGGCAGGCCAAAATACAGGTTTACAGAAGAGACGGAGAAAACATGGTGGAACAGGGTCTAGGCACAGATATAGGAGTTTAGAGAGAGATACATGAATACAAGTTTGGAGAGAAAGAGGGTCTCAGTATTCAGTCCCTACCGCGCAATTTGTGTTGGCCCACAAAAGGACTCTACACTAAAAACAAAACTAGACCAATTATAATACTAACTTTTTCTTTTGATAGAGTACAAATCTTAATCCTATGGTAAACTAGAATGGAAAATAATCCTACAACCAATGTTTAGCAAAAATGGCATTTTTATCGGTACTATTTAATTGTGTGTTGATCCAACTCAACTTCATCTCGACATTTCTCGGGCCAGTCTAGGTTTCGACCGGGGCTTGCAAAAGTCTAAGCTTCAAATATGCGGCTTAAACTCGACTCGAAGCAAATGAGCATAGGTTAGGGGAGTGAGTGTAATACCCCGCCATCTAGGTCTAAGTTATTACGGATGCATATTTAAGTTATTATCTTCGGAAAACCAAATTATTTGGCCTAATTTTTTTAAATAATACATTTTTTTAATTCATTTCCAGAAATAATACGTGTTTCTGAAGATTCACGAAAATAATACAGCCTCGGCGTCGTGGAAGCCGACGAGACCTAATCGGCGTCGCGTACGCCGAGCAGGACCAGTCGGCGTTGAGGAAGCCGACGAGCTCGTCGGCTGCACGCCCTGAGCAGCGCCAGACCTGCTCGGCGTTGGGTACGCCGATAGGACTGATCGGCCTGGACAAAGCCGATTAGTGCCTGTCGGCCACCACAACGTCGACTGTTGCATGCTCCCGCCAAAACTTTGCGTGCATTTGCTGCCACGGTCGCATTCGCCTATTTTCCGTCCGAATTTTGCAATGAAAAAATTCGAGCCATATATTTTTATCGACCAGTTTCCCGCCAGTTGCCCGATACCTCATTCCCGCCAGTTTGTCCCGTCCTTTGTCTTCCCGCCATTTTCTCCCGCCCTTTCACTTCCCGCTATTTTCTCCCGCCATATTTCTTCCCGCCTTTTTCTTCGCTTCCCGGGCTATATAAGTCGTTGCTGAGTCAGGTTGATAAGCAGTCCAGTCTAGCAAATTCACTCATCGATGTCGGGTTTTCTTCCACATCAGTCTGAGCTCCTTCTGGAGTGTGCCGCCGAGTTTAGGGTAGACAATAAATTAGTTCCATGGGAGAAACTCATTAGTAGTGATAGTTTGCTCACTGAGATAGACGCGACATTGGTTAGCAGATCAACTAGGCTCAAACCATATTGGACTCATAGGACTCCACGGGAAATACGACAGGAACTTCTCAGGCTGCATGAAAGGTGGAAGAAGGTGGAGCAAAGTACTAGGGACAAGAAGTTTCTCGATTGGTTAGGAGATCATCCGTTGTCATGGGTGGAAGAGAGCGAGGACGATGATGACATCTTCATGCCTAGCATCACGGCCAAGAAAGCGTCAGCGTCGAAGGGTAAGAGAGCGGCATCGTCGAAGGGCAAGGGAGCGGCATCGTCGAAGGGCAAGAGTAGCCCATCGACGGAGGCAGGAGGACGCGTGGACGGGAGATGAAATTTATGTTAAGTGTCGCATGTATCTTAATTTCAGTTCTAGCTATTAATTTATGTGTGTTTTAATGAAAGAGTTGTAATGTCGCCGTTTCTTAATAAATGTCGGAAGCATTGTCTGATCAAATATAGATACGAATATGTCTGATACAAATATACTGTCTCATACATAGTTCCTCACTTATTACAAATTAAAATAGTACCACAGTTGCTAAAAATAAAATCGAGTTCCACACTTATTACATAGCTAGATAGTAATATATGTAGTGATAGACAAAGGTGTCGCTACCTCCGTCTGCCACGACGCGTCGGTTGACGAAGAGGGGTACCGTCCTCGTTAAACTGTTGTTCCTGCGTGGGTTGCGTCGGCTGGGGTGGTTGTGTGCCCTGTATTTGGTCGTACATGTTTATCCAACTTTGAATATCGTCCATCTGGTTTCCGCCTTCCTGATCACTCCCCCACGCGGATCCGGACATAGACGACGGTTGCCCGGACATGAAAGCACATGCATCGCACTAATTTAAGTATTCACTTCATTTTTATGGGCAAATAGTATACATGTATATACATACCATGTGGCTGTGGTTGTGGCCGAAATTGGAAGCTCGACGTAGGGTTGTGTTGCGTATGCTGCCACGCCGAACCTCCAGGCTGGTCAGGAGGAGGAGGTGCGGGCGTCCGCTGCGGTGATAGGCGAGGTCGCGTGTGCTGTCGCTGCTCAGGCTGCTGCTGCGTCGACGGACGTGGGGGCCGCGGTGCACCCTGCTGGTGAGCAACGTCCGAAGTGCGAGTGCACGTGATAGTCTCGTAGATATGCCGTAACTTTCCCTCCATACGCCTCAGCCAGGACACATGGCGGTCTCGCTGTAGAAGAGGCCCCGTAGAAAGATAACGCCCGTACTGAACGAAGTCGTTGTGAAGCTCCATCGTCAAATCTGCCTGAAATTATGACGTACAGTATTAAGCACATGTGCATGGAATTAAATAAGAAAGTTTTGATAATTGACGTATATTTACCGCATGCTGTCTGGAGCCAGAAGTAGACTGGCTCGGGTACAAATCCCAAGTAGATGGTGCTGGGATCTCGTCCGGATGAGGATGATTGATAATACGTAGTCGTGCCTCGGACATGTCCGGAGCGAGTAGCACACTTAATAGAAATAAAATCGAGTTCCACACTTATTTCAAATTAAAATAGCCTAGTTACGTCCTCTCCCTCCTCGTGCTCGATTGCCTCGTGCTCGGTTGCCTCGTCCCCGGTTGCCTCTTGTAGTAGCTCCGCCTGTGCCAAACTGTGGACAATGAGTGTCTCTATGTCCGTAATTGTTGCATAAGAAACATTGCCTAATTGGGCCACCGGCTTCAGATTCATCCATGTCATTGCGGATGCGCTCACCTGTCCGCAGTAGACTTGGGTCGGGGATGTATTGCCTTTCAGAAGGGACAACGGTGTTAAAATTACCCATTGCTCGAAATCCCTGCATCTCACCTGTCCAAGTATGCAAGACGGCCTCTTTCATGTAGTAAGGAGAAACAAAGGAGATTGCATCCAGGCCTAACTGTCCGCAAGCAGCAAGAACATGTGAGCAAGGCAGGTGAAGCAACTTTGGTTTGTTGCAAGTGCACTCACACGTTGGCCATTGTTCAAGACCAATTTTCACCTCATGCGTTCTCAATTCATTTCCACATCCAAACTTGTCAGTAGGTAAACGCACCTCAAATCTCCTTTCTGCATTTCCAATGGCGACACATGTGTGTGTCCTAGCTTTTTCCATCTTACTATCCATGTACTTCATAATCTTGTCACAGTAAGGTGTGTTTGGGTTGTTTACCATATGAGTGTGAGCTTTCTGCCGTCTATCTCTAAAATAATTCAAGGTGCCACGGAAAATACCCTCGACAATGGCAGTCAGTGGTAAAGCCCTACTTCCTCTCAGCACAAAGTTATATGTTTCAGCCAGGTTTGTAGTCATGACGCCGTACCTAGCTCCATGTGTGTCACGAAGCAAAGACCACCTCTCCAAAGGCTCGTGCTCTATCCACTGATCAAAATTTTTAATCCGTCTCCCAACCTTCCTCCTTGTACCGGGTGCGTCAAATCCTGGCAAGTCACAAAGCCCAACAGGATCCGGTATTAGTGGTATTGCTTCTGTTGATTGTTGTGAAGCCACTGCTGCTGCATGTGCTGCTACAGCTACCTCTTGTGCCTGTCTCCTCAATCTTGCATGTTCCTTAGTAAAGTCATTTAAATATCCACGGATAACATTGTACTTCCATTCTTGGTTCTGCTTGCACAATTTTTTGAATAAATTCATAAGGTTCTTATGTCTGAACTGTGAAAAAAAATTTGCCCCCAAATGACGCATGCACCAACGGCTCTGCAAGTCAAGCCATGGAGTTTCTTCCTCAGGACTGGGATTTGTCAGTGCCTTAATCGCACTCAGTATACCTGCATGCCGGTCATGAAGGATGCAGACATTCGGCTTATCATGCACAACAGCTATTTTCAACTGTCTAAAGAACCATAACCAACTTGCAGTGTTCTCACTCTCCACAAAGGCAAATGCGAGTGGGACGACCTGATTGTTCCCGTCTTGACCTATGGCAGTCAAAATCTGACCTTTGTACTTGCCAGTGAGAAATGTCCCATCAACGCATATCACAGGTCGACAATGACTAAAAGCTTCAATGCATACACCAAAAGACCAAAAAACTCGATGCAGCACCTTCACCGTTGGGAACTCAGGCATCAAAAGAGTTGGATGTCTACATACGTGCCTGGATTTCGGGCCTGCAGTGTGTGCAGAAGACGAACCACAGAGTCGTATGAGTCAAAGAACGACCCAAATCTGCTCTCAAGCGCACTCTGCTTAGCCCTCCAAGCCTTGTCATACTCAATTTGGTAACCCCACCTTGTCTTCACTTTATGCATAATAGCCTTAACTTTCATGGTTTTGCTCTCCACAATCTCCGTGTACAGCATCCGAGCAATAAGAGTGGAAGACAAGTTGCGATGATCTTTCGGGATACTTGTAATACGGCATGTGTGCAGTACCAAGTCAGTCACCACCCATGTTGTGTCATACTTAGGGATTAACCTGTGCACCCTTCCGGGACAATTAATGTCTTCACACTCCATTGTCAGATATCGCTTACTTGACACAGTTGTTTTCAAAACCCTGTTAGTTGAAATTGCCCACTGAATTATGGCGTCCTTCAGATGTTGCTTGTCCTGATATCTAGCACCTTTGGCCATGTTGTTCTGGTGATATTGCCAGGCAGAATCGTGGCCATCGTTCACATTCATTGAATTAGTGAAGTCCTGATTCCAGGCATGAAGCAAAGGCAACTCCTCTTCTTCACTACCCTCGTCAGATTCATCACCATTACCACTCTCACCATCTGTATCTTCTTCTTCCATCTGATTCTGCATTTCCCCATCTACCTTGTCCCCATCTGCCTCGCCACTAGCTGCATCCACACTGACTTCCTCGCCAACATCACCATGTCCTCCAATTGCTTGACTGCTCTGCCCTGATTCATAACCACCACCTCCATAATTTGACTCAGAAGTATACATATACTCACTATTTTGGCCTGGATCGTACGCGCCCTCTCCTTCAGGGGGGTGATCTCCTTCTCGACGGGAAGCAGTAAGGCCGTAGGGTTTATTCCCCTTTTTTCGCAGCCTTGCAACCATCGCACCCACTGAGAGGTGTCCTGTACGGGCCTCAAAATAAAGAAGACGTTGGTTCTGGACTTCGTCCATAGTGCATGCACACCGACGGTGTATATTGACGGATTAAGGCCTAAACATCCTGTCAACCAGTCTTCAGCCTGACTAATGGACCATGTGGCAGGAGCATTCATATCCATGTCCACAAACTGAAACTCACTCAGATCAACTCCCTGATCATTTGTTCGGATAGTACCCGAACCATAATAAAATCTTACTAAAGTAGACATCTCTGCTGACCTAAAAAAATTATAATAAGACTCGTCAACTTCCATATCATAGTATAAAAATAATTCCCAACGAGTACTAAATATTACTACCGGACCAATTAATTTATACGACCAACTCTACATATATTACTACACGACCGTTCGTCCTACCGGCACTAACAAAATATTTACAGTACTAACAAATAGCTCGATTTGTTAACTGATATGAAATAACCAATGTATAAAAAATCATACCCTTGAAGCGTGCCCTTAATCACCACAGCAGCAACACCACCACGAACCTTCAGCTCCTACCCCAACACCAACCTCCACCGGATCTCCACCATTGCTCCCTAATACCACCCACAAATTGCCTCCATAATCTACCCCATTGACAGATCGAAGCTTTCCCTTACTGCCTACTGCTTTGGGGATGATTTTGTGGGTGGAAAATCAACTAAAATGTAGTGTATATGTGCTAACAATTGAGGAGAAATGGAGGCAGTAGAGTGAGGAAAGAGAGGCGTCGGGAGGAAGAAGAAAGAGTGGAGGAGGAGAAAGAAGAAAGAAGAAAGAGAGAAGGTGCAGCAGGCGGGCCAGCAGGCGAGGTGGCTTTGGTGCGGTGCATGCACCTTTCGGCGTCGACGAAGCCGACAGCGTACGCGCCTCGGGACCCAGCACCTGCTCGGCCTGGTGGAAGCCGACAGGGCTGGTCGGCCTGCCAATGACCAACGCGGCGACCTGCTCGGCTTGGTGCAAGCCGACAGGCCTGCTCGGCGTGGTGGACACCGACGGGGTCTCGTCGGCTTTACCGAAGCCGAGGCTGTAATATTTTTGTAAATTAAAAAAAAACGCATTATTTCCCTAAAACAATAAAAAAAATTATTATTTAAAAATTTTGGGGGTCCCTACCACACTTCTTTCAAAAAACTCGAACCGAGGGCTAATTTTTTTTGTAAACACAAAATCGAGTCTCATCCGCCTGAAAAATCTCGAAGCCCACCGAAATGGCACTACCTAGCAACTATGGAAGAAAATTAGATAGTCATATTACATAAATTCAGTACAAATTACTGGCTTATGTACATAAAGACTACGAACTTACACTCGTGTATCGTACAACATAAGCATCGAACCATAATTCATAATTTCACAACCAAAATTCATAAGTTCAAAACTAATGAGGAAGTTCTAAGTGCCAAAAATGAGCACAGTCATTAAAAGTTTAGTTTCTAGCTTGAAACACGGTAAGAGCGCAACTCAATTCATTTTACAAACAAACATAAACACGAAATACAAAGCTATGAGCTCGCAACCATCAATTGAAAGAAAGAAATATCAGCTCGTGAAATATGTGCAACCAACATCTCGGCAACATCCATCTTGAAGATTTCAATATCAACCATCAAAGCCAGCCTTGAACACTTGAACAAATACAGAACCAAAAAGCAGCATTTCAACTACTAGACAATATGATAGTAGCAACCATACTCTACATAATATGTACGATATAAACTAAAACATATATGTAAGCGAGAAACACAAATAAATAATCATTTAAGTTCGGTTGTGCATGATATATGTTACATTTACAGTGAGACATGGCTCATCAACACTAGGATTAGCCTTTGGAGATTGAGTGTGTCCTTCTCTTTACTCTTCATGTCAATAGTGTTGGTACATATTGAAAGTGCATGGTTGCCCCCATGTGTGGTTTTGGTAATTAATGACAATCTGTATGGACTAATATTTGTATTGAGCTACCTTTAGGTGTGTCCATATGCATTGCATGATCTCCATTTGTTGGAATCAAGGCTAAGGGAAGAAGAGTATTTGTTAATCAAGAAAGGCTAAGTGCGAGTTGATCAACACTCAAGACCATGTGAACATATGCTGAAGAGTGCTTCTCCCATATTGGTGTATGGGGGAGCAACGTGTGAGCCTTCACTAAGCGAAGCGCAATCAAGAACAGTGGTTCGTCTTGAAGAGATGAAGATCGTCTCCATCGACCTCAAATGGATTATGTGCAAGGCAAATGTATGATCTTGATAGGCTTTCCATTTTATCGGCTCATGATGTTAGTTGAGAGACCGGGTAATAGGATAGATAGTCGTACTATCAAGAGGGGCTCTCGACCGAGTATCTTGATCGTATTGTTCGTGGAGAGCTCAAAACTTTGCATCCTTCCAATCATCTTTATTGGTTCTTATTTGACTCTTATCATGGTGTGGTCTTGGTGCTTGTCGTGCTTGTCATGACAAGGCCAAGTTCACCGAAAACGGTTTTCCTATGCGTCTTCTATTGCGTTTTCGGTATTGGAAATTTTGTCGGTTCATCCTTGTGGAAGGTCTCTCTATTCCTATTATTTGTAAAATCTTCTTTGCTTGTTTTCAATATTTCCAAGGGTAGTATTTGTCGTCCTCTTTCCAACAAAATTGGTTTCACGTCATTCGAACTTCATTTGCAAAAGATATAGCATTTCCGGTTTGCGAGAGAGAGGTTTAACCTTTCCCCATTTGTTTTTATAATATCTTATTGGACTATGATGTTTCTCTACATAATCTTGTAGTGCTTGTTGTGATGATTCCGACGAGTCCAAGATTATCGAAAATGGAGTTCATGGGTGAAATTTATAGCGTTTCTCTCTCGGAACATTTTTTAGACAGAAAAAAGTAAAGGAAAAGAAAAAAAGGGGGGGGCTGCCTGGCCGGCCCAGGTCGGCGCGCTCGGGTGGGCTCCCGGCCTCCCACGTTGCCAGGCTGGCCCAGGCTGTCCCCAGGCCGGCCTCCCTGCGCCCCTTCGCTGCCTGTGTTCTTCCAGGCCGGCCTGGCCGGGCTGCCGGCCGGCCCCAGGCTGGGGACTCGGGCTGGGCACTTTTTTTGCCCCAACGGCCACATTTTGTGACCCCATATAAAAGGGTCCTTCTTCCCCATTGTTCCCCCAAGTTTTTAGCTCTCTCTCTCTCCACCATTGTTGCTATTTTGTGAGCTTGATTGCTCCTCTTCCCTCCATGATTCTTGCCTCAAATTAGAGGAAAAGAGAGAGGAGATCTAGATCCACTATTCCACCAAACCAAATCTCCTCTAAGTGAGGGGAACTCGTTGGATCTAGATCTTGGGAGTTGTTTTGTGTTTCTCCTTGTTCTTCCTCTCAAATCCCTCTCTAGCATTAGTTGCTTTGGTTGGATTTGGGAGTGAAGGACTTGACCACCTTGTGTGGTCTTGCCTTTTGCATTAGTTGCATCGGGTTGTGCTCTCCACGAAGATTCATGGGATTGAAGTTCGAGAAGCTTGTTATTCTTGGGTGCATTGTGTTCCCAAGAGCTTGTGCCTCTTGGGTGCATTGTGTACCCTAGACGGTTGGTGGTGTCGCGAAGACTTCGAGTTGTGAAGCTTCGGGCAAGGTTTGGGAGCCCCCGATTGAGTTGTGGGTGTGTGCCCCAAGATCGTTGTAAAGGCTCCGGATTCCGCCTTGAAGGATTCCGATAGTGGAAGGTGAACCTAACCCTTGGGGTGAGGTTCATCGGAGAATAGGGTGAGGCCTTTTATGGTGAGCTCACACCCCTCCAACGAGATGTACTCCCTTAACAAGGAGGAACTTGGGAATACATCCTCGTCTCCGCGTGCCTCGATTATTTCTATACCCGAGCTCTTTACTTATGCACTTTACATTGTGATAGCCTTCGTGCTTGAAGTTTTATATCTTGCAATCACCTTGTTGTTTGTCTTGCTTACCATAAGTTGTTGGTGCACATAGGTGAGCCTAGTTTATTTAGGTTGTTGGCTTGTTAATTTAAAAACCTAGTTTTATTCCGCAATTATCAAGCCTTAAACCGGAAAAAAATTATCGCCTATTCTCCCCCCTCTAGGCGACATCGTTTGTCCTTTCAATTGGTATCAGAGCCTCGGGTCTCTTTTTAAGCTTTACCGCCTAGAGAGTAAAGATGTCGTTTAGATAATTAGTGCACGATCCCACTTTTATATTCGATGGCACAAATTTTAATGTTTGGAAAACTCATATGCTTAGTCACTTACGGGTCTTGGACCCCAATATTGAGCGTATCTTAGATATAGGTTTTTCTCCTCCAAAGGATTACGAAAGTATGACTTTAGAGGATGAGAAAAACTTATATCTAGATGCTCTAGCTTCTAATGAGTTTTACAAAATTTTCAGTGTTGTAGTTTTTTGAGTCAATCATGCCTCTTCGGAACGCTCATGAATTATGGACAAAGCTTCAAGATAAATATGGCAAGTCCATGACCATTGAGGATGATTGTTCTCCCTCCACCTCCGGCCGTGATGAGTTCTCAACTTCGTCTACTTCACCAAAATGTGGTAAGCCACAAACTAATGTGATGGTGAGTAGTGATAGGTGTTGCATTAATGATAGTGTGCTCATTATTGATGATCCTTCATCTCTATCTTATTGCAACGGTCTATCTTTGGACCTAAACACACATAGCACTATAAATGTCATACATGCTAGTGTTGATAGTCCTTGCATATCATCCAAAAATTGGCTAGATAAATCTCTTGATGATATGCTTGCTTTATCTTGTTGCCATGATAAAAATGCTTGTGTTTTCTCTAATTCTTGTACTATTGATAATGTAGAGGAAACTCAATTTTCTATGAAACAAGATGTGAACTTGTTTAGTTCTTTAATTAATTGTTTTTCTTCATCAACCATCTTTTGCCTTATGGCTAAATCCTCAAGTAGTGATAATAATGATAATGATAATAATGTTGAAGAAGATGATGAGGATGATGATGATGAATCCTTTCATAAAAAAGGTCTAATGGTTATAAATGCCCATCCTAAAAATAAAAATGCTCATGCTATCCTCTTTGAAATTATGGAAACCATAATTGAGCGTGGGCTTACTATTAAGGCTTTGGAAGCAAGCCTTGTAGAAAAAGGAAGGATTGAAAGAGAGGATGCAGATGAAAAAGCATCTTTAGAGGTGACCCTTGAGGAAGAGCAAGAAACTCGGGCTTCTCTTGAGGAGAAACTCGAATCTTTTGAGGAGCTTAATAATGAAATTATTGCTAACCTCACTAAGGAACGTGACCATGCTCATGCTAAATATAAAGTCACTAAAAAGGAAAATGCTAAGTTGAATGATGAGCTTGCCAAGTTGTCTTCTTCCATTACTAATGTTAATGATGCTTGTGCTACTAACTCCACTTCTTGTGAGGCATCTATTTTGAAGGAGAGTGTTGAGCTAAGGGCTCAACTTGAGTTGCTAACTAGCAAGTATGTGAAATTGGAAGAAAGACATGAAAAGCTCTCTAGATCTAATGATGATCTTCTAGCATCCCATGCTAGTCTAAAGTTAGCTCATGAGGCCATCACTACAAAGATAACATCTTGTGAGTCTCATGTGGACAATGGCACAACTTCTACTAAAAATGCTATAATGCCATGTGCTAGTCCTAGTAGTTCATCCACTCGTAATGTTGGCACATCTTGTGATGAATTACTTTCCTTGCCTTCTTGCTCTAACAATGATGCTTCTACCTCCTCTAGTACTTGTGTTGTCACTAACCATGTAGAGGAAAGAAATGAGGCCAAGGCCCAAGCCACTTCTATGAAGAAAGGCTTGGAAAAACGTTATGAAGGGAAGAGTGCACTTGACAACATGTTGAGTGTGCAACAATCCCCCAATGATAAGAGTGGACTTGGATTCAACTCCAACAACAAGAACAAGTTCAAGATTGATAAGAAGAAGGGCCAAGTACAAGTCAAGAATGCGGCCAAGATCATTTGCTTCACTCTCATGCTCAACCATGTTCGGGATTGCCCAATGAAGAAGAAGCCTCTTAGTGAGAAGCAACTAGGGAAGCGGCCTCTTGTTCAATCTCATGCTCAACCACGAGTTGAACAACGGCCACCTCCTAAGAAGACTCAAGTCAATGCTCCTCAAGTTGAGGAGCCTATTAAGAAGAAAGAGAAGAGTCGATGTTGCTAACTTTGCCGTGGCAAGGGTCACTTTGCTTCTTCATGCACTATCGGTAACCTATCCAACCCCATCTTAATTGATGATGCGTATTCACTTAGAAAGGATAGAGTTGGCAATGTGTTTGCCAAATATGTGGGAACTCAAAGTGGTGTCAAGAAAAGAACCATTTGGGTTGCCAAGCCTATTGTGACTAACCTCTTAGGGACCAACAAGCTTCAACTTCATCAATAGGTGTTGTTAGAGGACATTGGAGACTTGGCTATCTTTAAAGAATTAAGGGATCTTCATAATTATTATTTTATCAAGCCAAGTCAATTGAATTATATTGTTCTCTCTCATATCCAATGCTCCTCCTTGCGGTAACTCGTATTTAATCATTTATATACATTGAAAGTTGCTTGCTCCCGTATATGATATGCTACTTTTCTACTTGTCTTGTTATTCAAGATTGTGTATGATAGTTGTGTATCATGTATGTGTAACTTTAGGTTGAGTCTTTATTGGATCTTGTGTTGATTTCAATTGGCTCTTTTGAGAGATTAATGGACTATCCCATTTTGGGGGAGTGATATGCTTTGTGCACTTCACAAACCTAAAAATGTGTGTATATGAGGCACTGATGTCTACTACACGCTTCTATTCTTGTAGACTTGTTGGGCCTCTAAGCGCAGAGGTTTGTAGGACAGCGGCAAATTTCCCTTAAGTGAGTAACCCAAGGTTTATCGAATCCACGGGAGGTAGAGGTCAAAGATATCCCTCTCAAGCAACCCTGCAATTAAGATACAAGAAGTCTCTTGTGTCCCCAACACACCTAATACAATTGTTAGTTGTATAGGTGCACTAGTTCGGCGAAGAGATGGTAAAATGCAAGTGATATGGATGGTAAAAGGTGATTTTGTAATTCTGTAATAAAAATGGCAGCAAGCAAACAAGTGACAAAAGTGACTAAAAATGGTGTATCAATGCTTGGAAATAAGGCCTAGGCTTCATACTTTCACTAGTGACTACTCTCAACATCATTAACATAATTAAACACATAATAGTTCCACAAAAACACATGCATGGTAGACGTTACTCGGAGATCATTCTTTCGTGGATCAAATAGGATGAGAATTGTGTAGGGCTACGAAAAGCACACCTTAAAGTTCGTATTCCACATCTATGGACACTTCATGCTGTCACTATCCGCATCCAAAGATAGTACTAATAAACAACACAACCTATTTCTTGAATAGTCCCTTTCTTCAATAACACAAGCATAAAGAAACCTCATGATCTATTCAATCCAACAATAATAAAGAACAAACTCATGATGAAGATCCTTCCAATCTATTATCCATAGAGTCACACACGGCACCCACACTGTCACCGAGATACCGTGATCACAACGATGACTCCGGAAATTGTACTAAATAACATCACTTGAGCAAAATCATATCCATTACACATAGGGAAACATCATGTATTCAACTATACTAGCAAAGCTCATGATCACAACGAAGATCACATCATGGGAGAGAGAGATAACCACATAGCTACTTGTATAAGCCTCATCCCCGGTGAGGGACTACTCCCTCCTCATCGCGGGAAGCAGCGGTGTCGATGGAGATGGCTCCGGTGGTCGATCCCCCCTCCAGTAGGTTGCCGGAACAGGATCAATCTGACCCCCGAAACTTATCGGCGATGGCGGCGGAGCTCTGTTGCGTATTTGGGAAAATCCTTCGGGGGTTAGGGTTTTTGCGTCGGGGATGATTTTATAAGCATCGGAGGCGGCCGAGAGGGTGCCCACAGGGAAGGGGCGGGTCCCACCCGCGGGCTGTCCTAGGGCCGCAGCAGGGGGGCGTCCCTGGCCTGTGGATGGCCCCCCAGGTCACCCTTTTGGCTCCGGTCTTTATTTGTCCAATAAAAAATCCCGTAAATTTTCGTCCAATTCCGAGACTATTTCCAGAAGTAACTTTCTGCAACAAAAACATGACAAAAACAGGGAACTGGCACTGGGCATCTTGGCAATAGGTTAGTCCGATAAAATGCATAAAAATGATGTAATATGATAGTAAAAACATGTGACAGCATCACAAAACTAGCATGGATCAATAAAAAATTATAGATACGTTTGATACGTATCAGCATCCCCAAGCTTAACTCCTACTTGTCCTCGAGTAGGTAAGTGATAACAAAATAATTTTTGATGAGACATGCAACCAACACAATCATGATCAAGATAGCAAAGCAAAGCACATGATGTGAATGAGGTGATCCAAAACAATTGTCTATAGTTGATATTAAGCAAACAATGATTAACAAATGCTAGCTAACAAATGCTATAAACTTTTCATAAATAAGTGCGTTGGAGACATGGAACCATACATAAGGTTTAGAAAGAAGAATTTCAAATTATGTCTCCAATGTAAAGTATCAATCATTGTTCAAAGCATCTAATTAGTTATTCATGGAATAGCCAAGCTCAAGTAAAGTGTCCTAATCCATCTACTTCACAAATCAACTGTTTCGAAGTCTACTCAACTAGTGCAAGTAAGTGGCTTTGGCACCATGATGTTATGGCAAAGAGAACAATAATGGAGGTTTGGAAGGCCAAAAAGAAAGTCTCAAACAGTGGAGAGGGTAACCACAAGACAGAAGGAAGTCCCGTAGTTGACACTGTATGAGGAGTAGTGATTGCCATGCAACGGATGCACATAGAGCTATAAGTGTATGAAAGCTCTCCAATGGAACTAGTGGGGGTGCATCCAACTTGCTTGCTCATGAAGACCTAGAGCTCACTTGAGGAGGCTCATCCTTGGAATATACAAGCCAAGTTCTATAACGTTAATTCCCCACATAGTTGTACAAACAAAACATGAAAACTCTCTGTAATAAAGTGTAGGTGCTAACTAGCACAAGTGTGGAATAAAGGATAGTAGTGTTGCCCCCTCTCTCTTTTATATTTCTCTTTTTTTTACAATTGTGGCCTCCGTGGCTCTTTTAAATTTTCTCTCATTGGTCTATTTTGGACTCTTTTATGTGGCCACTTTGGACTCTTTTCAATATGCTCACAGGTAGGGGCAACACTCTATTTTTACAAGATGATCATCACACTTTTGGTACTCATAACTCATAAGACAAATACATGATGTATAAAAGAAAGTATGCATGATTGAGCGTAGTGTGGAAAAAAAAAGTAGAACATGTGGCAGGCCACGCAGCACACTAACTCAATGATCAAGCAAACTATATGGTAATGAAGAATGACATCAAGTCATGTAATGTAATGATGGATGTTGCATGGCAATGTATCTCGGAACGGCTATGGAAATGCCGTGATAGGTAGGTATGGTGGCTGTTTTGAGGGAGATAGTTGGCTTATGTGTAGGAGAACAGGATGAAGTTCTCCCACGGAGTTGGATGTACTCGCGACATATGCACCAATCTCAATGTGAGAGAGGGCATTGCGCAGCACCAATGAGGCTAGCAAAATATGGAAGTGGAAGTGCCAAAAACAAAACTCAACAATGCATTTCGTATATTGCAAACAACTAGCAGTTTCAATGTTCCACAAATGGTTAGAGACACCCCGAGAGGGATCGTGGCGGCGACACAAGTGCCCCGTTGGCTTCCCCGACCGTTGCAGTAACTACCCACTAGGAACTTATTTTCAACTTAGCAAAATTCATGACACGTTAGCATTGTTGACTTAGGTTGTTTAGTTCAGAGAAGTACGACTCCACGCTTTACTAACACATCTCCACTAATCAGTTCTAACACCATTAACCAACAAATTTTAACCGTTAGTTATTTTAATGCCTCAAAACAATTGAAGAGTATCAAATTATCCACATAGTGATCTACAAGACTATGCAGGTTTTTCTATTTCATACGACTACCACATGCATAGCATTTTACCGTTCTAACAAATTAACCAAGCAACCATAGCAACTATGAAAGTGCATGGTTGCCCCCATGTGTTGTTTTGGTAATTAATGACAATCTCTATTGACTAATGTGTGCTTTGAGTTATATTTGCAGTGTTGGTCCGTATGGAATGCTTGAACTCCATATGTTGGAGTCGAAGCTAAAAGAAGAAGATTATATGTTGATCAAGGCTAAGTGCAATTTGATCAACATACAAGATAAGGGCAAGTGAAGATATGCGAAGTGTCTCTCCCATATTGGTGTATGGGGGAGCAATATGCGAGGCTTCATCGAGCGGAGCGTAATCAAGAAAGGTGATCCACTTGAGAGGAGATCAAGATCGTCATCATCTACCTCAAATGGAATGCGCAAGGCAAAGGTATGATCATGATAGGTTTCTATTTTGCCGGTCTCGCGGTGTAGATGGGAGACCGGGTTTTAGGATAGGTAACCATACTATCAAGAGGGGCTCTCGTGAGCTTTAGCGTATCGGTCGTAGAGAGCTCAAACCTTTGCATCATTGGCATCATCTTTATTGGTTCTTATTTGAATCTTATCGTGGTGTGGTCTTAGTGATTGTCGTGCTTGTCATGACAAGACCAAGTTCACCGAAAACGGATTTCGTTGCATCGTCTATTGCATTTTCGGTGGTGGAGATTTTGTCGATTCACTAGTGAGCAAAACGCCTTCCTACCCATACCAAAATCTCCATTGCCTATTCTTATTTGGCTTTTATCTAGATGTGGTTTTAGAGTTTGTCTTGATCTTCAATACAAGCTCAAGTTCATCAAAAAACGGATTTCGTATAAAAGACTTATTGCGTTTTTGATTTTGGGGGTTTACAGGTTATTCATTTAAAGAGAGATCTAACCTTTCCCCATTTGGTTGTATCCTCCCTTGTTGGACTAGGATGTTTCTCTGCATAATCTTGTAGTGCTTGTTCTGGTGATTCCAACGAGTCCAAGATTATCGAAAACGGAGTCCGGATACAAAAATTATTGCATTTCCGGTATCGGACGTTTTCTAGACGGAAAAAGAAAAAAAGGAGTAAGAAAGAAAAAAAGGGAGGGAGCCTGCCGGCCATCAGCCCGGCATGGCCGGCTCCATGGCTGGCCACTCCCGGGTTGGGCCCCGGCCATCATGGCCGGCTCCATGGCCGGCCCACCCGGCCACTCCCCCGGCCTGGCCGGCTCCCCTCTGTCCATCCACGAAAATTGGCCTAACGGCCATATTTTGGCTTCCCTTTTTAAGGGGTCTTCTTCCCCATTTCATCCCCAACCTTCTTCCAACTCTTGAGCTCATTTTTCCCCATTGTTGACATCCTTGTGAGCTTGCTATCTCTCAATCCCTCCAATAGTTCTTGCTAGTTTTTGAGGGAAAAGAGAGAGGAGGTCTAGATCCGCGTTTCCACCGATCGATTTCTCCTCTAAGTGAGGGGAACACTTTGGATCTAGATCTTTAGAGTTTCTTGGTGTTTCTCCTTTGTTCTTCCTCTCAAATCCCTCCCAAGCATTAGTTGCTTTGGTTGGATTCGGGTTGGAAGAACTTGACCACTTAGTGTGTTCTTGCCATTGCATTAGTTGCATCGGTTTGAATTCTCCACGGTGATACGTGGAAGTCGAAGTTGAGAAGCTTGTTACTCTTGGGTGCTTTGGTGCCCTAGAGCTTATTCCTCTAGGGCATGTTGGTACCGTAGACGATTGTTGACTTCTCGGAGTCTTGGTGGCTCACGGGATTTGTTGGGAGCCTCCAATTAGGTTGTGGAGGGTGGCCCAACCTTGTTGGTCTCGGAGCTTTGGTAGCTACGAAGACATTGTCGGGAGCCACCAATTGAGTTGTGGTGTGTGCCCCGGCCTTGAAGCATCAAGTCTTGGTGGCTCGGTGCATTTGGTGAAGACCCTCCAACTTGTGGAGTGTGCTTCATCCTTGTAAAGGTTCTAGTTGTTAACCTCAACGGCAACATAGTGACAAGTGCCTCGCCACATTGGTGGTAAGACACAACGGAGATACGGTGTGCCATATCAAGGCTACTCGGTGTTTCACATTGGTGAACACCGCGCCGCTCCAACGGAGACTAGCTTCCATTGGGAAGTGAACTTTGGGATAAATCATCGTCTCCAAGTGCCTCGGTATTTCTATATCCGAGTTTCTTACTTATGCTATTTACTTTGTGATAGTCATAGAGTTTATAGTTATATATCTTGCTATCACCTAGTTGATTATATTGCTTAGCATAAGTTGTTGGTGCACATAGGTGAACCGAGCTAGTTTAGGTTTTGGCTTGATAAATTAAATGTTAGTTTTATTCCGCATTTATTCAAGCCTTAACCGTAATAATTTTAAATCGCCTATTCACCCCCCCACTCTAGGCGACATCCGTGTCCTTTCAATTGGTATCAGAGCGGGTTCTCTCTTTATAGGGCTTCACAGCCTAGAGAGTAAAGATGTCGTCTAGTGGTTTAGTGCACAATGCCTATTTAATATTCGATGGCACTAATTATGATGATTGGAGAAATCGCATGCTAAATTATTTTAGAGACATTAATCCATATATAGAGCAAATTCTAGATATGGGTTTTTCTCCTCCAAAGGATCCGAAAAGATTATCTTTAGAGGATGAGGAAAATTCTTATCTAGATGCTCAAGCTTCTAAAGTGGTTTTCATGTCTTTGAGAAATGCAGTTGCTTTGTCGATCTCTCCTTATCGGAATGCTCATGAGCTATGGACCAAGCTTCAAGACAATTATGGTGTGTCCATTGATAGTGAGAATGATTGTTCTCCCTCCACCTCCGGGCGTAATGAGTTCTCAACTTCTTCTACTTCACCTACATGTGGCAAGCCATAGAATAATGCAATGGTAAGTAGGGATAAATTTTGCAATAATGATAGTGAGCTTCTTATAGATGATATTTCATATATATCTTATTGCAATGATTTATCTTTGGACTTAAACACATATAGAACTATAAATGTTTCACATGCTTGTGTTGATAGTCCTTGCATATCTTATAAATCGTCAAGTAGTGATGATCATGACAATAATAATGATGATAAAGAAGATGATGCTTACTTTAATAAGAAAGGTCCAATGGTTCTTAATGCTCTTTCAAAGAATGAAAATTCTTGTGAGAACCTACATGAAATCATGAGCACCCTTGTTGAGCGAGGGCTTACTATTAAAAATTTGCAAGCTCGTGAAAATGAAAGTCTTAGCCGCGAACGTGATTATGCGAACACGATTGCGGATCTTGAGGAAGCTCTAGAAGACGAACAAACCACCAACAAATATCTTGAGAAGACATTTACTCTAGAGTTATCTAAAGTAAATGAAACCCATGATAGAGCTCTCAAGGTGGCTAATGATTTTAAAAAAATGACGAGCTTGTTGTTGAAATTGTTAGACTCCTTGAGGCTAATAATAAATTTGAAGAGGATGTCAAGTCCTTGTAAGATTCTCTTGCACATCTCACTAAGTCCCATGATCAACTCCAAGCTCAATTGCTAAAAGAGCTTCCTATTTGTTCTCCCATTGCTATTAATGTTGATGCTTGTGCTACTAACTTTATTTCTTGTGAAGAATCCATTTTAAAGAAGAATGTTGAGCTAAGGGCTCAACTTGAGTTGTTAACTAGCAAGTATGAGAAATTGAAGGAAAGTCATGAAAAGCTCTCTAGCTCTAATGATGATCTTCTAGCATCCCATGCTAGTCTAAAGTTAGCTCATGAGGCTATCACTATCAAGGTAATATCTAGTGAACCTCATGTGGACAATGGCACAACCTCTAATAAAATTGCTATATTGACTCGTGCTAGTCCTCGTAGTTCATCCACTCACAATGTTGGTACATCTTGTGATGAATTACTTTCTATGCCTTGTTGCTCTAACAATGATGCATCTACCTCCTCTAGCTCTTGTGTTGTCACTAACCATGTAGAGAAAAGAGGCGAGCTCAAGGCACAAGCCACTTCTTTGAAGAAAGATGTGGACAAGCGTCATAAAGGGAAAGCCACACTTGACAACATGTTGAGTGTGCAAAAATCCCCAAATGACAAGAGTGGACTTAGATTCAACTCCAATATCAATAATAAGTCCAAGAGTAACAATAAGAAGGGCCAAGAACAAGTCAATCATTCGGCCAAGATTGTTGCTTCAAGTGCAAAGTTGAAGGGCACCACGTTAGGGATTGACCAATGAAGAAGAAGCCTCTTAGTGAGAAGCAACTAGGGAAGCGGCCTATTGTTCAATCTCATGCTCAATCTCGGGTTGAACAAGGGCCACCTCCTAAGAAGACTCAAGTTATTGCTTCTCAAGTTGGGAAGCCTATTAAGAAGAAAGAGAAGAGTTGATGTTGCTACTTATGCCGTGAGAAGGATCACTTGGCTTCTTCATGCACTAATGGTACCCTATCCAACCCCATAATAATTGATGATGTTTATTCTCTTAGGAAGGATAGGGTTGGCAATGTGTTTGCCAAATATGTGGGAACTCAAAGTGGTGTCAAGAAAAGGACCATTTGGGTTGCCAAGCCTATTGTGACTAACCTTTTAAGACCCAACTTGGTTGGGGACCAACAAGCTCGAACTTGATCAATAGGTTTTGTTGGAGGGCATTGGCGACTTGGCTATCATTTGAAGAATTAAGGGATCTTCATGTTTATATTTCATCAAGCCAAGCCAATTGGATTATCACATATCTATCTCATATCCAATGCTCCTTCTTGCGGTAACTTGTGTTTAAATTATATATATACATTGAAAGTTGCTTGCTCCCTTGCATGTATTAGTTTCGTTCATAGCATGTGCTTGTATATGTTGTGCTTATTACTTACCTTGAGCAATCAAGTTTGTGTATGTTAATGTGCGCTTCATATATGTGTAAACTTTGTGTTGAGTCTTTATTGAATCTTATGTTGATTTCAATTGTCTCTTTTGAGAGATTAATGGACTATCCCATTTTGGAGGAGTGATATGCTTTGTGCACTTCACTAACCTAAGAATGTGTGTGCATGAGGCACACCACCTAGTATTGATATTTCAATATTATCTAGTTACTATGTGGTATGTCATATTCATGAGAAATTCAAATTCTACAATGTCCATTAATTTCTCTAGTTGGTTTTGTTTACCGCTTGCTTAGATAAAATGAATTATCACATTGTGGGTGAGTAATAAGCTATGTGCATATTACAATCCCACAAAATGTGAACATTTGAGGTTTGTCACTTAGATTTGATATTGTAAATTATCTTATTCCTATGTGGCATCTTTGCTCAAACAAGTTCCAATTTTCCTTTTGTTGTTACCCTTTGGCTCTTGTTTGTGTGAGTTTGCTTGGTATGGTTTCTCTCTAATATGCCTTCCCATATATTATTTGAGAAACAATTTGTTCCATATTATTCTAACCATGGCCTTGCCGGTTGGTTTGAATAGTTGGAACTACCAACAAACTTTATTAAAATATGGTGTTTTATTTCTTATCTCTTGCCATATGTTTTATCTTGTGAGGATATTCGTTGATACCTCTATCACCGGGAAAATAATTCCAAATGGTCATTGTCCTTGGACAATCCATATTTATATTTGTGATAGAATATTTTTGATTATCCTTACATTGGCATTGGCTTTTATTTGCCCCATCTCTTGCCAAAATATTTATTTTGACACCCATTGCCTTACTTGCCTCTTGTATGGATCCTAATTTTCAATTGGCAGTGTTTAGTGTTGTAAATAAAATAGAAGAGTAATGATCCCTTGTGCGTGTATTTTGTACTCAAATGCAAATATAAAAAATAATGCATGAATCTTGGGGGAGCATTCCTTTTTATTTAGAACACTATCCTATCTATCAATATTTGATCCTTTAAATTGGCATTTGATTTCTATCGTATGTGTTTATGGAAGACAAATCTATTTCACTTGATGCTTTGGGCCATCATGAAAAGTGTAGAGGGTGTTTGGTTTATTTGGTGTAACCTTGCTCTCTCTTGGGAGTCTTGCTTTCTCATTTCTTGTTTTACGTTTATCCTATAGAATGAGAAAATCCTATGAGCATGTCTCTTTCTTTTATCTTATATGCTCATTGGTCTTGCCTTTGGTACCTTAAATTGGTATTAATTGGGATTTAATATCTCCTCCATAGATATCTGTTTCAATTGATATTTATTGTGGGAGTTTTGATACCTTATTGCTTTATTTTACTTTACTTGATTCTGGTCAAGTATTATCCTATTATTGGTATCTTTTCTCCTAGTGGTATCTTATTTTCAATTGGTGTCTTATCTCTCATGTGTTGTTTGATTTGATTCGTATTGATATCTCACTTCATGTGTTGATGTGTTTTGGAATCAATCATTTGTTGATTTGATTTTTCCTCAATCATGTGTTGATTTGGACTTTGATATAATTTGGACAACCTTTTTGTGTCACACCTTGGTGTGCTCTCTTCTTGGTTTACTTGGTGTTTTTGTCCAAATTGTATCTCTCTTGGTTCTTGTAAGTCTATGCATGCATATTTACTAGTATATTTATTTTATGGCATGCTAGTCTTTCCTGATCCAATATATAGGGTATACTCCATCGAATCCTAAATCGGCTAAGATGTGCATGAAATTCAATTTCATATCTATGTGCACATATTCATGTGGAGTATGTCCTATGTATTGTAGTGTATCTAACTACTATGGAACCCAATGAGTTTGGGAACCATGTTGTACTTGCATTTTTTTAGGTACAATGGAGATGCATTGGACGCTTGCCTCATCCATAAGGAAGGTGTTCTCACCGTGTGATTATTGGAGTCAAGCTTTGATGATAAACAAACTCTCATCTTCTTCATCGTCAATGTATCTCGGTAACAAGTATCTACATCATGCATACTTTTCTAGTCTCAACCTTGTGTAGGTTGCTTCTTGGCATGAAAGGTTTTGGTCTTTTTTATTCACTTGGTATATCTTTGTGATATTTGTGATGAAATTGCAAAAACCTTTTTCTTCAATTGGTAATTATTTGTTTATGATACTTGTTGCCTATCTAAAAGCATCTTCACTATCTCTTGTTCCCTTAGTGATATGTGTGATGTCTTTGATATTTTTTAAGTTCATTTATATACAATGAGATAAATTTGAGCTATGTGCTATGCTTTTAAGCAATAATCTCTTTTGTATATTCATGACTTCCCTTTTGGATACCATGGTTTCCACTTTATCAACCATCTCATATGTGCAAGTTTCTGTGTGGATGTATATCATCAATGATTTGTTTACTTAGAAACCTATACATATGAGAGAAGTCACCTTTTAGTTGGTATCCTATTTCTTTTGAGCTACCTTGTTTTTATCTATAATTCTTTGGTGGCTCCAATTTTGTCTCATGAGTGCTTGTCTCATTTTTATTAGTATCTTTGCACACTCATGTATTTGTTGTGGATCTTTGACTTCATGCTTATCATGGTGAGCATGTTGATTTTTATTGTCTAAATGCTCTCACTAGCTTTCGGCATTTTTAAATTGGTTTTAGTTTCCAATTGGTATCCCTAAGCTTGTGAACATACTCCTTTAAAGATCTTCCTTTTATCTCGGTTGGGCCTATCCTATGTTGAATCTTTAAAAATTGGTATCCTTGAGTTTGTGAACATATTCTTTTTGAAAAATCTTATTTGTAAGTTGTGTGTGTCAATACTTGATATATAACTTATCTCCATTTGGTTAAGACTATGTGTCTTACCAAATTAATTGTCTTGTCACACACACATACTCTTGGTTGGGTCTTTCTTGATAATTTCTTTTAATTGGTATCTCCTTATGGCTCAACCACATCTTTGGTACAAGTGCTTTATTTTGCTTTAATTTGTACATCCTTGCACTTGGTGAGTGTTCTAGATGATTTTGGGGGAGTGAGGATTCCATATTTGTGCACTCCTCAATAGTGCATGAACATTGGGGAGCTTCTCCGTTTTATTTAGAACTCTCGCCTTGGATCTTTTTGATTGCTTTTCTCCTTTGTGGAGATGTTTAGAATGATTCCATCCTTTTGCAATCTTTGGATCCTCAATATAGTTTGATTTCCTCTAATTATTCGTCAATGGATATGTGCATTTGATTCCACTCACATTTTGAGAAATGCACACTTTATGGAGGAATTCATATATATTGGCTTTCTAAATTTTTCTTCCCATTTCGGCAATCGATGCCAATGGGGGAGAAGTTTAGAGGGTTTAAGGGAATTTGGGTTTTATGCTTTGTTGCATTTGCCCTTAATGCGCTTTGCATCCTTACTTGTTTGTCTTGCAAGGTTGCTTTATTCATTATATAAACCCTCTTAAAAGGGATTGTCATCAATTACCAAAATGGGGGAGACCGAAAGTGCATGGTTGCCCCCATGTGTTGTTTTGGTAATTAATGACAATCTCTATGGACTAGTGTGTGCTTTGAGTCATATTTGCAGTGTTGGTCCGTATGGAATGCTTGTACTCCATATGTTGGAGTCGAGGCTAAAAGAAGAAGATTATATGTTGATCAAGGCTAAGTGCAAGTTGATCAACATACAAGATAAGGGCAAGTGAAGATATGCAAAAGAGTGTCTCTCCCATATTGGTCTATGGGGGAGCAATATGCGAGGCTTCATCGAGCGGAGCGTAATCAAGAAAGGTGATCCACTTGAGAGGAGATCAAGATCGTCATCATCTAGCTCAAGTGGAATGCGCAAGGCAAAGGTATGATCATGATAGGTTTCTATTTTACCGGTCTCGCGGTGTAGATGGGAGACCGGGTTTTAGGATAGGTAACCGTAGTATCAAGAGGGTCTCTCGTGAGCTTTAGCGTATCGGTCGTAGAGAGCTCAAACCTCTGCATCATTGGCATCATCTTTCTTGATTACGTTCTGCTCGATGAAGCCTCGCATATTGCTCCCCCATACATCAATATGGGAGAGACACTCTTTCGCATATCTTCACTTGCCCTTATCTTGTATGTTGATCAACTTGCACTTAGCCTTGATCAACATATAATCTTCTTCTTTTAGCTTCGACTCCAACATATGGAGTTCAAGCATTCCATACAGACCAACACTGCAAATATAACTCAAAGCACACATTAGTCCATAGAGATTGTCATTAATTACCAAAACAACACATGCATCATTGGCATCATCTTTATTGGTTCTTATTTGGCTCTTATCATGGTGTGGTCTTGGTGCTTGTCGTGCTTGTCATGACAAGACCAAGTTCACCGAAACGGATTTCGTTGCATCGTCTATTGCATTTTCGGTGGTGGAGATTTTGTCGATTCACTAGTGAGCAAAGGTTCACACCTTCCTACCCATACCAAAATATCCATTGCCCATTCTTATTCGGCTTTTATGTAGATGTGGTTTTAGAGCTTGTCTTGATCTTCAATACAAGCTCAAGTTCATCAAAAACGGATTTCGTATAAAAGACTTATTGCGTTTTTGATTTTGGGGGTTTACAGGTTATTCATTTAAAGAGAGATCTAACCTTTCCCCATTTGGTTGTATCCTCCCTTGTTGGACTAGGATGTTTCTCTGCATAATCTTGTAGTGCTTGTTCTGGTGATTCCAACGAGTCCAAGATTATCGAAAACGGAGTCCGGATACAAAAGTTATTGCATTTCCGGTATCGGACGTTTTCTAGACGGAAAAAGAAAAAAAGGAGTAAGAAAGAAAAAAAGGGAGGGAGCCTGCCGGCCATGGAGCCGGCCGGTATCGGACGTTTTCTAGACGGAAAAAGAAAAAAAGGAGTAAGAAAGAAAAAAAGGGAGGGAGCCTGCCGGCCATCAGCCCGGCATGGCCGGCTCCATGGCTGGCCTCTCCCGGGTTGGGCCCCGGCCATCATGGCCGGCTCCATGGCCGGCCCACCCGGCCACTCCCCCGGCCTGGCCGGCTCCCCTCTGTCCATCCACGAAAATTGGCCCAACGGCCATATTTTGGCTTCCCTTTTTAAGGGGTCTTCTTCCCCATTTCACCCCAACCTTCTTCCAACTCTTGAGCTCATTTTTCCCCATTGTTGACATTCTTGTGAGCTTGCTATCTCTCAATCCCTCCAATAGTTCTTTCTAGTTTTTGAGGGAAAAGAGAGAGGAGGTCTAGATCCGCGTTTCCACTGATCGATTTCTCCTCTAAGTGAGGGGAACACTTTGGATCTAGATCTTTAGAGTTTCTTGGTGTTTCTCCTTTGTTCTTCCTCTCAAATCCCTCCCAAGCATTAGTTGCTTTGGTTGGATTCGGGTTGGAAGAACTTGACCACTTAGTGTGTTCTTGCCATTGCATTAGTTGCATCGGTTTGAGTTCTCCATGGTGATACGTGGAAGTCGAAGTTGAGAAGCTTGTTACTCTTGGGTGCTTTGGTGCCCTAGAGCTTGTTCCTATAGGTCATGTTGGTACCCTAGACGGTTGTTGATTTCTCGGAGTCTTGGTGGCTCACGGGATTTGTTGGGAGCCTCCAATTAGGTTGTGGAGGGTGGCCCAACCTTGTTGGTCTCGGAGCTTTGGTAGCTACGAAGACATTGTCGGGAGCCACCAATTGAGTTGTGATGTGTGCCCCGGACTTGAAGCATCAAGTCTTGGCGGCTCGGTGCATTTGGTGAAGACCCTCCAACTTGTGGAGTCTGCTTCATCCTTGTAAAGGTTCTAGTTGTCAACCTCAACGGCAACATAGTGACAAGTGCCTAGCCACATTGGTGGTAAGACACAGCGGAGATACGGTGTGCCATATCAAGGCTACTCGCTGTTTCACATTTGTGAACACCGCGCCGCTCCAACGGAGAATAGCTTCCATTGGGAAGTGAACTTTGGGATAAATCATCGTCTCCAAGTGTCTCGGTATTTCTATATCCGAGTTTCTTACTTATGCTATTTACTTTGTGATAGCCATAGAGTTTATAGTTATATATCTTGCTATCACCTAGTTGATTATATTGCTTAGCATAAGTTGTTGGTGCACATAGGTAAACCTAGCTAGTTTAGGTTTTGGCTTGATAAATTAAACGTTAGTTTTATTCCGCATTTATTCAAGCCTTAACCGTAATAATTTTAAATCGCCTATTCACCCCCCCTCTAGGCGACATCCGTGTCCTTTCAAACTCTCTAACAAATATAAGTGAAGAACAAGAGGGTTTAACATCAACAACTAGCAGCTCTAAACGAGATAAAAGCTAAAAGCGAGAGCTTACTAGCAAACAAATAGTAGCTAAGAATACTCAACAAGATATAAGAGAAGCAAAGGAGTATTCAAATGAAAAAGCGGAGCGTGTCTCTCTCCCACACAAGATGGATAGGATCCAACATGATATGAACAGCAAACAAACAAAACAAAACTCAAAGAAAAATAAAATGACGCTCCAAGCATAGCACATAATATTTAAAGTGATAAAAACTTAGTTCAACGAAGACGACCTTATGATAGTCGATGAAGAGGAGGGGATGCCTTGGGCATCCCCAAGCTTTTTGACGCTTGATGGTTCTTGATATTCATAGGGGGTGCCATGGGGGCATACCCAAGCTTGAGCTTTGATCCATCTTCAATTTCTTCATTATCCTCTCCTTTGGAACTTAAAAACTCACTTCACACAAAAATCTTATAAACTGATTAGAGGGTTAGTGCTCATAAATTAAAATGCACATGTGTTCAACTCAAGACAAATTGCAAACAACTTTATTGGGCATTAGCTACTGTTACTAAGCCTCAATGTGGTACTCCTCCTCAAGAGTATCACATTTGACGATAGTAAAATAGGCGAATACAAAATAAAATCAGAATCTGTCAAAAACTGAACAGTCTGTAAAGATCGAATTTTTCGAAGCACTTCTATAGCTCAAATCAGAAAAGTCAAAACTAAAGAAAGATAGATAAAAGTATCAGGCTTGCTGTCTAACATCTATTATATACTAAAGGTACATGATGGGCTAACCAAAAAATAGAGAAATAGGATAGAAAATCCCACAATAATCAGAAACATCTGACCGTTTATTATTGCTATTAACAAATTACAGCCGTGGATCTGTTAATCTAATTTCCTCCGATCGCATCATCACGTTCCACCTTTTCCGTCGCCATCCAACACACCATCCCGTCATGACCTCTTGCCTCCTCCATCGTAGCGCCGCCGGGCGAAGTTGCAGCAACATCTTGAGCGCTACTCCTACCGTTTGAGTCTTTGAGATCGATCTGCGAAGGCCATCGTCGTCGCGCTATCTCCGCCAAAATCCAGGACCGTGAGTGTTGGCACAGCCCCGATGAGATGGCGCCGACTACCTTCAGACAACTTGCATCGAAGGCAGCATATCAAGTCATGTCGCGTGCCTAGCTACAGATCGATTCCTTCTGTTTTCCACGGAAACCTGCTACTGTAGATGAGTGCTAGCTCGATTTGTTGATGTATCAACCAGCAAGTTGCAACACGCAAGGTAACCACGCAGATTGGATGGCCACATGCAGGTGATGTGACAAGCAGCCGGTACTTTCTCGACGTACTATGCGTAGGATTTTTATTTCCATCAATCACAAAGTTTGGTGGTAGAGAAATCAGTCGGTGGATTCCCTTCTTTTCATGCTATTTTTTCTCATATAACTGTGAACTGTCGTTCTCTTGATTTTTAACAGGCCTGATGATTCAATCTGATCTGATGCGTTTGTAAGAGATTCATGGAGCGAACTTTTGTTGTTGCCGCTGCCGGTCTGAGGAGAAGACCTTCAGTTAAGTTCGCAATGGTTACTTCCTTCCCCAATTATTTAGTCTGGTTGTATGTAACTTTTCCAATATGCTCATCTGTGTGTACGTGATGCATTTGATAGGAGAAAAAAAGTTTAGCAATTTCTATGCCTAGCCATGACATAGCATTACTTTTCCTTAAAATAATTTACTATACATGATTGCTAGCATGTGTACTCCTTGGAAGATATTTATGATTTTCTACTACTAACATGATTCAAAATGTCATACCATTAATGCATCAATACGATTTTATAGATTGTATTAATTCTGATCTTCATGTCTATTTTTTTAGTTATAGCAGATGGTGGAAAATATGGTAGGCACTAACAGCATAGCCTACAGTAAAAATACATTATAGCGAGGAGCTGGCAAAGTTTGGAATAATTCATTCTTACTAGGTATTGTCCCCTTCTTTTATGTGCATATAAATCTGATTCGGTATAATATGGATTCCTTTTTTGGTAGGGCGTAGAATAGAGGAGTTGACATTGCAGTTAGAGTATATTTTACTTGATTTTTAGAAATAACCTGTGGAGAATAACCCCTAATTTTTTTATATTAAACAGAAAATGTACAAACAGTCCAAAACGGAAACGATGCAACATATAAGATTGTTAAGCCACTCAATGAATCGTCGAGCATGTTGCATAATTTGTATTTAACCATAATAATCTCATTCAAATATATGGCCTTCCGTCTTTAAAAAATTGGACCTTCAACTCTGAAAATTTAATTCTTCCCGTCCATCCAAAGACTCCAAGTACTAAAAATGATAATGTATGCAGTAAAAGGAATATTTTGTTCTTCTTGGTATCTTGACTGTGGGATTCAAAAGTTTCATTTAACTTGTGTAGGTATGTTTTTTTGCGCCTTGGAGAAGAAATTTATAGGCCGAAAGAAGTACATTTCTACAAACTTCGGTATTTTATATCACTATGCATGAGTGAACTTAAAATTAGTGATAGAGGTTTAACATGATAGACAATTTTCACTATTTTTTTGTGTAACATATTACCAATATATGTCTATACATACTCTTAGTTGAATATGATGTACCCTTCAATAGGTGTTGCTTTCTTCGTGATTGGCTTCTCGGTTCCCCTTGGTGAGGTGTCTAGAGTTGTAGGGTGTAGTAGAATTTTTCTTTTTATGACATCTTTGGGCCTGAATACAACGTGCCATATTAGAAACTATGATTTTTAATACTTTATTTAGGTTCTTTTAGCTTTCCACTTTCATCAATTCAGTTCTAGGTTAATTTATTTTTTTGGTTGACATAAGAGATTTACTTGACACACAAGCCAATTTTTTGTGCAATCTTATAAGCCAATTTATAGGAATTTTATTATAATTTTCCCTTTCATCTTCAGTTTACTCTTGTGTCACAAATGAGTGGATAATTGTTTTCTCACATAGCGAATGTATACGTTCATCTTGCAGTTCTCACAAAGATGTAGTCCATCATGTGTTTTATATTCATACAGTTAATATGTGACTGATTTAAAACTATTCTCTTTGTTCTGGCGCTTACTAGAGACATATAACTTTATAGATGCTCTTGGGCTGAGTTTTGGCTATAGTAAGGCCATTCATTTGAGAACCAACCCTTGGTTGGATGGTTAGGAGGGTGATTGTACCCCTAGCCCATCAAAGTTCAAATCTCAGATTTGACACTGGTGTTTCTCATAATAGGCGGAATATTCTTGAGTAGAAGGCGACGTCCCTTCAACAGAATCGATGTATTCTACCTGTACTCATGCGCTGCCGCCGTCATGAAAGAAATCGCAATCTATTCTACCGTGTCCTATGCACTGCCTCCGCCGTATTCAGGAGCCTCGGTGCACTCAACCGGCCGGTCGACTATCTACACGATGCGTGCAGATCAGCGTCAGCACGTACCAATCCTGCCCCATGTAGGATGTCACGAGGTACCAATCTTGCCTCATGCATACATCCTGCAGCGACATCCATGCATGCAGATCAACATCGCCGGGATGAATCTTGCCTCATGCATACACCATGCAGCGATCCAAAATAGATCCTTCAATTGATTTTTTGTGGATCGCTCAATGGATTTAAGACTTACCTCATGCACACAGCTGGACACACGACGCCATCGCTGTATTCTGTCTTTTTTTTTTTGAAGCACTGTATTCTGTCTTCCAATCCCCTATCATGGCCTCAGCTCCTCAAGCATGCTGATGTCTGCACTTGACCAGTACTCATCACAATGCAACACAGATCAACCGTCGCCACGTATCAGTCTTGCCATACACCATGAAGCAATTCAAGATGAATCGATCAATGTATTCAAGGCTTGCCTCATGCATAGCCGGACAGGTTAATAGGTCATTACTAACCGAACTAAAAATTCTAGATCTTAATTACAATCTTATGGCATGAGGTTTCACCAACCCATCAATGCATTGCGTAGACCATTGGGAAAAAAATCATCCCAACAATATTGTAGGAGATTGGCCTAGAATAAGACTTTTTTTGAGTTTAGTCTACACATACCAGATTATTGATGTGTATTTCTCTAGGTACCTGAAAAAAGTTGACATGTTCAGGGCCTCTTGAATGGGCTTCGTATAGGGTTCATGACACAAAAAGGTAAAATTGTCCCCTTACGTGCAAACTGTTAACTTTCTACATTTTAGTACAGATTGGAATTTGTTACTAACATAGATGAATTCGATATCCTCAGTTCGTACTTGGACAATAATTTTCCTGTGTATGTACAGTATTTGTGGCAGTGCACCTTCGATCTGAGAGTAGCCGTTCGCCATCGACCAGTACTACGAGCGCCCCTGACACCAAATATACATATTTCAGTGTTCTATAGCAACAACGTTCAGAATTTTAACCTTTTCTGTCTATATGTACTGCCACCATGTTTACTTTATGCACAATGAATACCTACAATTTTTCTGATTCATGTCAATATCAATATCGTTCATGTATGCATTTTGAACTTTGTTCGTGTACTTTGCTGCACTTGGAGGATAGAGGTTAGAAAAATAATTACGACCTATTTGGGCATTATGTTGACTATTTTTTATTCAACATATATAGATGCAATAATGTTTAGTGCCTAACTCCTTATGCACTCTTTGTACAACACCCACAATTGCTGTATGATCCAGGTTGACCAATTATTTCTCATAATCCTACTGGTATGTTTCACGGAAAATATCACGTTGATATGCTGATACCATAATACTAAAGAGGATTGGAGCAGAGCTATTTCACTAAAAGGTATGATTTTTTTCTAAATTGGTGCATGCACCTTCAGCAAGAGGTTTAAAAAATTAATTTCTTTTTCTCTTCTTCTCTGATATAAGTAGAAAAATAAGTACAAAACTATGCTCTAGCTATCGTGATGTCTCTACTATGACGAAATATTACAATTGATATCCTTTTTTGTTATAAAATATACCTATCGTTCAAAATTAACATTTTAGTTTTTACTTTTCGTTGCAGTCATGCAATGCTTACAAGTTATATTTTGTATAAAGTTTTAGATATTCAGCATTATTTCAACACCATCTATAGGCTAGAATATCCAAGCTTTTTTGAAAGAGTGTACATTAATAATAGTAATAATAAATAGCAGCATAAACCTTGATTTATCAATATAATTGTGTCCACATTACTGAACATGACGTTACATCCCTTTTATGTGTGTGTGTGTGTGTAAAATATCCACCTTCTTACCATACCACTTCTGATAAGCTAATTTCGGGCTAATGTCATCAAACTTTCTTAGTGCATATCTACAATTATTATTTCATCATACTACATGAACGGATTTTGTTCTCTGGCATTCTCATATGAAATTTGCCTTGACGATTCATATTATCTTCTGCACCTTCATTTTTTAATTTCAAAGAAGTTATTGCTGAATCTATAATGGAATTCAAGATTATCTATTTATGTTCATTAAAAATGATGATACTTATACAACTAATTTTGCACATCTAGGCTATACAAGATTTTAAACCTATCAAGTTATGTGTAGATTTGTTTCCGTCTTAAAGATCTGTTTTATCACTGATCATGCATCATTAGTGATTTTATTCTGATTTATCATACTCTCAGAGAACCCCTGTGTGCCATTTAATATGTTCATCCTAAATTCAACAACCTGGGTTTGGTTATGATATCTGGCTGAAATGCTGAATTGAAAGATGCTACCAGAAACAATAGTCCAGGTTGGCAGATGTGCTCTTTTTGCTGCAAGTGCAATAGTTCCATGTGTCAAAAATATTTTTGTTTTGTTTTCTATTCAATAACTCTGTTCTGGAAAAAATAAGTACAACTAAGAGTACATATGTACTAAGCATACACCATAAAGTATACCAAACACTTCAATAGGGTACTTCGTAGAGTTTGGTTAGCATACAACACAATTATGCCGTTATTTTTGAAAAATATTGATAGTTTGCTTTACAATTGATACATTTCTAATAAAATATGATGGAAAGGAGTGAGAAGAAATTAAAAATAAATAATCGGAGCTTGACGGGCAAAGTCAAAACAAATATCTCAATTTGCGTATCACCCAATAGTACACTATCAATATGGTTACAACATGTAACTTATCCTAGCTCATTTTGTTTGAGTGTGGATGCATAATACAGCAACATAGGTTAAAGTGCCCATGTAATGCATTTTAGTTCCTATTTAACACATTTTTATTTCAAATGGATGGTTAATGTAAACTCAAATACAATATCTGCAAAATTTGTTTTTGATTAAACGGGCTTAAGTTTATGTCTAAATTATTATTTGATCTTGTAAGGATATACTAATTATGTATTATGAAGGGAAATAATATGCGTATGATAGTTACCAAAATAAAGATATCTTAATGGATTTTTACCATGTATAGAATTTAAAGAACACAACAACGAACTATCAAGATGATAGCCTAAAAAACAATCAAGATGTTGCCCGTGCATGTGCGCGGGCCACTTGGCTAGTTATCAGAAAAAGATAAAATTCAGGGATTTTCTAGATTTTCGAACAGTGAAGGACAAAAATCTGTTTCTGGACAGCAAAACAACACCTCACACTTTCAGTGCATTAGAGACTAAACTTGGCAAAAAAACCAAAACAAAAATATACAATGAAGTTGCTACAGAGACAACAACTTCATGACTCAAGAAAAATAAAAAAATAAACTGAAAGTAAAAGACGGGTTGTCTCCCAACAAGCGCTTTTCTTTTAAGCCTTTTAGCTAGGCATGATAATTTTAATGATGCTCTCATAAGAATAAGAGTTGGAACGCAAAAGAGAGCATCATGAAGCAAATATCAAACACATTTAAGTCTAACTCTCTTCCTATGCATAGGCATCTTGTAAGAAAATAAATCATTGGAGCATAAAGCATTAAGCATAGGAAGACAAAGCAAGTGCAACATTAAAACCTTCAACATAAAGAGGGGAAACTTCATAAGATGAAAATTTATATGACCACACTTCCCTCTCTCATAATAACTTTCAGTAGAATGATAAGAAAACTCAATAACATAACCATCACTTAAATCATTTTTCTCATGATTCACATGCATAAAAGTATTATTACTCTCCACATAAGCAAAATCCTTTCATTAGTATTAGTGGGAGTAACACAATCGTAATCATCATAAATAGGAGGCATATCATAATCATAATAAACTTTTTCCTCAATAGTAGGTGGACTAAAAATATCACATTCATCATTATGATCATCATATATATGAGGCATAGTATCATCAAAGCAAATTTCCTCCTTCAAGCTTGGGGGACTAAAAAGATCATATTCATCAAAACCGGCATCCCCAAGCTTGCAATTTTCCATAGCATTAGCAACAATGGCATTCAAAGAAATCATACTAATAACATTGCTACTAGCATGATTGTTATGCAAATAAAGTTCCATAGGTTTTTTAATTTTCTCTTCAAAAGCATCATGACCAATTTCAAGATAAATTTTATAAATCTCTCTAATTTTTTTGTTGTTTTCCATTAAGCCTAACTAGTGAAATAAAAACAAGAAACAAAAATATATAACTGCAGAATCTAAAGAAGATACCTTCAAGCGCTCACCTCCCCGGCAACGGCGCCAGAAATTAGCTTAGTTTCCGGTGGATGTGAGTGTCGTTTACCTTACCTCCCTGGTAACGGCGCCAGAAATTAGCTAGATGTCTACTACACGTTTCTATTCTTGTAGACTTGTTGGGCCTCCAAGCGCAGAGGTTTGTAGGACAGCGGCAAATTTCCCTTAAGTGAGTAACTCAAGGTTTATCGAATCCACGGGAGGTAGAGGTCAAAGATATCCCTCTCAAGCAACCCTGCAATTAAGATACAAGAAGTCTCTTGTGTCCCCAACACACCTAATACAATTGTCAGTTGTATAGGTGCACTAGTTCGGCGAAGAGATGGTAAAATTCAAGTGATATGGATGGTAAAAGGTGATTTTGTAATTCTTTAATAAAAATGGCAGCAAGCAAACACGTGACAAAAGTGACTAAAAACAGTGTATCAATGCTTGGAAACAAGGCCTAGGCTTCATACTTTCACTAGTGACTATTCTCAACATCATTAACATAATTAAACACATAATAGTTCCACAAAAACACATGCATGGTAGACGTACTCGGAGATCATTCTTTCGTGGATCAAATAGGATGAGAATTGCGTAGGGCTACGAAAAGCACACCTTAAAGTTCGTATTCCACATCTATGCACACTTCATGCTGTCACTATCCGCATCCAAAGATAGTACTAACAAACACCACAACCTATTTCTTGAATATTTTCTTTCTTTAATAACACAAGCATCAAGAAACCTCATGATCGATTCAATCCAACAATAATAAAGAACAAACTCATGATGAAGATCCTTCCAATCTATTATCCATTGAGTCACACACGGCACCCACACTGTCACCGAGATACCGTGATCACAACGGTGACTCCGGAAATTGTACTAAATAACATCACTTGAGCAAAATCATATCCATTACACATAGGGAAACATCATGTATTCAACTATACTAACAAAGCTAATGATCACAACGAAGATCACATCATGGAAGATTCTTTGATTTGCATTACTATCTTGATCAAGATTGTGTTGGTTGCATATCTCATAAAAAATTATTTGTTATCACTTACCTACTCGAGGACGAGTAGGAGTTAAGCTTGGGGATGCTGATACTTCTCAAATGTATCTATAATTTTTGAGTGATCCATGCTAGTTTTGTGATATTGTCACATGTTTTTACTGTCATTTATATCATTTTTATGCATTTTGTCGGACTAACCTATTGACAAGATGCCCAGTGCGAGTTCCATGTTTTTGCTGTTTTTCTATTTCAGAAAATTTACTTCTGAAAATATTCTCGGAATTGGACGAAAATTTACGGAGATTTTTTATGCGAAATAAGACACCCGATGACCAAAGGGGAGCCTGAGGGGCCACCCACAGGCCGCAGGCGGCCTCTTGCCGCGGCCCCGCTAGGACCCGTGGGTGGGGCCCGCCCCTGCTCATGGGGCACCCACTTGGCCCCCTCCGACGCCTGTAAAATCCCTTTTAACCTAAAAACGTTGGGGTGGCCATTATTTTCCAGAAACTCGACCCCGACGCGCCGTCACCGAAAACCCTAGTTCGGGTGTCAGATTGATCCTGTTCCGGCACCCTGTCGAAGGGGGCATCGACCGCCAGAGCCATCTCCATCAACACCGCTGCTTCTGCGATGAGGAGGGAGTAGTCCCTCACCGGGGCTGAGGCTTATACAAGTAGCTATGTGGTTATCTCTCTCTCCCATGATGTGATCTTCGTTGTGATCATGAGCTTTGTTAGTATAGTTGAATACATGATGTTTCCCTATGTGTAATGGATATGATGTTGCTCAAGTGGTGTTATTTAGTACAATTTTCGGAGCCACCGTTGTGATCATGGTACCTCGGTGACAGGATGGGTGCCGTGTGTGACTCTATGGATAATAGATTGGAAGGATCTTCATTTTGAGTTTGTTCTTTATTTGTTGGATTGAATAGATCATGAGGTTTCTTGATGCTTGTGTTATTGAAGAAAGAGACTATTCAAGAAATAGGTTGTGGTGTTTGTTAGTACTATCTTTGGATGCGGATAGTGACATCATGAAGTGTCCATAGATGTGGAATACGAACTTTAAGGTGTGATTTTCGTAGCCCTACGCAATTCTCATCCTATTTGATCCACGAAAGAATGATCTCCGAGTAAGGTCTACCATGCATGTATTTTTGTGGGAACTATCATGTGTTTAATTATGTTAATGATATTGAGAGTAGTCACTAGTGAAAGTATGAAGCCCGGGCCTTATTTCCAAGCATTGATACACCGTTTTTAGTCACATTTGTCACTTGCTCGCTTGCTGCTATTTTTATTACAGAATTACAAAACCTTGTTTTACCATCCATATTACCCATATTTCAATATCTCTTCGCCGAACTAGTGCACCTATACAACTGACAATTGTATTAGGTATGTTGGGGACACAAGAGACTTCTTTTATCTTAATTGCAGGGTTGCTTGAGAGGGATATCTTTGACCTCTACCTTCCGTGGATTCGATAAACTTTGGGTTACTCACTTAAGGGAAATATGCTGTTGTCCTACAAACCTCTGCGCTTGGAGGCCCAACAAGTATGCAAGAATAGAAGCGTGTAGTAGACATCAGGTATCATTGATCATATTGCATCGTCAGATTAAACATGAATATTTATATTGACTTTATCTATAAGATAAGCCGTTGGAAGTTGAATCTTTTTGCTAATACTTACATTTTCCTTTGTGTTGATTCTCAAACACTTTTGTCGTGGAACCATTACATTTGAGAATTAGTTAAATATGTGGGTCACATTGCTTTCATGTCTTTAACATACTATTTATGAAAGGTTTTGCTTTAATGATTCAAATTGGTTATTCATTGCTTTCTTGCTATCAACTATAGACAATTGTTTTGTGATCACTTCATTCACGTCCTATGCTTTACATTACTATCTTGATCAAGATTGTGTTGATTGCATGTCTCATCAAAATTATTTTGTTATTACTTACCTACTCGAGGACGATTAGGAGTTAAGCTTGGGGATGCTGATACGTGTCAAATGTATCTATAATTTTTTACTGTTCCATGTTTGTTTTGTGATGTTTTCACGTGTTTCTACTATCATATTATATCATTTTGAGGCATTTTATTGGACTAACCTATTGACAAGATGCCCAGTGCAAGTTCCCTGTTTTTGTTGCAGAAAGTTACTGCTGGAAATATTCTCGGACTTGGACGAAAATTTACAGAGATTTTTTATTGGACAAATGAAGACACTAGCCAAAAGGGCGACCCTGGGGGCAGCCCACAGGGCACAGACGGGCTTGGCCCGCCGCCTAGGGGGCACCTGCGGCCGCCGACCGTCCCTGCCCCTCGGGACTCGCCTCCCCGAGGGGTTTTGCCTATAAATTAAGTCTCGGAGAAAAACCCTAACCCCCGAAGGATTTTCCCAAATACGATACAGAGCTCTGCCGCCATCGCCGACAAGTTTCGGGGGTTCAGAAGGTCCTGTTCCGGCACCCTGCCGGGACGGGGATCGACCGCCGGAGCCATCTCCATCAACACCGCTGCTTCCCGTGATGAGGAGGGAGTAGTCCCTCACCGGGGCTGAGGCTTATACAAGTAGCTATGCGGTTATCTCTCTCTCCCATGATGTGATCTTCGTTGTGATCATGAGCTTTGTTAGTATAGTTGAATACATGATGTTTCCCTATGTGTAATGGATATGATTTAGCTCAAGTGGTGTCATCTAGTATAAGTTCGGGAGTCACCGTTGTGATCATGGTATCTCGGTGACAGTGTTAGTGCCGTGTGTGACTTGAAAGATAATAGCTTAGAGGGATCTTCATCATGAGTTTGTTCTTTATTATTGTTAGATTGAATAGATCATGAGGTTTCTTGATGCTTGTGTTATTAAAGAAAGAGACTATTCAAGAAATAGTTTGTGGTGTTTGTTAGTACTATCTTTGGATGCGGATAGTGACAGCATGAAGTGTCCATAGAAGTGGAATACGAACTTTAAGGTGTGCTTTTCGTAGCCCTACGCAATTCTCATCTTATTTGATCCACGAAAGAATGATCTCCGAGTAAGGTCTACCATGCATGTATTTTGTGGGAACTATCATGTGTTTAATCATGTTAATGATGTTGAGAGTAGTCACTAGTGAAAGTATGAAGCCCGGGCCTTATTTCCAAGCATTGATACACCGTTTTTATTCACATTTGTCACTTGTTCGCTTGCTGCCATTTTTATTACAGAATTACAAAACTTTGTTTTACCATCCATATTACCCATATTTTAATATCTCTTCGCCGAACTAGTGCACCTATACAACTGACAATTGTATTAGGTGTGTTGGGGACATAAGAGACTTCTTGTATCTTAATTGCAGGGTTGCTTGAGAGAGGATACATTCACCTTACACCTCCCTGAGATCGATAAACCTTGGGTTACTCACTTAAGGGAAATTTGCTGCTGTCCTACAAACCTCTGCTCTTGGAGGCCCAACACTGTCTCGGAGATTGTCTCCAGGAACTTGGGGTGTCTCCAAGGTATCGTGTAAGGGGCTGAACACGGAGTCAAACAGTCCACAACGTGCTCCGGCGACGGTGCTCGTCAGGCTCGCTGCGGACGACACTGCAGAGATTGACACAAGGTATTACCCAGGTTCAGGGCCCTCTTGTGGAGGTAAAACCCCTACGTCCTGCTATGGTGTATTGCACTGCTTGGAGAGTTTACAGTACAAAGGGAGTGCTTGTCGAGCTCAAGGTGGCTAACAATGGCTACTTGCTAGTCTTTAGATCTAGGGTTTTTGACTCTGGAATCTTGGAACCCCTTGCACAAGCGTGCCTCCCCTCCTTTTATAGGCGCCCTGGGCCTCTTCTGCCCAAACATTTGGGCGGGAAGGGCTACCACATGGCGACGAAGGAGGAGGCGCGGTGCACCGTAAAGGTGAGGTCTACCATAAAGGTAAAGATCGTGGACGTGGTCCACGGCAGGGGAACGACGTCACCAAAGCTGAAAAGGGGCACCGACCAGCTGGACGGCGGGCTGGCGCTTGCCGAGGTGGGAGGTGACCCACAGTGACGTCGTCCTTGGAGCGTAGCTGCAGACTGTTCCCTTGTCACCAAAGAGGCAATACTCGTTGTCCGCTTTGCTTGGCTCCGCTTTGTTGACTGCTTTATACATGGAAACGGCAACTGCGGCGCTGTCGTCATCGCGCGTAGGCACGCGCGTCACTCTGCACACGGCGCAGAGCCCATGTGCGCTCTGCCGCGGGGGCGGAGACGGCTTCACGAGGAGGGCGCTTCGCGAGGCGAAAGGCCTCGCCAAGCCCTTCAGCTTGGTCCTTAGTAGAATTGTAGATGGCGTCGGAGACGCCTTGTCGAGGAGCGATTCCTCGTCGAGGGAAAGAACCCTTGGTGAGGAGGAAAACCCTTCGCGAGGGGAGAAAACCTCGCGAAGCTTGCCAGGCTTGGAGAGCCTGGTCCTTAGCGAAAATCATCCAAAGAATCTTGTGGGCCCTGGCAGGCCGGCCCGTGGTACCCTGGTTTCCACTGTGCCGACAGTAGCCCCCGGGCCCGCGATGGGCACGCCGAGGCCCATGGACGAAGGCGAAGCGTCGAGGGGCCAAAGATGCCTGACAGGGCCGCGACACGTGTCACGCAGCGGTTGCGCCCGCGGCCACGACCTCCTCGGCTCCAACGGGCGATGTGGTGGGGCCCGCCACGACTCGAGTGCTGGTCAATAAAGCCTGGGCGCGCAGGCGGCACCCATTACTTCTCCCGTAACTCCTCCGCACACTTCTCCCCACGCCTCCAAACTCTCCAGAGAACTCCAAACTCCAGAGCACTCTCCTTCTTCTCCGGCGACCATGGCCCCCAAGAGAGCAGCCACCGACTTGAAGGGCAAGGCCACCGCTCAGGCGAGCTCGTCGGCGGCGACGGCGCGGGCGGGCACGTCCGCGGCGATGGCGCGCGCTGCTGCGCTCGAGGGAGCGCTGCCGAAGACGCGCGTCACCGCTGCGACGATAGCAATGGGTACCCATTACCCACCTACCCTGCGGGTTTTTACCCTGTAGGGTGAGGGTTTGGTAAAAAAACTTTACCCATGGGTATGCAAATGGTAAAAAGTGTGTACCCAGTGGGTATAGTGGGTGCGGGTGTGGTATAGCAGAACCCATACCCACTACCCACGTACCCGGTTTATTTTGCATATTACATGTTAGTTCTCTAGAAAAAATCACAATTTCCAAAATTTAATACCTACAGTAAACAGGACAAGTGCTAAATTTCCAGTCAATTTAGTTTACCCTGTGACCAATTAGGTTTTACTTTATCAACCCCCCGCCCCCCGCTTTCATGCCACGTCTAGGTCAACTCACGTCACGACACCCACACCTCATGTCTCTTGCACCATAGACGTCCCGACGCCCCGCACGATCGATCTCATCACCCAAGAGCGAATTAGTGAATAATGATCCTACATGTCATTTTTTTTTCTTATACGTTATGTTGTTAATATTATCTCGTTGAGTTGTTGGGTGGGTTTACCCATGGGTTTTTAATACCCTGACGGGTGCGGGTATGGTATAAAATCTATACCCAGATGCGGGTACGGGTGTGGGTGCGGGTAAGATAGGTAGGACGCGGGTGCGGGTTTGGTTAAGCTACACCCATACCCAATGGGGGTGGGTGCCATCGGTAAGCGACGGTGCGCCACTTGGCGGCGGCGAAAACCAACGAGCACGGCGCCACCGAACTGAGGCCGGCCGGTAGCAGGCTCACCGACACCTTCTACCCCATCTTTCTCCATACTCTCTACGCCGGCCTGGTACCACCATTCTCTGATTTCCTCCTGGCGATCTTGGAGACGTACCAGATCCAACTCCTTCATCTTCATCCCAACTCCATCCTCATCCTTGCCATCTTCGCCCACTTCTGCGAGGCCTACGTCGGCATCCGCCCCTCGGTGGCGCTCTTCTGCAGTTTCTATTCTCTTCGGAACTCCGCCAGGGGCGAGCGGCTCGGATGTGTCTCTTTTCGCATCGTCGACGCCAGGAGCGACAACTACATCCCCATCGCCTGGCTTGGCGAGGTCGCCGTCACCAAGGTGACGAAAAAGGTCGACAAATTCCGCGAGAAGTGGCTCTTCGTCGACGCCAAGGCCACAAACCCTCTCCTGGAGGTGCCCGAGGCGCCGCCGAGGAAGTGGGCGCGCTGGGCGAGCGCGGACTTCAGGGGCTCGAAGCTTGACGCGGTGTACGTGTACATCCGTCACATCCGCGACGCGGGGGTCACCGGCCAAATGGTGGCAAAGGACTTCACCAGGCGCCGCATCGCCCCCCTCCAACAGCACGCCGAGCCGGTGTGGCGATACGACGGCAAGGACGACGCCATGCGGCTAAGCAGGGACGGCTTCGAGCCTGATGTGCTCCGCCAGATTATGAACGTCCTCTTCACATCGCCGGAGATCCCGTCCGCCAAGAAGGAGGCGGCCAAGCCGCTCATCGTCTTCGCCGAGGAGAGCATAGAGGAGCAGCGCTCGCACATGCCCACGTTCGACGAATGGGGAATCGTGCCCGCGGGGCACAGCGGGCCTCGCCCTAACCCGTGGGCGGCGGAGCCTGAGTACGTGGATGAGGCTCCTGAGGCTGAGGAGGCCGAGTCCGCCGAGGAGGAGGCTTCGAGAAGCGAGGACCCCCTCGGCGAGGACGAGGCTCCAAGGGGCGCTGACCCCGTCGGCGAGGGCGCCGGATCCTCGAGGAGCGCCCACGCCGAAGTGGACCTCCAGGTGCTCTCCTCCGGCGACGAGGAGGACGCCTTCCGCATCGTCCGCTCCCAGCGCGCCGAGGAGGAGACGAGCGGCGGCGGAGGAGGGCGCTGCGAGCCCCGCTCCAAGGCGGTCCACGACAGGAGGGCCGCAACCGCGGGAGGCATCCCTCGCGCGGAGACAGGAGCGGCCCGGGAGGAGACCGGAGCAGACCTCATCCAGCCTCCCAAGGCGAAAAAGAGGGTGTGGGTGATGGCCGGCGAGTAAGCCCTCGACTTCTCCTTCTTCCTCAATATTTCACTTTAAGAATTCCCCCCTTTGAAGGATTTTCGACTTGTCTCCCTTTCAGGCAGCCCGCGGAGCCAAAGAGGCGGCGGCTCGGCGAGGTTGGAGAGACCACCAGCGTCTCCATGGAGACGCCTGCAGGCCGGCGAGCCGCAGCAGACAATTGCCTCTCCCACGGGCGAGCACCGCGCGGAGACGGTGACGGCCGAGGAGAGCGTGGCGTCGCCGATTCGGGCGGCGACTCCTCCAGCGGCGGAGCACCGCGTGGAGGAGGAGACCGCAGGGGCGGCGGCGTCGCCAACCAGGGCGGCGACTCCTCCAGTCCAGCAGGAGGCGGAGGAGGAAACCGTGGACGAGGACATCGTCGCGGAGCCGCCTCCAGAAGAGGGGGCCTCGAGAAGGGCTGACACGCCCGGGGCCGCGGCAGACGCGGCCGTTGCAGAGGGGGCCGGAGGCGCCCCTGTGGAGCAGGAGGCAGAGACACCTCCGGAGCCCCCAAGCGACGGGGCCAGGGGCGAGGAGATGCCCAGCCCCCTGAGGGCTCCCGATGCGGGCGGCGAGGACGACGCCCCCACAAGCCCCCATGCCGCGGCGGGGGCCGCGACAAGCTCGGGGCAGGATGCCCTAGGCGCCTCGACAAGCGTCGAGGGAACTGCACCCAGCAGCAGCGGCGTGGGAGTCTCCTTGGCGCTGCAGGCGCCGCATCGCCAAGCGGCCTATCGCCGGATCGTCCTCAACCGGGCGCGGCGAGCGCTCGACGGGCTGGAGGAGCAGCTCGCCAGGGAAGAAGACGATCTGGCGGAGGAAAAAACGAGGCTCAGCGAAGCCTGGGCCCTTCTCTTCGAGAGGGTGGAGGTGTGCCGCCGGTGGGATGCGGCGGCCCAGGCGGAACGCCAAGAGGCCCTCCGCTTCGCCAAGGAGACCCGTGACAGCGTCAAGCGGGAGGCGCAGGAGGTGATGGAGGAGCTTGACGCCGCCAGGGAAGCGCTCGAGGCGGAAACCACCTCCAAGCACGACGAGCTGGCGGCCGCGAAGCAGAAACTCGCCGCCGACACCGAGGCCGCCAAGGCCAGCCTGAACGAGCTCCGCGAGCGGCTGGACGCCCGCGAGGGGCAGCTGGCGCCTCGCGAGGCCGGGCTAAAAAGGCATGAGGAAGAGCTTGCCCTCCAAGAGAAAGAGTTGCAGCGGCGCGAGGAGCAGGTCCAGCTGCTCGCGAAGGACCAGGCCACCCGCGAGGGGCAGCTGGAGGAGCGTGAAGGTCGGGTGGCCACCGACGAGGCCAACCTCGCGGCGGAGCATAAGAGGCTCCAAGAAGAGGCTGACCTCAAGGTCAAGCTCGTCCGCGAAAACCTCTCAAAGGAATATGACGAGAAGGTCGCGAAGCACGAGGACCGCCTCAAGATCAAGCGCAAGGAGCTCGAGAAGCGCGTCAAGGAGCTTGAGCAGGAGGAGAAAAGGTTGACCTCCTGCCTCGAGGTCTCTCGGGAGGCCCAGGCGCGCGCCGAGGGGAACGCCTTTGCGCTGGAGAGGGACCTGGACGAGCTCCGGCAGCAGGTGGGGCCGGTCGCGGCCCTGGTGGAGCAGGCACGAGACCAGCGCCAGGTTGACCGGCTCATGACGCGCCAGCGTCAAAGCATTCTCCAGAGCTTGGTGAGCCGCGTGCGCGCCGTCGGGAGAGATCTGAGGATCGACGTCCCCTCCTTCTCCGCGGCGACCGACGACGAAACCTCATACTCGCACTTCTTCGAGCAGTTCCTCGGAAAGCTTGAAGGGGTCGCGAAGAGCTTCGACAAGCGTGTCGTGGAGGAGAGTCGCGACCTCCTCGTTGTCGCCGTCACCAACGTCTTCAGCAACCTCGTGAGGCTCCAGCCCCCACTTGACCTTGAGGACGTGATGGCGCCACCACGTGCCATCAGCGACAAGGCGCGGGAGACCGCCAAGCAGGCCGCCATCGCGTATGCCAAGAAATTCGACCAAGTCTTGGTCGATGAAGACGAAGGCGACGGCGAGGGGGGTGCCCTAGGAGCAGGAGCTGGCGCGGATGGAGCGGGGACCTCGGGAGGCGCGATGGCCTGAGCTCCTTGCCTGGACGCGCAGAGGCGCATACTATTTTAGCATTCGTTTTGTTTGTAAGCTTTTGTAAAAACTTGTTAAGTTATTGGAGTATGCTTGTGGACGTCCCTCGGGAGGCTTTTGTCTTTCTCCTTCATGTCTTTTTCGCTCTACGTCTTAGGACCCTCTCTTAGCGCTACACCACCGCCGCTTCGGTATGTGCGAGTCAGTGCTCCACAAGTCCGGGGGGTGCGTGAGGCCTTGAGAAGTGAGAGCTCCTCGAAGCGCGATGCTTGGGGCCCCCCTTTGACGTGCAAGCAGCCCATGAGGCATAGGAGAGAGAAAAGAGACTCGAGGGGCGAAAACCAGCGGGAAGAGATCTGAACAAGTGTTTAGACTTAGCTTGCCGAGGTGTTTTTGCCTTGGAAAGGGTGTTGGTTCCCTGGCGAGGCGTTTTCGCTTTGTCGTTACCTGAGGCTTGGAGAGCCTGTTTTCCTGCACTTGGAGAGATAGGCGTACCCACAAGCAATAGACAGTTAAAGATTCTTATGGTGCTCGTAGGTTCCTTCATGTGTGTCTCGCGAGGAGAAACAGGTACCAAGGTTTTGGTGATCCTTGGTGAGTTGACGTGCGCGGGAGCTGACCCATGAGTTCAGAGCTCCTTGGGAGTTGACATGCATGAGAGCTGACCCGCAAGTTCAGAGCTCGGATCCCTTGGGTTTTAGGTGCTGCCGGGATGCTCCCGTGGCATGGCACCCTGCTAGCCCCCGCTCGTGAGATACACAGGAGGGATCATGCGAGCGAGAGAGAAAAGCGAATAACACCGAGGCGAAGAACACCGAAGCGACAAAATATGCTGGCGCGATGCGCAAAGGTTCAGAATGACCTGAAATAGGCGTTCATTACACTGGCGTGGCCAGGAGCTTTCTCTTCTTTGTTGATGAAGCGTTGCTCCTCCGGGAGCGCGCTTCCCTACTTAGGAGGCAGGTTGGCGCCGATGGCGACACAAGCCCCCGAGCCACTCGCCTCCAGAGACACTTGTTTTGTCACGGCCTTCTCCTGAGAGAACAGCTGCTTCTTCTTCGCGGGGGGCCTCGGGAGGGGTTCCTCATCCTCGTCGGCGGGTGACGCCACTGCGGCAGCCTTGTATGCCGCCTGCGCAGCGTACAGGGCGTCCGAGACCACGCCGCGGATGACAATGGTGCCACCCGAGCCAGGGAGCTTGACGAGGTTGTAGGCGTGGTGGGTCACCGCCATGAATTTGGCGAGGGCGGGGTAGCCGAGTATGGCATTGTAGGGTAGGCCGATGTGCGCGACGTCGAAGTCGATCAGCTCGGTGCGGTAGTTGGCCTGGGTGCCGAAAGTGACGGCGAGCCTCACCTGCCCCAAGGGGGTGGTAAGACCCTCTGTCACTCCCGAGAAGGGCCTGGTAGGCATGAGCCGCTCGTAGGGCACCTGCAGCTTCTCGAATGTCTCGACGGAGATGACGTTGAGGCCAGCACCCCATCAATGAGCGTCTTAGAGACGGCGATGTTGTTGATGGTGGGGGTGCAGACCAACGGGATGGTGCCAACGGTTGACGTGGAGCGGTTGAGCCAGGCCTCCTGAGCCGCCGGCGTGGGGCGGTACTGCAGCAGCTCCTGCGCCATGAGGAGCGCAGTCGCCGGGCTGGGCGCAGGGCGGCCCAGCGAGGAGGCAGCACGGTCCCGTGACGGGGGCAGGGAGGAGGCCTCCTCTTCGCCAAGGTCGTCCTCAGCGTGGTCGATGTCGTCGTCGTCAGGGTGCTCGACGCGGGGCTCGGGGTCGACGCGGCGCTCCGGAGCAGAGCCCCCACGCGGGCGGCCACGCGGGCGGCCTGCGGGAGCGGTGGCGGCGCTAGCCGTCCGGCGAGCGAGACGTTCGGCACGAGAACCAGCCATGGCTGTGTCGAGGATGAAGACGCGCCTCAGCCCCCTACCTGGCGTGCCAAATGTCGGAGATTGTCCCCAGGAACTTGGGGTGTCTCCAAGGTATCGTGTAAGGGGCTGAACACGGAGTCAAACAGTCCACAACGTGCTCCGGCGACGGTGCTCGTCAGGCTCGCTGCGGACGACACTGCAGAGATTGACACAAGGTATTACCCAGGTTCAGGGCCCTCTTGTGGAGGTAAAACCCCTACGTCCTGCTATGGTGTATTGGACTGCTTGGAGAGTTTACAGTACAAAGGAAGTGCTTGTCGAGCTCAAGGTGGCTAACAATGGCTACTTGCTAGTCTTTAGATCTAGGGTTTTTGACCCTGGAATCTTGGAACCCCTTGCACAAGCGTGCCTCCCCTCCTTTTATAGGCGCCCTGGGCCTCTTCTGCCCAAACATTTGGGCGGGAAGGGCTACCACATGGCGACGAAGGAGGAGGCGCGGTGCACCGTAAAGGTGAGGTCTACCATAAAGGTAAAGATCGTGGACGCGGTCCACGGCTGGGGAACGGCGTCACCAAAGCTGAAAAGGGGCACCGACCAGCTGGACGGCGGGCTGGCGCTTGCCGAGGTGGGAGGTGACCCACAGTGACGTCGTCCTTGGAGCGTAGCTGCAGACTGTTCCCTTGTCACCAAAGAGGCAATACTCGTTGTCCGCTTTGCTTGGCTCCGCTTTGTTGACTGCTTTATACATGGAAACAGCAACGGCGGCATTGTCGTCATCGCGCGTAGGCACGCGCGTCACTCTGCACCCGGCGCAGAGCCCATGTGCGCTCTGCCGCGGGGGCGGAGACGGCTTCACGAGGAGGGCGCTTCGCGAGGCGAAAAGCCTCGCCGAGCCCTTCAGCTTGGTCCTTAGTAGAATTGTAGATGGCGTCGGAGACGCCTTGTCGAGGAGCGATTCCTCGCCGAGGGAAAGAACCCTTGGTGAGGAGAAAAACCCTTCGCGAGGAGAAACAGGTACCAAGGTTTTGGTGATCCTTGGTGAGTTGACGTGCGCGGGAGCTGACCCATGAGTTCAGAGCTCCTTGGGAGTTGACATGCATGAGAGCTGACCCGCAAGTTCAGAGCTCGGATCCCTTGGGTTTTAGGTGCTGCCGGGATGCTCCCGTGGCATGGCACCCTGCTAGCCCCCGCTCGTGAGATACACAGGAGGGATCATGCGAGCGAGAGAGAAAAGCGAATAACACCGAGGCGAAGAACACCGAAGCGACAAAATATGCTGGCGCGATGCGCAAAGGTTCAGAATGACCTGAAATAGGCGTTCATTACACTGGCGTGGCCAGGAGCTTTCTCTTCTTTGTTGATGAAGCGTTGCTCCTCCGGGAGCGCGCTTCCCTACTTAGGAGGCAGGTTGGCGCCGATGGCGACGCAAGCCCCCGAGCCACTCGCCTCCAGAGACACTTGTTTTGTCACGGCCTTCTCCTGAGAGAACAGCTGCTTCTTCTTCGCGGGGGGCCTCGGGAGGGGTTCCTCATCCTCGTCGGCGGGTGACGCCACTGCGGCAGCCTTGTATGCCGCCTGCGCAGCGTACAGGGCGTCCGAGACCACGCCGCGGATGACAATGGTGCCACCGAGCCAGGGAGCTTGACGAGGTTGTAGGCGTGGTGGGTCACCGCCATGAATTTGGCGAGGGCGGGGTAGCCGAGTATGGCGTTGTAGGGTAGGCCGATGTGCGCGACGTCGAAGTCGATCAGCTCGGTGCGGTAGTTGGCCTGGGTGCCGAAAGTGACGGCGAGCCTCACCTGCCCCAAGGGGGTGGTAAGACCCTCTGTCACTCCCGAGAAGGGCCTGGTAGGCATGAGCCGCTCGTAGGGCACCTGCAGCTTCTCGAATGTCTCGACGGAGATGACGTTGAGGCCAGCACCCCCATCAATGAGCGTCTTAGAGACGGCGATGTTGTTGATGGTGGGGGTGCAGACCAACGGGATGGTGCCAACGGTTGACGTGGAGCGGTTGAGCCAGGCCTCCTGAGCCGCCGGCGTGGGGCGGTACTGCAGCAGCTCCTGCGCCATGAGGAGCGCAGTCGCCGGGCTGGGCGCAGGGCGGCCCAGCGAGGAGGCAGCACGGTCCCGCGACGGGGGCAGGGAGGAGGCCTCCTCTCCGCCAAGGTCGTCCTCAGCGTGGTCGATGTCGTCGTCGTCAGGGTGCTCGACGCGGGGCTCGGGGTCGACGCGGCGCTCCGGAGCAGAGCCCCCACGCGGGCGGCCACGCGGGCGGCCTGCGGGAGCGGTGGCGGCGCTAGCCGTCCGGCGAGCGAGACGTTCGGCACGAGAACCAGCCATGGCTGTGTCGAGGATGAAGACGCGCCTCAGCCCCCTACCTGGCGCGCCAAATGTCGGAGATTGTCCCCAGGAACTTGGGGTGTCTCCAAGGTATCGTGTAAGGGGCTGAACACGGAGTCAAACAGTCCACAACGTGCTCCGGCGACGGTGCTCGTCAGGCTCGCTGCGGACGACACTGCAGAGATTGACACAAGGTATTACCCAGGTTCAGGGCCCTCTTGTGGAGGTAAAACCCCTACGTCCTGCTATGGTGTATTGGACTGCTTGGAGAGTTTACAGTACAAAGGAAGTGCTTGTCGAGCTCAAGGTGGCTAACAATGGCTACTTGCTAGTCTTTAGATCTAGGGTTTTTGACTCTGGAATTTTGGAACCCCTTGCACAAGCGTGCCTCCCCTCCTTTTATAGGCGCCCTGGGCCTCTTCTGCCCAAACATTTGGGCGGGAAGGGCTACCACATGGCGACGAAGGAGGAGGCGCGGTGCACTGTAAAGGTGAGGTCTACCATAAAGGTAAAGATTGTGGACGCGGTCCACGGCAGGGGAACGGCGTCACCAAAGCTGAAAAGGGGCACCGACCAGCTGGACGGCGGGCTGGCGCTTGCCGAGGTGGGAGGTGACCCACAGTGACGTCGTCCTTGGAGCGTAGCTGCAGACTGTTCCCTTGTCACCAAAGAGGCAATACTCGTTGTCCGCTTTGCTTGGCTCCGCTTTGTTGACTGCTTTATACATGGAAACGGCAACTGCGGCGTTGTCGTCATCGCGCGTAGGCACGCGCGTCACTCTGCACCCGGCGCAGAGCCCATGTGCGCTCTGCCGCGGGGGCGGAGACGGCTTCACGAGGAGGGCGCTTCGCGAGGCGAAAAGCCTCGCCGAGCCCTTCAGCTTGGTCCTTAGTAGAATTGTAGATGGCGTCGGAGACGCCTTGTCGAGGAGCGATTCCTCGCCGAGGGAAAGAACCCTTGGTGAGGAGAAAAACCCTTCGCGAGGGGAGAAAACCCCGCGAAGCTTGCCAGGCTTGGAGAGCCTGGTCCTTAGCGAAAATCATCCAAAGAATCTTGTGGGCCCTGGCAGGCCGGCCCGTGGTACCCTGGTTTCCACTGTGCCGACAAAAGGTATCGAGATTATCCTAGAAATCAATCTGACACATCTGCCATGGCGAGATTGTTCATAAACAGATTCCAATACTAAAATCTTGGAAAAACTCTGAAGTCACATATAAAAAATACGGACCTAAAACCTGTAAAGGATAGGGATAAAAAACATATATCACGGCCCGACTGGTGACGTGCACGGCAGAATCTTTTTTTCTCCAATGATAGATCGTTGGTCCGGCCTTCCTCCCCTTCGCAGGTCGTCGGATGCAGCAACCCTCCCCACGTGCAGGTAGCCGGACATGGGGAGGTTTCCTCCCTTTTCCCTGGTCCTCAGAGTCAATCTGGATGGATGGTTGAGGGTGGGAGGCGACTAGGGGTGGAGGTGGGGGATCAGCATGGGCGACTGCTTTTGGGGGAGAGGGAAGAAAGGATTATGATTATAGCAAGGAATTGGAGGAGAGCGACTGCGTTCAAGTCGTTTTTGTAGGGAAGTTGATTTCTATTTTCTTCAAGTGCAAGCAAGGTCCTTTCGTAAATACACCAATTCCGTCGTTGGATGTAGAATGGACGCCCCAGATAGGCTGGGGACGTCCAACTAATTGTGGAATCACCGTGTGGATCAAGCTCACTGGGCCTCAGAAACATGATAACATTGTACAAAAAAACAAGTCTTCGTCGTAACCCTAGCATCACCAATGGGGCTAGAAGCCCGTCATCCACACCACTGTCTTAAATATGTGGTGTATCACTTCCAACATGGTGATGAAAACATAAGCGAAAGAGGATCATCTTATCTTAGTCCCACGCGTATTGAACAGTGTGTCCCCTACGACTCCATTCACCAGCACTCTCGTGGATGAAGTTTTTCACCCTGTCTTCCCCATCGTGTTTATAAAGTAGCATGACCAACAAATTATTCACACAGGCCAACCCGAGAGAATCTCCTCGGTATAATCTATTGAAAGCAACTAAAACATTTGCCTTGATGATCCACCTTGCAAGCTGAAGAAGTGTGAACTAGCATCCCCTTCTCGTAGCCACAAAATATGCCATCTTGGTCGTACTTATTATTCACACTTGAGCCCATGCTCAAGTATTTCCCCTATCAAACAAAGGAAAATCCATACGAGGTGGAGAAGGAAAATTATTAGACCCCCATCCCCTATCCCCAATCAAACGGAACGACACCAGGAGAAGTATTAGACACATACCCTTGGCTGAGGTCCCTTTGATGATCCGAAATCAACTAATAGTGTAACTCCCTATCGATGTGATGCGTCGTGGTGTCTGGTTTTCTAGTGGCCATTATCACCCGATATATATCAAATGATAGTTGGTTTGGAAGAAGAAGCAAACGCGTCCGCCGAGAGTGGAAGTAGTGGAGGCATATTTGTGACTACCGTTTCCTCAAGGCACACGAAATTGATGAAGCGGGCATGGAGGTCGCTTACCTCAGTGTGGAGTGCATCCACGGATCACTCGACATCCAAGGATCCCTAGACGACGGGGTGCCATCATCTTATCTCAAGTAAGACATGACACATGTCGAAAGAATTCACCTTAATGGACGTGATTGCCCCAGTGAGATCTGCAAGCAACTTGGTCTTGGCTTCCATCTCTTCGCTTTTCCCATGGAGACTTTGGATGATTGATGGGTAGCGACTGACCAAGTTTATAGTTGAACATTTTTTTGGGGGGTGGTGACGGTTGGCCCTGACACTATTTTTTTACATTCCCGATCCAGATTTAAATGGTAGAATACTTATTTTTGGAGGTTTTAGATTTTGGAGGGATTGAAGGAAGAATTGGATCAGCGAGGGATAGAGATGCTGCCATTTATAGTTTTGTTTCTCCACACCCCACAGACGCAACCCTCACCAACTAGTTATTGCTTCACTTGTGTGCGCCTTGTTCCCTTGCTTGCTATGCCTTGGGCCTCACTTGTTGCTGGCATTGGTCTTCTTAGTCCGTTTTCCCCTCAATAAAGATTTGTTGCTCGATTAGTGATTGGTGGAAGTAGTCATCGGAGTGGATGGCGTCGACTCGTCACAGTCCATGAGAATCCCCATAGTTGAGATTCAATTGTCCCAAAGCTAGAGCTTCTGGGAAGCGGCGAACTAGTTCTGCTTGACCTTCTCATGTGCCTAGCGATGGAAGCTGGCCACTCTACTAAAGAAGTGCCCAATGTAGGTTGGCAACTCCGCGCTGGTACAATCGTGTTTCCAGCACAAGGATGTGGATCTTGTGAGCGTTGAGCTGCACATAAGGGTCTTGTATTTTTTTACATTTACGTGAATGATTATTTTCCGAGGTCTCTTATCCCTACAAAGTGTAATATAATTGAACAACATGAAAAGGTGATGGTACCATGTCTTGAAAAGCATATTGAGGGGTATGAGTTCTCCATGAGATCGAGGATGAACCATATATAGTGTGGGTTCAATTTTTTGGCTGGAAGGTTGTTGGGAGTTATTTCCGCTGAAATCTGCACCAACACATGAGTGGGTTGAGAAGGTAGTGTGAGTACAGCATCAGACTTACCCAATCACCATCCGTAAAAGGTAGGTAACCCACACATACGGGAAAATGTGTTCCAATGAAAGACAAGATTTCTTTCTCTATTTTTTATAGATTAGAACAGGTTTTGAGAAGCAAGGAAATCCCTATTGTACAACATAAAACTGGCAAGAACATCAAACATTGGTGATCATAGAGCAACTGATTGAAATTCTCTGGATACCGACTTTGTCATGTAGTAGATGCTCGTAGAAATAACACGATATGAAGAAGATTTTTCTTATACCAATTAAGACAAGCCGTCGAGAAATCTTCGGCACATACCGATTCCTAATTATCTAGAGGTTCATATAGTTGAGTAAATGAACAAGATGATAGAGCAAAAAATATATGTTTGTGTATATGTGTTCAATTGATGAGGGGAAAATGTTGTCTCTCAACGTTGAACTGGGTGTTTTTTGTGACAGAACCAAACTCATCAATATAACTTGCACACACATTGTTTTGATTTCTGGCTAACTGGTAAACATAAATATAACTGTAGCATTAGCTAAAAACTAATGATCAAGAGAGGCAACGGGGTGTGGGTTGTTAGCTATTCAAGATTTGGCCAGGGACGGAGCTCCCTCATTGGCATTGGGGTCAGCTGACCACAATGAAAAACTACAAAACCTTCACTCTTTAGTACTAACTTGTGATTATTTGTAGAGTCTGACCCTAGTGACATAGAGAGAATATTGATATGACCCCATCGACATTTTTTTCCAGATTCGTCCCTGGATTTGGCCAGTCCTTTTTTTGCGATTATCATAGGAACTTCATACTTGGGCTGCATTTGTAACTATTCTGCTCTTTGGCTACCCCCTAGATGAAAATGGCCCAGGCTAGTTTCTCTTGTTACCCCCTGCATCCGATATAATTTGAGCAGCTGGAGCCTGTCCTGATGTAATTGCTCACATAAAAATATGGTCACATAAAATCAATCTGTTCACTAATATAATATGGTCTCATAAATTGTCTATGCTCTAAATTTATATGTTAAGTTAATTACTCAAAAAACTATGACATCCCACTGTTACGGTCTTTTTCAATGGTTGGAGTTCTCGCAAGACTTTAGACACCAGAACTCTCTAAACTATCATACATTCATACTCCAATTCTTGTTTTCTTTCATGGAGACATGACCAAGGAGTCACATTCTGTTGTTTGACAATATTATGCTTGAAGAAACATCCACCCTGGAAGGTATCCATTCCCTGGACCGTTGTTTGCACAAGTGAGATGCGCGATGATGCCATGTGCATTACACATATACATCAACATACTGTCACCTTCTAACTTCTGGCACTCTTGCTCTTTTTCTTTTGATATTTTATATGCAAAGAAAGATCGCAATATTTATATTTTAAACCAGACCCGCATCTCTAGTATTTTTATATTATTGCACTATATGTACTATTGTTTTAACTCGGCCTTTATAGCGTGGAACTAATTTCCATTTAATTCGATCAGTATTTATTGAGTCATGAATAGCTGAGACAGCTGACAACTTCAAATCCTAGCACTTTCAAGTTGATGTATTTGAAATTACTTCTAGGTAGTAGGCCTTCCTTTCATTTTAGTGATGTATTTTGAATAACCTCTTGGTATACGACCTTACATTCATTTTACTAATGCTTTTGTAAGTTTAACCGGTATTCCTGATCAAACTGGATAGGAGAACGGAGTAAGAATACCAGTACAATTTAAGGAAAAGAGTTGCCACGATCGACATTTCACTAATTAACGATACCACGACGTTCGTGCAGCTCGTACGTCGGCCAGAGGAGTTTGTATAACCACGTCGCTTATCATGGATAATCTGCATGCCGATTCAACGGATTCAACACTGCATGCGACAAACACGACTGGGCGCACGTTGGCATTTTGTGAAAAGCCCCTCCTGGCGGTGGGTCGTCCTATAGGTCATCGTTTTGACTGGTCCAAATATTGGGACCCAGAATAATACGTATATGTACCGTGGCCCCGTGTCCATCTATCTTCCACATTGGCACAATTTGAGGGGCTGGGCTTGTTTTGGATCACAGAATCGAGTCACTGCAACAGCTTCAGGGTGCACGAAAACTAAATCGACTTAGTCACGCAAGTATAAGTACAGTACTCTTTTTCCTTCTACAGATGAGCTGCTCTGGGGTACTCTGACTCTCCTTCATATTTTAACTGTATAAGGGACTTCCTGCCCATTTTGCCTTCTTGTTAGTGTTAAGGGAGAGCAATTTCCAGAACCATTGTTTGAACTAGTGTGACGAGCCATGATGTTCTCGCATAGACATCAGCCTAGGTTGAACCGACTACGTGGATGGGAGAGAGTAGTAAGATCCGAGCTCCCAATGTCTCCCAGGCTCACCATAGCGAGCTGCAAGCCACGGTTCATCTCTCAGAACTAAGCTTGTAAAAGGAAAACAATGTTGGTATGCTGCCTTCTACCTTCTGGTACTTGCTCCCTTCCTTCTGCTATTTTATATGCAAAAGGAGATGATGATATAAATTAGACCAGAACTGCATCTCTAGAACGTTTATATTATAGCAGTGTATGTACTACTTGATATTTAACTCAATATTTATAGCCGCGAATTAACCTCCATTCAATTTCAACAATATTTATTGAGTCAACGATATTTATTGAGTCGCTAAACAACTAATAACTTCAACTCCTAGCATTATTGATGTATTTCAAAGTACCTCCATGTAGTAGACCTTCGTTAAATTTTACTGATGTATTTTGAAGAACTCTTGGTATAAGACCTTGGATTCATTTTACTAGTGCTTTTGTAAATTCAACTGGTATTTCGATAAAACTGGAAAGGATACGGAGTAAGTATGTAGTAACTTAACGAAAAGGATTTTTTTGCCATGATCTATCTCATTAACCTTGATCTCATAGAGACGTAAATCTGAAATTCGCATGGTCTTGCAGCCCTTTCGGTTCCTCTTCAATAGTTGAATAAAAGGCTCGTTTCAACTATATCATGTCTCTTATTATGGATAATACCTTCTTGTATTATCAATACCCCTGCAATATATTGGCCTGCATAACAAACTGTGTCCATGGGCCTAAGCGTCGTTGGATCCCAGTTTCCGAGACCGGCGGCGGCAGTGAAACAATTGGAAAAGGTCCCGATGTCTCCCAGGCCTACGCACTTATCATAGCTCGTTAGGTAGTTTTTCTTACACCTACAAGAGGCAACACTCACAGTGAACTAATTTACTGGCTTTAACATGAAGCTTATAACAGCTTCACGTCCTCGCGGTTGTTGTGCCTGTACTAAGTGTAGTCAATGCACGCTTATAACAGCTTCACGTCCTTCTATCTATCTGTTCGACATGGGGGAGATATGGTTAATTAATGATAAGTTGAACGGCAAACTATATGTACTAAGTAGCAACCTGATATAAAAGTCACATCAGCCAAGGAGAAAATGAAACACTGTCGACGTTACAGATAAAAGGGAGATTACTCTTGTTTGTCAGACAACTAATGACAAGTCCCGCATGCTTCTAAGATTGGATTTCACTGCTTGCAAGACGTTGTCTAGAGATGAAGCTATTGCATTGACAATTTGTTGCCAACACCACTGCAATATATTGGCCCGCATAATGAACTGTGTCTATCAGTATGAGTGTCGTTGTGTCCCAATCACTGTCGGCAGTGGAACAATTAGAAAAAATCTCGATGTCTCCTAGGCCTACGTACATATCATAGTGTTACGTTCCTAGTTCAGAGATCTGATACAGGAGTCCGAATTACATGAAATATGAGTCTATGAGGTAGCAGCTGGGAGAGAGGGATTCAGAGATAGAGCCGCTACCGCCAGGTTCAGGGTTCTGTTCTTCACACCCCTCAGTCAATCCCGAGGCAGGGTTGAGTTTTTTTTAGGGAAGAAGGCCAGGTTTAAGGGCTTGTTTGGTAACTGCAATCCCGGGGGGATCCCGGTATTTTCCCGGGGAGAATTTTCCCCTAGTCCGAAGGTCGGGAATAAAATCCCGAGGTTTTACACCTGTTTATTCAGATTCCCGGCCGGAATTATTTTCCCAGGGTTATTTAACCCAAACAGCCAAACAAACCCTAAGTAGTGGATGGAACATGTTGCCGGTCTCACTAAGGCCTCATTTGGTAGCCGGGTATCCCAAGGGGATCCGCGCCTTTTCCCCGGCCGGGAAAACCACGGGCCGAATTGACCCGGGGCAGGCCACCGTACCGTTTGGTGGTCCGCGAAGGGGAGGGAGCCCGGCCCCTTCCGCGTCCATTCCCTGGGAGCCTTTTCCACTAGTCACTACGTCGGGAGGAAACCCTCGCTCTCGTCTCGCGACAGAGAGGCGACGGCGCTCGTGGCGACGGCCGTTCTACCTCCTCCGGCGGCAAGAAGCAAGGCCCCCACCCGAGCGCTCCCCTCTCTCCGTGCCCTTCAGGTCGTGCTACTTACGCCTCGCCTTCGGTCGCTCCCCTGTCGTCTGCTGCCCCCACGATCTGCTCCATCTCGAGCCCTGTACCCTCCGGCGACGACGACGGTCTGGCGGTGCACTCGTTTTTCTTCTCCATATTCTAAGGTTAGCCTCATTCCTTCACCCCACCTTTGCTTCTAGTTCTTGCCTTATCTGATGTGTTTCCGGTCTGGATCTTGCAGGCTAGCGTGTATCTTGCAGACCTGCTAACTAGAGTGAGTGAATCTGCTGACTAAATGCCATGGAGATGAGAATTCGTATTTATTTCTCATGAATATGTACAACTTGTCCGTCCGTGATTTATCTGATTGGGAAATTAACTGTCCAACCTCTCTTTTGTTGTGTATCCAATGGATTAAACTGGCCAGATCAGTGTGATATTGATCTGTAGTGGAAACCGAATCATACTAATTCAAATATATACAGCTTGTCTGTTGTTGTATCTGATTGGGGAATTAACTGTCCAACCTCTTTAGATGCAACATGTATATCTTTCAGTAACATAGCACTTTTTTTAGATGCAGTAACATAGTACTTGACCATCAATTCAAATAACTTGCTTTCTGAACTGAACTGAATCATAAAAATTGACCCAATTCAGTATGCCCATTGTTACAACCAATGTATCACTGTATATTTGCAGTCTTGTAACACAAGCTGAATAATTTTCTTTGGTTGTACAGGCTCAGTGTGGGATTTTATTTACGGTGTTCAAAATTTGGTCGTTTATTTACGTGTTCATAATTTGGTTGTACAGGCTCAGTGTGGATTTACTGAAAGCGGCAAGTGTAACGATTCACCTCCTTTACGAGAAGCGGGGAGTGTTTCTGCATTAGGAAGGTACTAATTAGTTCCTGTTGTACCTTGAATGCACCTTGCTTGTGCTGTTGTTCCTGGTTGCATTCATACTATTTGTTTTTGGTCGTATAGTTACTATATGTTCCTGGTTGCTTACTTACCATATGTTCCTGGTTGCATTGTTCTATTACCATATGTCTTCTTGTTTATTTACCATTGTTTCTGTTTGTATAGTTACCTATGTTTATATTTCATTAATTTATTTCTTGTTTAAAATAATAGTGATGGATTCTAGAAGGGATAGGATTAGAAATTTTCTGCTGCAAGAACAAGAAGAAGACGATGAACTTTTCTTCGTTTTGGTTCCCGCTATATACTCTGCTTTGTATGAAGAAAAAAGACCAGTCCACACATCTTCTCTAACCGGTGCTATGAAGGTTAAGGAGATACTAGAAGGACATGAGAGTTGGTCTAAGGTTGAATTTCGTATGGAGCCTGAGATTTTTAGATCCATCTCAAATTATCTTAAAAGAGAGCGTCTATTGGAAGGCACACCAATTGTAAGTGTAGATGAGCAGTTGGGCATGTTCATGTACATGATTTCACATAATGCTACCAATCAAGATCTACAAAAATACTTCCAGCATAGTGCTGAAACAGTTAGTAGGAAGATGAATGA